>CM053785.1:24830000-25430000 GCA_028749045.1 Cupressus sempervirens | reverse complement strand
TATTAGAGAAACTCAGCATCTATAATAGATTCCATCTACTATATTTCTTGGTTATTATAAAAATTGTAAACTATTCTCTCATTAAAATTTATTTTTAGCTATCTCATAAATATTAAACATATGATAATATACCTCTGACAAATTCTCTATCTTATACTTGAGTCTCTTTAATCCATCTCATCTTTAATCTCCCTCTTACTATTTCTTAATCTTCTCTATTCTTTATTCTTAATGTTCCCCCTCCTATCAACTGCTATATGAGATAAGATTGAGTTCTTTAATTTTTGTGAGTTAGTTGAATGTTCTGATATGAGTGTATCTTCATCCCCTATTTGTAGAATGATCCCCCCTTTTGATTTATATGATGGCTTGTATAGTGTGCCCTAATAGAAATGTGTCCTTATTGTTTAGACAATAGTACTTAAAGGAAGTCTCTAGTATCTTCCCAAGCCTCTGTTTTATTTTAATGTTATTTCTTGAACTATTATCGTAGAACTCAAATTGACGAGGCAAGTTTCCTCATAGTCTCGGCAAGTTTCCTCATAGTCTCAATAAAACATTTGAATAGAGCTTCTTACTATCACATTAGTATAGGGGACTCAAAATTATTTCTAATATGACAAGATATGCCTGACAAATATAGATGTATGTATTTATCAAGGTTGCATGGGTACGTGGGTACGGGAATGGGAATGGGTACGGGTACGCATATTTTTCAAAATAGGGGACGGGGTACGTGTGTAAGCCTAATTTCTTCTATATAATTAATATTTTATAGAAAATATAAAAATCAAAATATCTGTCATGAGTCATGACATTG
The DNA here is from genome assembly GCA_028749045.1 of Cupressus sempervirens. Taxonomy (NCBI): domain Eukaryota; kingdom Viridiplantae; phylum Streptophyta; class Pinopsida; order Cupressales; family Cupressaceae; genus Cupressus; species Cupressus sempervirens. The sequence goes on along the minus strand of CM053785.1, from coordinate 25,429,180 downwards.
AGCATTCAAAACAAGAAATTTGAAAATATAAGCCATAAGTCAAATATATATATATGCTATTGCTGAATGTTTAAAGTATTTTTCATAATAGGGGACGGAGGTACTTGGATATGTCAAACTTATTTTAAAATTACACTTTTATATTTATAAAAAATGTGATTTTATGAGTCATGACAATGGTTTTTCAAAACAAGAACAGTGATAAAGTTTGCAAATGTAATGTACTGTTTTCAGTTTCAGATTTGCTATATGTTTGAAATAATAATACATGATAAATGCTTAGATGCATAACAAAGAACGCAGACTTTAAACATGAACAAGAAGATCCTAAACCATATGACAATGACATATTGCAAATGATAAACTTTTAACTTGAACAGTGATAAAGTTTATTGTTAATGAGTATCAAAGTTTCAAACTGATTTGGTATTGAATTAAGTTTGATAAACAACAAGCTAATACGAAAACAAAAAACCAAAAAAAAAATCAGAATCTTAATCAAGGTCCTTAGCTATGATGATCTCCACCGAGTACCCGGTACATGGGATACGTGTACCCGGTACTTGGGTACGTGGGTACGAGTACCAGGGGTGTGGGTACGAGTACCCATGCAACCTTGGTATTTATGCTTATGTTGATACTGATCAATATGGTTTTATAATATATATTTGTGGGTACTATTCATAAACAGATATCTGAAGGTTGCTAAGGTCATAATTGGTGTATGTATACTACTCTGATGTGAAAATATATCCAATGAACAGGTTTCCATTATTTCAGAAGTATTTCACGTGTGGTCTATAATCTACAAATCGATTATAAATGCAAGTCTTGGAATATTGGATGACTAGATATATGAATTGATCCATAATTTATTATTGTCGTTCTTGATAATGGACTATCTACTGCTCCTTAATTGTTCTTCTTATACATTCTTTATCTTCTTATTTCCTCTTCTCTTATAGGTGCTGATTATTCCCTGTCTTTTTGTTTTTGTTTTCAAGAACTAAGTTTATCTTGCGTTTATTATTTCTCTTTTGTTAGGCAGAGATCAAATTTATTTCAACCGTATATCATTTCCTTAATGACGGAATGACTCTTCTATTGTTTGAGGATGCCAATATTCTTCACTGATTCAATGAAGTTCTATGTATTTATATATTGATATCTTCCAATGGTTACTACTATCATAATCTCCTAGCGACTATCACATAAAGTTATTGCTGACTGATCCCTTCATTTGTTGGTGTTATACGTGTTGACTATAATCTATCGAAGTTAGGTTATGTTTTCTTCATTCCTTGATTGTAGTGGTAAGATTTTTATCTGATTATGAGATTATTGATTGAATGATTTCTAAGTGTGCTAGATCTCCAACGCGATGTTTGGGTTCTAGTGGGTGAGCATACTTGGTGTGTCCCATCATGTCTGATATGTATCTCATCTTCATTGTTAGCTTCCTTTGTATATATGTCATTGTCGTTCATGTAGTTTCTTCTATGCAATCTCCCAGATGAGAAACATGGTTAGTTGATGAATTGTTGCATTGTTGACTTCAAATGCAACTCTTTACATAATTGTAATCACATACGATGAATCTGTTAATAATTGGATGAACATGTTGGGTGGATATTTTGCAACCGACAGTTTTGGGTAAAAATCCAATCACAAAATAGAATGATCAGTCACAACGTGTGAGACAAAGTCTCTCCTATCTTAAAGGGAAGGCTCCCCCTTCTCACTGTTCCTTGGATCAACTCAAGGTAAGCAAGAAGTCGGGAGATTTTATAAAATGGGTGTTACCAATATCCTTTCTTCTTATCCTTCAAGAAAGAATCCACTTACTTGTGGAGCAAGTAATGTGCAGGGTGATTCTCTAACTACACTTCTATCAAGAGCTGGAAACAATGATATTGATAAACCTTCACTAACTCAAAGGCTGACTGAAAATGTACTAGTTTGGCTCAAAGTTTGGTCATACTTCTATATGGAAAAGTTTTACAATTAGGGCACAAAGACTCCTAAAAGTAAGAATAACTTAACTATTTTGTGAATTAAGAAAGAATTATAAGCTACAGACAAAGTTTCTAGCTATATATTTCCACAATTGCTTTTGGTCAAAGCTCTGGCTCCAATTGCTTCTTAATTCTTTTCTATTCAATTTATGAGATACAATTACCAATAACACAAGATAACATGAATCAAAGATAACTTAAATGAATTATAGAGAAAGCTTATAACTCATGCAAGTAACAATCTCACTTAATCAAAGTTAAGTCTCAAATGCTCCTTTGTATTCACTATCTCAAAAATAGTGGTCACACAAAAAAAGTTTTGCTGGCACAATTTCTCTAGAGCTCTCTTGCATAAGATAATGATGATTTTACAATGAGGGGGTACTCTTTTATATAGCCACAAAAGTTGAGAAAAAGGTGGAGATAAAAGTGGGAGCAACTCAACCAATTTTGACTTAGTCTAACTACAAGAAAAAATATAGGGTTACATGCAATTGCACGTGCAACTCGCATTACATCATTTTACATATATGCAACTCACATTACATGTAATTACACTTTTTTATGTGATGCATCCTTTACAACTACTAACATGAAATAAAAACAAAAATAACAATCTTAAAGATTGTTTCTCAGTGCCTTGAATTTGACAATGATGTCATGCACTGTGGGAAGATCAATAATTTCCATAGTCTTCGATATGGCTTCTACTCCCACTACATTTTCTTAAGCTGATTGCACAACTTTGGAATTTTGTGCTGTAGTAATTATCAAGTGTTTTGTCAAGGATTTATACAAGACAAACTTGTTCATCATGTGCAAACTAAAATTTGCAGAATCTACATCAGAATTGATCCTAATTGTATATTCTAAATTTACTCTTTCTACTGCAATAAGATTACCATATTCATTAGTAACATGACATCCCATCTGTTCCAAATCATAAGTAACACTTGTTTCAACTGTTTGACAATCTCCAAAGGCCATTTGCAACTTTGTAATCAACTTCCTCAATGTTTCCTCTTTGTAACCAATGAGTCCTTGAAATTTGAAAAACATTTTACATGATGGAAGAATGTCACATGAGACCAAGGCATCGAGATCGAATTTTACCATTTCATCCCAATCATCAAGAATTTCCTTCAAGTTATTCGCTTCTTGAGTCAAAGAAGAGATTAAGTTTCACTCCATTTCATTCATCTCTTTGACGTGCTTAAGGACTACAAATGTCTCTGTGATGGCTCGAACTCCTTCAGAAATGACTTCCTATATCCAAGAGTTAGCGGCTTCAATCAACTTTCTCTCATTAGACGTTTGAGACTTAACAACAATGCTTTGAGAATATTGTTTCTGAATGACCTCATTTAGGTGAGAGACCTCTTGTTTCAATTGATTTTTTTTTCCAAAGCTCATGATTGCTCTTTGATACATTAGCCAATGCATCTTGAGCATCTTGCAAACAACTCAAATGTGGTTGCTTTCTGATTTCAATCTTAGTAAACTTGTAGTTAGAATGAGTAAGTTCCTCAACAGGTTTATCTACCAAGGGCTTAGCAACTTCAACAAATTTGGTTTTATCTGAATCAACCAAAATTCTGGAAACAATCTTGTCTTTCAAAGATTTGGATTTGGTCTTTTTAGTTGGAAGATTGTCTGGAGGAACAACCACTTTTCTCCTCTTCGTTGTTATTTTGCTAAAAAATGCAGGTAGGCTGAAACCTTCATCCGAAGAAGCAGTTATAGTGGAGACCATTGGCATTGATCCTAATTGTATTTCCTTTGTAATAGAGAAGGATTCAGCTTGCACAGCTGAAGGCATAGGAACATGCTCAGAAGACTCTGTCATGAAAAGCTCAAACCTTGTCAAAGATGTATCAGGTCGGGAAACTTGACCATTGGTAAGAGTCAGAAAATCTTCAAATACATTTGCTAAATATTCATATTGTTCATGTACAAGGATGCGAGGAGCAGTAGAGGAAATAAGAAGAGCCATTGTATTAACCTCCAAGACTAGAATGGAAGGAGTGAAAACAGTGGAGAATGAATCCACATTGTTAGTAAACAAATTTGTCCTTCACATAAATTGCAAAACTTGACTCAATATGCCCAACAAGAAAGACAAAATATACTAACAGTTGGATGAGTTATTATTAATTGATAACCCTCCTTTGAATTAAGAGGTACAGCTCCTTTATGAAAAGATATTCAATGATTTAGATAATAGACTATGTCTTTGACCGGAAGACACAAAGGCTAAGCTGACATTTATTCATAGACATGGATTAAACGTGATTATCAGATATACAAGTAAAGAATGAGAGAAAAACTAGATAATAGCCTCAAGACCATTCATCAAGCCTTTCATAAAACAGGAGAAATAAAGGAACTAAATAATCTATTCAGTAGATGATGAGTTTATGAACCAACTGATTCACAATCACGTAAGTGTTTGACATAATAATGCAGAACTGTATTCAAAATAGGAAGAAAAGACTGCATAACCAATTTCAACCAGGAAATAAATACTCAGACCTCAAGATTTGACATAAATATACTCCTCTTTATTCTGAAAACATAACAAAACAACCACAAGATTACTTGTCTCTGTTATTACAATTGGACTGCAAAAAGATAAATATGTTCCCTTTGTTACAATCAAATGAAAGTGTCTCCACCCCCTATAGCAGCTGTAGAACTTCTAGACTAGGAAGAAGAACCTGTAACTAGTCTTCCTTTTGCATATTTATTTCTCTCTCTCTGATAAGTTCCTTTTCAATTATAGAAACTGATTTTTCTTTATATTCTCTTATCGTATTTGTCTTTACCTGTTTGTTCTTTTTAGTGATAGGATCCATTAAATCTGATCTATAACTTGTAATAGCACTTGTAGATATTTATGTGTCTTCCAAGTTTTTATATGAATGAATATATATATATATATATATATATATATATATGAAATAAAGAGGCATGTCTCTTGAAGAGACATGTCTCTTTAATATATTAACCTACATTAGTTATAGTTATAATACAAGTAATATATTCTCAATATATTATAATGGTTATATATATATATATATATATATATATATATATATAACATAAGTTAAATTATTCCATATATAATATCTGCCATATATTATTTATATATCTCATATATATAATGTAATTTATCCGACAAAATTATAACATTAACACTCCCTCTTAATGAAGAAGGATAAAACACATAGATATTATACCATAGGTAATATTTCAAAAATAATACATATAGGAAATCTTTAATCAGAAGATTTCTAGAATATGATATCATGTAAGTATTGGCCTATCAGAAAATCAACATATGATATTCACCAATTACTATTTGATATCATATTTGGTAACATGAGCATTGGCCTATCAGAATATCAATCAAATGATATTCACCAAATACTCCGAGTAATGGCCTATCAGAATATCAACTAAATGATATCCACCAAGTACTCAATGTGGTAATGGCCTATCAAAATATCAGGGCATGATATACACCAAGTACCAAACATATATCTAGACAAACAACTTGTAGATAATCAAATTAATGATATCAACCACCTAGTTGTTTATTTACAAGATAAAGCCCTTACATGAAACACTTTCACAAAAATGAATCATGCTACAAGTTATTGTAAAGACATCACTTTACAACAACTTCTCCTAATACAAGTGATAATCATTTAGAAGTCGTCACTTCTTCATGATGTACACAGGGGATAGGCTCATACATGTATGACATCAAAAGTTCCCATGAATACTGTCATGTGGTGTTGTCACAACATTCACCATAAAACATGTCAGAGAATAAGGTTTCTCCCTCTTAGTTTGATATCACCTTTTCTGACCTCTTAGCAAAAGGTTCTTTCTGATGAAGTGTCAAACTTCCTCTGAATCTGTTATCATCTTTCTAACCTCTTGGCAACAAGTCATGTAATGCTTCCCTAGTTCAATAGGTATCCTAATAGCATAAGGTCTTCCAGCCTACAAACATGAGACTTTATCCCATGAATCATAGTCCTATAGCTGTTATAGTTTCTGACTAGTGGAGAATCCATCAACAAGGTCTATTCCTTCTGAACCAAGATCATCAAAAGTTTGATTGAAGCATTTTATTTTCTGCTCCCTCTCTTTCTCCAAGTTTGCCTCTAGTGAACTGTCAGAGGCAAGAGAGTAGGAGTCGCCAAATCTTCCATCCCTCTGTAAAGCCGTGTTGGCTGCTTCATCCGCGAGAGCCGCTCTCGGCGCGTTCTCTTGCACGCATCTACTCGCATGGCACAAGACCAAAGGCCTCACAATTTCCTTGTCTTTCTATGCCACTTGGTCAAAACTCAGTCGCTGTAGAAACCAGGGTTCCAATCCCCTACGAGACAGTGGGGTGAAAACTTCTCTCTGTTTGACCTTGAACACATTACGCTCCAGCCATGTTGGATTTGCGTCTTCTTCCATCCCAGCCATGGACGAAGTTGAGTGGAGTGAATTGGGCGATGTTGGAGTGTCTATTATGCTATGTATAAATTATTACAGCCATCATAACCAATGAACAATATGATCTACTTAGTCATTCATGCCCGAATGCATTGTAAGCCTTAATTATTTGTTGGTTAAATGTTTGCTGATACATGTTGACCATTAATCATAATAAGTCAATGCCGTGACGATTGTTTGTTACTGGGATGATTAAAATCTTTAATCGTAATATAATTTTGATTCCATCCCAAGACAAAGTTGCAGATATATATATCTACTCAATAACCAATTGCAATACTCGCATGTTCACATACCAATATAATGAAATTCCTGAATATTTACTCCTGCTTTTCTATAGATAATATTCATTCACGGGTGGATTTTATATCTCGTATCCTTGATTCTATTATCTGGTATTACCAACTTACATCAGCAAGAGCAGATAGAGAGGTAAAACTTTTTGTATTGAACCTTTGTTAAAACACACCCATCAAGTATCGGGTAAGACTGGCGAATGTTTATAATGGTGACGTATTATTCCTTATTGGGACTAGTCTCCATCTGTCATTCCTCTTTTTTTTTACATTCAAATCACTTGAAGGTTCTTATATAGAGCACATCCCTTCTATGCAGTCTCAACCTGCAGTTCCGGTAAAGTAAAGGCAACCCTTTGAGTCTACAACCATAAATACAAGGGAAGAGAGCAGGAGTCGCCAAATCTTCCATCCCTCTGTAAAGCCATGCTGGCTGCTTCATCCGCGAGAGCCACTCTCGGCACATTCTCTTGCACGCATCTGCTTCAATGGCACAAGACCAAAGGCCTCACAATTTCCTTGTCTTTCTATGCCACCTGGTCAAAACTCAGTCGCTGCAGAAACCAAGGTTCCAATCCCCTACGAGACAGTGGGGTGAAAATTTCTCTCTATTCGACCTTGAACACATTACGCTCCAGCCATGTTGGATTTGCGTCTTCTTCCGTCCCGGCCATGGACGAAGTTGAGTGGAGCGAATCGGGCGATGTTGGAGTGTCTATTATGCTGTGTATAAATTATTACAGCCATCATAATCAATGAACAATATGATCTGCTGAGTCATTCATGCCCAAATGCATCGTAAGCCTTAATTATTTGTTGGTTAAATGTTTGCTGATACATGTTGACCATTAATCATTATAAGTCAATGCCGTGATGATTGTTTGTTATTGGGATGATTAAACTCTTTAATCGTAATATAATTTTGATTCTATCCCAAGACAAAGTTGCAGATATATATATCTACTCAATAACCAATTGCAATACTCGCATGTTCACATACCAATATAATGAAATTCCTGAATATTTACTCCTGCTCTTTCTATAGATAATATTCATTCACAGGTGGATTTTATATCTCGTATCCTTGATTCTATTATCTGGTATTTCCAACTTACAATAGCAAGAGCAGATAGAGAGGTAAAACATTTTGTATTGAACCTTTGTTAAAACACACCCATCAAGTATCAGGTAAGACTGGCGAATGTTTATAATGGTGACATATTATTCCTTATTGGGACTAGTCTCCATTTGTCATTCCTCTTTTTTTTTTCACATTCAAATCACTTGAAGGTTCTTATATAGAGCACATCCCTTCTATGCAGTCTCAACCTGCAGTTCCAGTAAAGTAAAGGCAACCCTTTGACTCTACAACCATAGATCCATCATCACTGATGTTAATCTATTATAAACTCTTAGCAATAGTTATACGATCACAGACAGGTGGGGCACCTACTCTGATACCATGTTAGTGATAGGATCCATTAAATCTGATCTATAACTTGTAATAGCACTTGTAGATATTTATGTGTCTTCCAAGTTTTTATATGAATGAATATATATATATATGAAATAAAGAGGCATGTCTCTTTAATATATTAACCTACATTAGTTATAGTTATAATACAAGTAATATATTCTCAATATATTATAATGGTTATATATATATAACATAAGTTAAATTATTCCATATATAATATCTGCCATATATTATTTATATATCTCATATATATAATATAATTTATCCGACAGAATTATAACATTAACAGTTCTTGATACTTGATGTTTCGTAAACATTACAATTTCAAAGATAGAAAAGAAGACATTTGTCGGAGTATGAGGATATAAACATTTCGATACAGGTGGCATATCATCTTACCTTTTAAACTCTATCTTTTCCAAATTCGGTGTTAGGCTAAATTATGATGTATCTTATAATCAATACACCTATGTCGATATTGGCATAACTATGAAGCTTCTAGCTAGCAATTACTACAATGGTCTCGATTGCATGTCTATCTTCAACACTGAAATTTGCCTATAATAGTGTATCGAGATTAGCATACTTCTTTACCACCGGGGCATAGAAATCACATCCGACTAGATCGTATTTCTTGTCAAGCCTTCTACGAGCATTTTATGAAACACTTTATTGTTAATCTCCATCTTCATGGAAAACATAACATTCATGTGAACTTTGGAATGTTGATGATTCTCCTTATCAATATGGAGTAGTAAAGACAATTTTATTTATCCACTTTGATCACCATGTTAAAGAACAGAGCATGGGATTGAACCCATGATCAGAACTCATACAATTTGAGTTTCCTCTTAGCCTTTGTGGCTTTTCTTAAACCAGTGTGTTGTTACGGTCCACAAACCCACCATTGGCCATGTGACCTTTGCTGTCTGAACATCCTTCAATATTCTTTTGTGCACATAGAGGCTCATGGGATTATTTGAGAAATGTATCACCGGATGTGAAGATCATAATTGGAATTCAACACATTGAGGGCTCTATTCTCCTTTATAATGTCGTGTTCTCACAAGTCATTAGAGAATTATGAGCTCCATATTGGCCATGTCGCGATTGTCACTAAATATTTGGGCATCATCATTTATGGAATCGGTGACACGATTACTTGAGCTTGAAAGGCACCTTGATCCCATCTCCATCGTGGCGGCATGGAATTTTCTTGATAGTCAAAGGTCTAAGCTTTTGTAATCTACAACTCTCCCATGTGTTCTCTGTTACTGTTGGCACTTGTCAGTTTCAATTCCTTATGAACTTGATCACCTCGGCATTTTTAAGGATAGAGAGAATGTTTACACTTAATGGCATTTTGGAATCAAACATAGACATGTTAGCACATGACACTTGATTCCTTCTACACACAAAGACATTTTGTCGCACAAATCACATGCATAGTATGCATTTTTTTCATATTGGGTTCCCTCTAATAGAATTTTGCCTACATTTGCCTTTATATGTTTGAGAACCATTTCTTCACATTGATCCACTGTCCAACTGTCATAGAAAGATGTGTTGCCACACGAATCATTTCTTGATAAGTATGAATAATCTTCTCGACCATGGTTTGGGATTGAAGAGCTTTCGTAGAAACCTCAAGGCATGGTGTTTGACATGAGACATTTTGTTTCAACATCATCACCAAGCATAATGCGCATTTGCAAAGCCCGATATCCTTTTCAACAAATTGTGGTCCTTGTATCACACAAATGTTACTAGTGATATTGTTCATGTGTCCATAAGATGCGATGACTTTCCGTTTGCAACCCAATGGCTATGACCGTAAACTCCATGTGGCAAATAATGATCATGGTGTCACTCATATGGAAATGCGGACCTCTGTTTTACATATGTCAAACACATTTCACGTGCTATGTAATTTCCAAGCTTAAACATTTGTCAATATTTTAAGTGATCAGGATTTTTTGTGAAGGCCAAGAAATTCTCCCCATGGTTGTGTCAGCATAGTGGTATGCCCCTAACGTGACATCTCCAACATCAATGTTATTCACCCTCTGCTCTCAGCATTTGACCCAACAGGAATCGTCCAACCATATGAAATATTGCCAAACTTCAAGGTGACTCGATGACAGTGCTAGATTCCATTAGATAGAGACCCAATGGCTCATTTTGACATCCTTAGCTAATACCTGGCATTTCCATTTTACAAGTTTTATGGTTTTGCCAAATTTGGAATCTTTGAATTTTCACATTAAGATCTACCTTTAAAACCAGTGATGAGTTGATACTTGAAAATTTGCACTTTTTCCCTTGAACTTTGGATTTATGATTCTGAGCCTTGAAACTTGAACTAAACCTCGAACTTGCTTGAGTTCACAATCTAAGGAAATGCTTGTGTTGAGACCAAAGCACTTAAACTATGTTATCAAGCTGACTTGCTAATCGCATCTTCATCTCTTGCGTTAGCAATTCTTGCCATTACATTTGAACTAGTGAAGCTGAACTTTAATTTGAATTTGTAGTTTGGACTTGAACTTTGACTCTGCAAACTCAAACATGAACTTGAAGTTGAAGGTGAATTTGGAAAATTTCGGTTCAAGTTCAAAATCAACTCAGTCTTAGAACACCACCTTTTTCATAAATTAATCTTTTACAAGGACAATGTTAGTCATAGAAATACACAAGGCGTCGAATGAAATTGGAGGATCTTTTTCCACAAGATTGCTTTTTAAAGTTTGAAATTCGGGAGTTGAAAGTAGGCTAACACACATCATCATCAACCTCATGCAGAAAAGGCTCTTCATGTATAGAAGATGTACAGGCTTATGCAAGCTTTGGAGGAGATTGATCATGATTTCCCCTTCTTCATCTGAATCTCTTTTATCAGATTTTGTTTCCAATTCTTCTTCTAATTCTTCCACTGATTCTTGAATTGGTTTAGGAATTTGAAATAAATTAGCTCCTTTTCCACCCTTCAATTTGAATTTGAGGGGACCCTTAGCATCAGAAGATGAGGCACTATCTTTTCTTGTGATTTCTAGTTGTGATTTCCTGCTAGGAGGACCAAAACTTCCACAATCCAAGCCCATCTTAAGATTTACTCTTTTAAGGCCTTTACTTTTCAACCATTTATTAGTGTTTACCAAGATTGATTGAAATCTATCCATGATAGATGTACCTTCTTTTTGTTGCCATTGAATAGGAAAATGACACTTCTTATCAAAGCCGATTTGATGAAACTCCAGATCAAGGATGTTACCATCATCTTCAAGTTGGAAATATGAAGGGATTTCCAACATATTAAGATCAATTATTTGCTGGAAGGTTAATATACAATAGTCCATCTTTATGATGTCAAGTTTTGTCCTCATATCAATCCAAATGTCCTCGATATGATGAACATGAGTATAAGCTCTTTTCATTTGAGAGTTCATCTCTCGGTAGTCAAAATCAAATCTGGCCTTGAACTTCTTCAAAGTGATCAACTGCAACTTCCATGTTCTTTGCTTTAGGCACATAAATGATCGAATAATTGCCAATAGCCAAAGGTTTAACTGAGGTAATTCCGAAACTAGGCCTATGCAAAGCATGCTGATCACTTTGTACGTCCATGAGTTGTTTAGCTAGCTCCATCAGAATAATTCAATCTATAGCATACCTAGATAAGGTATACGACTCATCTTTAAAATATCCAACTCTCAAGTATGTGAAAGTGGAAAATTGAATAAAAATACAGTTGTATTGGTTCACCTTCTCCCATGCTGCATCGGATACTCTTTTGATAGATAATTTTTTATTGAACAAGCACCAGAAATGCCCAAAGAAGGCATCTTGGACTTTTCTATAATGGAATTTACTATTTGCCAAAGTGATTTGGTCATAGTAATCTTAAACAAGAACCTGAAGACAATCTCCCTTGGTTGAAAGACCAGAGAAAGATCCCATGGTAGTAGCAATGTAAATAAGGTAATAGTTCATGTATAAAGGTGCTGAAGTTCCCATGTTGCATATCTACTGGCAAAGTGCAGCATTGATGAGCTCTCCCCAAAAGATGTATTATTTATTCTCCATAATTTGAAACATGAACTTATATATCCATGGCTCACAATCAGTAGAATCTTTAAGGCTACAAATCTTGCTAAGAGGGATGATGAAATCCTTATATTCTTGTTTGAAATTAGACCGATGAACAGTCTTTGGCCATCTGGAGAAATTGCTTCTCTTATTGTCTAACCAATAAAGGTTGACATACTTCTAATAATCATCCTTTTGCCCATTCCAACATGCCAATGATGATTCTTTGGTCAAGTTAGCACATTTTGCTTTATGTGGAACCTTGAAGATTTGTTCAATGACTTCAGGATCAAGGCTAATGATAACCTTGCCGTCAGCGTCTTTGATAGTCTTCATCTTATGTAGACACTAGGTGAATGTTGCTTCTCTCAATACACTTCATTTCATGACTAGCTAGAGCTTCAACTCTTTGTAGAAAATCAACCACATTCACATGACCAATCTTTCTCTCCATCATGTTATCTAGAATAGAGATGACTGACGAAGGAACTACATGAGCCAATTCTTTATCATATTGATATTTCATTTTGCCTTCGGATTTTGATGGTGAGGATATGTCTTGTGCTTGAGCTGCAACACAAAAATTTCAAAACACAAATACACCATCAAAAGGAATCTCCATACAAGTGGATTCTGGATCATCAGTGAAAATTTGAAAATGGATTGGAAGACTTTGCAAATCCGACAAAGTGACTTTAAAGAGAAAGCATATGCATATGTAGTGGAGTGTGGAATGAAATGAACAGAATGCAGAATGAAATGATATGAAAGTTAAAATATGGAAGATGGAATGAAATAGAATGAAATGAGAATGTGTGATAGTGGAACGCATGGGAATGCATGCAAATGAAAATTGTTGTTTTCAAAAGTGACTTAGTGTTTTCAAGACATTATTGCATGAAAAATGAATACATGTAAGTGCAACATGTAATGGGAGATGGAAGGTGAGATGAGATGCGTATGTGGGTGGAGGATGCACTTCACATATAAGTGCAAATAGAGGATGAGATGGAAAGCATGGAAAGATGCAGAAACATGTATTTGCTCATGGAGGTGCAAATGCATATGGAGAGATGGAAATGGAAAAATGAAGTGAGATAATGAGTTTTATAGTCGCTTTTGGTGAAAAAGGGAAGTCAAAGTACATGGGAGATCAAAATGACATCTTTTTGAGTTTTCAAAATGTGACTTTTGATCAAAATCGAAACTTTTGGATGCAATTACATGTAAGGCATTTCGTGTAATTGTGTTGTGCGAATGGATGCAAAAAGTGAGATGAGTGAAAATGGAAGCAAAAAATGAGATTACATGCATGTGTGAAGGGTGAATGAGATGGAAAATGTACCTTTGAAAAAAAATGTATCTTTGGAAAGTGACTCAAATATGCCAATATTCAATGCACTTCAACACACAATTTCGAAATTCTTCAAAAACACTTAGCTTTTTTCCAACTTTACAAATTTGAATGGGAGAGTGCAACAAACAAGGAGTTTTTGTTAAGAGATGCCAAAACGTGTCCTATTCATGCTCCATAATCCAACGTTTTTGTATGCTCATGCTTGTGGGACGTTTTTGGTGAAATACATGTTTCATCAAGAAGCATGATCAAAATGTTTTGATCATTAAAGGTCAAAACGTGCATCAATATGCAATGCAATCACCATAAAACACCAAATAGATTCATCATTGTGCAAAAACGTGGGTCAAAAATGGATCTATTTGGAGTTATTTCCAGAAACTTGCCCTAGATGAGAGCTTCCAAATTTTTTTTCAGCTTGTTGAATCCATTTTAAATGCAAGATAAATCATTGCCAGCCAAAAACGCCTCCAATAGAAGAAATCTCATGAAAATCCATTGAGAAAATCCCAACTTATGATCAAAATTGGGTTCTTGGAGGGCAAAAACATGTTATTCAAAAATGGACTTTTTGAGTGTCATTGCATATATTAAAACATGTTTTTCGATCAAAATTGGACTTTTTTGGGTCACTTACATATTTTAAAATATGCATCTCATCAAAATCACACTTTTTGTGTGCTATTACATGTTTTAAAATATATTCATAAGCAAAAGCAGACATTTTGGGGTAGGATGCATGTTTTAAAATGCATCTCACTTTTTAGATGTTAAAATATGAAAACTTCACTTTTGATGCAATAGCATCAAAAAGGTCCACTTATGATAGACTTTTAATGTAAAAGGTCCACCAAAGTGAACTTTATATGCAGTGACATGTAAAATGTCCACTTTTGATGAATTTTACATGTAATTGCATATAAAATGTCTACTTTTGAAGACTTTAAGTCATTTAATTCATGTAAAATTATAAAAATGCTACAAAATGAGCCATAAACAATATTTACCTATCATATTAAAATATATAACATTTGATCATCATTTAAAAAGTAACATTTGATTTAAAAACCAAAAATTAAATTGGAACTATATAGTTACTTTAAGTGAAAAATCAAAAAGTAACTCAACTTAAAATTATAACACAAGGTGCACTATAGTCACTTTAAGTTAAAAATTTGAAGTTAAAGTAACTTAAAAACATAAGAAAAAGTCAATATAAGTTATATTTATCAAAAAGTGAAAGTCAAAATGAAAATATAACATTATATTTTTAATTCGCTCTGTTGCACCAAAAAAGTCCACTTTTGATGCACTAAAAGAAACATATCTTTTGGCTGACAACTCCAATTGACCTCTAGGTTGGACCGAATTGAAGGGGAAACCGAAAGGCATGATATGAGCAAAACCAAAGGACTAAAAAAATAAAAAAAAAACTCAAAAACAAAGAATGAATGATAAAGGCTTCAAAAATCAAGCAAAGACTCGATAGAAAACAAAACGAAAAAGACTTGATGAAGACATTCAATAAAATGATTTGATATATGAATTGGAATGGATCAATCGAGCAACATTAAGAAATTAAATATCAAATTCAAACTTAGAGAAACATGAAACTAGCTTGAAAAAGATTCTTGTTGTTACCAACATTTTGTGGTGACAAAATGCAAGACAACAGAACATACAAGTTGTTGTCTATAACTCTTTCCCATATTCTATTTTGTTCTCTCGTCCATTGTCTCTTTCTTTGATGTGAGACTTAATTTGATCTTTATTCACCCTTTCTATTCATACTCCATTCTTCCCCATTTTCCTTTTGTATGATTTTGCTATATATACTATTTCATGTCTCTCTAAATAGTCGTGTCTTAACATGATTCATCATTTATCTTAGTAACCAAATATTATATTATTTATTAAATCAATAAATTTGATTATTTTTGGAAAAAGGGGTAAAAATTTATTCAATTAAAGCCAAATTACAAACGGCCTCAAGCCCAAACAACCAATTCACCAACCCAACACCAATTAAGTTCTATCCCTTTCCACTAATTGCTCGAAAGTCCCACCATAATCAGCAGGAAGATCATCCCTATCAGAAATATCCCAACTAGCACCCTTCTCCGATGCCCATTTTGCCAAGACATCAACCACTCCATTCCATTCCCTAGGAATATGACAGAAGGAGATCCCATCCACAAAGCTACTCAAGTGAAGAATCTCTCTAACAAGAGAGGCAATTTGCCAATTAGAGTCATCCACTCTCTGGTTGTTTATCATATCCACAACAATCTGAGAGTCTGATTCACACACCATTCTCCTCCATCCAATAGAGAAAGCCCGCTCTATAGCCACCTTAATGGCCAAGGCCTCCATCACATTATTGGAATGAACTCCTTTGTGAATAGAGAATATGAAAATAACATTGCCATCCATATCTCTCCCAATCCCCCCACACCAGCCTGTCCAAGGTTCTCACGGGAGGAGCCATCAGTGTTAATCTCTAGGACTGCATCTGGTGGAGGTCTCCATCTCCCCGCTCTACGAACGTTTCTCTTTAGCGGCTGAGACCTCTTGGTGCTAGTAGTTCCCAATCCTTTGTCCACTAATCCCAAATTCCTAACTATACTGAAATCACCAGGATCCACCGACTCAGTCATATCACATTTAGCAGAGATGGTCTCCTGAAGCCTGCTTAAGATCAGCTGCCATATTTTAGTGAATCCCAAGCTCGAGTTATAGAAAATCCGACGGTTACGCTCCAGCCAAAGATTCCAAAGAATGAAAGAAGGTCCAATAGCCCAAGCCACCTGGAGGAATGAAGTTTTCGTAGGGGGTCTGCCAAGGCTATCCCAAAATTCAATAAGAGATTCAGCATGAATACAGCTATGACACCACGCCTCCCACCACTTATGCCAGATTTCTCTAGAGAGAGGGCACAAGAAGAAAACATTAGAGACATCCTCCCCATTCAACCTATAGAGGGGACAAAAAGAGGGACCTTGAAACCCTCTTCTCTGGAGATTATCCCAAGTAAGACACTTTTTTTGAGTAACCAACCAAAGAAAAAAATTACATTTCGGCCAAGACGATTTATTCCAAACCTTCCTCCACCAGGGAACCTCCTGAACTTCATTACATTGACTATCCAACCGAGCATATCCCTGGGCCACACTGAACTTTCCTTTAGGGCAAGGACCCCAAGCCAAGATGTCTTTGTCCTTAGAAGAGCTGCATAGCCTAGAAGAGAGAAGATTCACCAGTTCAACCCGAATCTCCGAGGAGCCCCGCGGGGGCCAATCCTGTGGATCCTTCCAACTAGCCACCTCCATCAATCCACACCTCTTAACAGTCTTGAAGTGAGCTATTGTGGTCCATCCTACAGTAGAAAAAACTTGATACAGAGGCTGAAGGTGGGGGTAGCTGGAGAGAATAGGAGGGTGGCCATCCCAAGAGTCCTGCCAGAATAACACACTTGACCCTTCATTACATATCCAGAAAAGGCCTTCCTTGATAAGAGGAGCACCCCTTTTAAGGGTGTCTCAAATAAAGGAACCCTTACCATCTAGCTCCAGTCTAGGAATATCCTAAAACTCCACTCCTGAGAAATACTTATGGGTCAGAATCTTAGCCCAATCCCAATCTTGACTCTTGCACCACCTCCAGTATAACTTTGTTGCTAGAGCCTTGATGCTGAGAGCCATACATTTAAGGCTTAGTCCCCTAGCAAACTTAGGCAAGCAAACAATGTCCTAGTTGACTAAGCTCCATTTAGAGGATAGGAGATTGCCAGACCAAAGGAATTGTCGTGACAAAGCATCAAAATCTTTCATAACTCCAATGGGAGGAGTTTGCACTAAACACCTATAAATAGGAAGAGCTTGAATCACAGTCTTGAGGAGGATAACCCTTCTAGCAGAAGAGAGCCACCTATGAGTCCAATGACTCACCCTACTACGAAATTTGTCCGAAAGGCCCTGCCAATATTCTTTCCATTGAGCCCCCAAAGCTAAAGGTACTCCAAGATAGATCAAAGGGAGGGATCCAACTTGAAACCTGAGAATTCTAGCAATCCTGAGCTGAATTGACTGAGGGGTATTAAAGAAATAAATAGAAGATTTACCTTCATTAATTTGCTGTCCAGAAGCTTTTAAATAAGTATCCAAAATCTTTCTGAAGTTTCTTGCCTCATTAATAGTAGCCATGCCCATCAATCCAGTATCATCCACAAATTGAAGGTGCGTGTATGCTGGAATATCATTGTGCCACTTCCACCCTTGAACTAGTCCCAGATTAGCTTGAGACTTTATAAATCTGCCCAAGCCCTCTGCCATAATGATAATTAGATATGGAGAGATAGGATCCCCCTGTCGAAGTCCACGAGAAGCAGGGAATAGGTTAGTAGGTTCTTCATTAATAAGAACCGAAAAGGATGCGGAAGTCACACAGCTGAGAACCCAATCCACCCATTCCATATCAAATCCAAAAGCTAGAAGCACACGACCCAGAAATTCCCAACTAACTCGGTCATAAGCTTTAGCTAAGTCCAGCTTAATAAACATAGCCTTTTCCTTGGACGTGGCCATAGAGTGAATAGCCTCTGAGGCAATAACCACCCCATCACGAATTTGTCTACCACCAACAAAACCTCCCTGTTCCTCAGAAATCAGAGTGGCAAGAAAAGGCTTAAGCCTCTCAACAATTAATTTTGTGATAATTTTATATGTGACATTACATATAGCAATGGGTTTGAACTGATCCAACTTGTTAGCCCCATCAATCTTGGGAATGAGAGCCAGGAAAGTAGCATTCATAGACTTGAGCATTTGTTTATTTTGATGACTCCTGGACAACTTCAAGAAGATCGAATTTAATAATCTCCCAAAACTCCTGGAAAAATTCAATGGGAAACTCATCTGGGCCCGCAGCTTTACCTTTTGTCATACCAAAAACCACTTTCTCTAGTTCCTCAAGCATAATAGGTTTTAACAAATCTCTGTTCATACTACTGGACACAAGATGAGGAATGCAATCTAAGATAGCCCTTGTCTCCTCCAAAGAAACAGGATCCTCCTTAGAGAAGAGTTGAGAGAAGTAACTAGTGGCCTCTAAAGAAATTGCCTCCTTGGAAAAGAGATGATCTCCAGAAGTAGAAACAAGAGAAGTGATAGAATTTCCAAACTTGCGAGCTTTAATAGTGTTGTGGAAGAAAGCAGTGTTTCTATCTCCCTCTTGCAACCAGTCCACCCAAGACTTTTGCTTCCAAAATATTTCCTCTCGAAGCTCCCATTCTTCAACCTCCCTCAAAGCTGAGGATTCTTTAGACATCAAATTTGGAGTCATACCTTGATCCTTTATCTGGCGAGTAACACTATCCAGCCTGGCGTAGGCTTCTCTCAAATGCTCTTGAAGGTTTCCAAAGAATTGTTTATTCCACTGTTTCAGCCTAAATTTCACATGCTGAAGTCTCTTCTCAAAGGTGTACATGGAAGTACCATGTGGAGGCCTACCCTCATACCACCAAGCTATCATAAGATCCCGCAGGGAGGGATCCCTCAACCACATCAGCTAAAACTTGAAAGAGGGATTCTTAGAAGTCTTGAAAGGAATGATAGAGAGCCTAATAGGCCAGTGATCAGAGCCTCTCCAATCAAGAATTTCTGAGTTGGTAGACCATCTACTATCCATCCAAAAACAAGATACCAGGAACCTATCAAGCCTTTTTGAAATAGCCTCCATCCCACTCCTTCTGTTATTCCAGGTGAATATACCAGAATTGAGTTTGACATCAATAAGATTCAAAGAACCAATTTTATCTCTAAGCATACTAGAAGAAGGACCCAGTCGAGAGATCCCGCCCTTCTTTTCCTCTAGACTAGTAACAGCATTAAAATCTCTAGCCACAATCCAAGGAAGAAAAGGATCCAAAGATCGAACAAATATAATATGTGACCACACAAGGGATTTACTTACCAAATCACTAGGAGCATAAATATTAGAGAACAAGCACCTTTCACCTATCTCAAAGTGGGAAGCCATAAATGAGATGGAAGACCTACTCGCAATCCACCACAAGGGAGTCACCTTCTTAGGATTCCAGAGACAAGCGAGACCACTCAAGGTCCCTTGAGCACCTATTCCATGCCAGCTCCCATGGGGCCAAACCTTTGGTCCACAGTTATCCAATTCATCAACTGAAAGCTTAGTTTCCTAAATGAAAATAACATCTGGAGAATGAGACTCTATCAATCTACGAACAACCTTTTGTCTAGGGATGCTATTCAACCCCCTCACATTCCAAGAAAGAATAATCATTTAGAAGACTGTGAGAAGTGGGAGTCAATGGGCTTCACTAACCCTGCCTCAACCAAAGTCTCTCCCATCATCTTAACCTTCTCCTGATCCGTCTTCCTTCCACTCTTAGCAGACTTCTCTAAAGTCCCCTTTTTAAAAGGCTTCTAGTGTAAGCCTAAAGTGGAAATAGCTTTTGAGCCTTTTGTGTTGTCAGGCACCCCTTTCTTGCTAGGATGGTTAGTAGCTTTGGTTTATGGAGCGTCACAGGGATGTGACCCACTAGGAATATCACAACTAATCTCCTGAACCAATCCATCTAATCCCACTAGCTGGCCTTGTTCTTTCTCATAAATCTGGACTAGAATCCCCTCCTCCTCTAGCTAGCGTTCCGAAAAGGAACCATCACCTGGGGATATCTCAACAGGTATTCCTTCCTCCTATACCAAATTCTCTAAAACATTAAACCTGTTAAAAGTACCATCACTTTGTCTATCCATCCAAGTTTTCTTCTGCTCTTTTCCTTTATTACGCGGCTTCACTAGGATAAAACCCTCCTTATCCGCAGAGGGCCCTTTTGGCATATGGGCCTTCCCCTTGTCTTCCTTGGGGGTCGACACAGTGGCTGTAGATTGAGAAGATTTATTTCGAGGGCATTTGCGTTGTAAGTGCCCATACTCACGACAAATCCTGCATCTGAAGGGTAAAGTCTCGTAGTCCAACTGTTGAATCCATGAAGAAGGGCCCAAACAAATTTCCATAGAATCAGGCAGTGGGTTATTAAGATCAACTTCCACACAAATTCATGCATATGAAATTACCTTTCAATCTTGAGTTTGTGTGGCCGACCCAACCAGTTTCCCAAGCAGAAGTGATATCAAATGAAGGATATCCTCTCTCCAAAATTCCAGAGGCAACCGTGGAGGCCGAACCCACACAGGGACTCGAGACGGGATCTCCTTAGCGGAGTTAAATCCAATGTGCTAGGGTTTGATGAAAAGCCCTACCTGGTTAAAGAAGTATGGGCCTCCTTCAAAAACCTTGTTCCTATCTGACATACTTGAGAAAATAACCATAAAATAGTTGTTGGCCGCCAGAAGAATTTCCATATCCCCTTCCGGGTTCCATATCTGATGCGCCCACGATTCCAACACATGAAGAGAAAGTCGGAGACCCAAAAACTTACATATGAGCGCATGCTTGCCCCAATACTCTACATCTTTTGAAATCTGCTCTGGTTGAATAACTAACACCCGTCAATCATCAAATTGCTCCAAACATCCATTTATCTTCTTGATACGGACATGATCCTTCGACGATGAAGCAATCATCCTAGCTGGAAGATTGTTAGCCATGCCGACAGCCCCTCCCCGCATCAAAATAGAGGAATCAGCCATCACCAAATCATCATAAAATATCTAGGACGGGACCTCCGATTGCCCCATGAGAAAATTCAAAGAACCAATCACCAAGCCAAAATCTTAACTACACACCCACACCCTGCTATTGATCCACACAACCCACCCCCGAATGAACTACAAAAACCCACCCTTGCTATCGACCCACGCAACCCACCCTTGAATGAAGACGCTGCAAACTCAGACTAGTCCCAGCTAGCCCCAACTCTGCCCTGCCATGCAAAAACCACCACCTCTCTACACACTCCCGATGTCGCCAGCAGAACCCCAATAAATTTGATAATTATAATTATAATTATATTTTATTAGTATTAATTACTAGATAAGTTTAAATTTCTAATTTAAACTTACCTAATTCACTAATAAATAAATGTTGTTATTATTTAATATTTGATTTATATCTCAGTATTATGATATATACATGAAATTATCTTGGGAGAGGGGATATTACACTCAAGCAATATGAATTTACCTTGTGGCTCAATCGAATCTCCAGACTGTGTCTTTCAACAACATAGAGATTGTCAGCGAAGAGATATTTCATCCTCTACGAAAAATTCTCCGACCAATATCATTAATTTCTTATAATTTCCAACTGGTCTAAATGCCAACTCTTGGAAATCTTTTATAACACTCTCATAAGAGTTCATTCGCTCATCTTACCTATATGGAATAAATAGTTTACATTTTGATTTTATGTCTCCAATGTGTTATTAAATAAGGGAGCATTTATTATTTAATCATTTCCCACTTTATTGTAGCCCCAATTTATAATCTAACTTTGTTTATGCATAAATGAATCATATCAATCATATTGAAATCTCTTGTCAATATTTACCATCAACTATCAGCTTGAAAATGTCATCGAAGATCTTGATTTTGCCCAAATGTCTTACAATAAATAGTTCGTATTACAAAGTAATTGGAAAATATTTGCTTGCTATTAATAGTGATTAAGAGATAAATTTATACAAGAAACTGAACGATGTGTCCTTAAGAAACAATCGTAAAGAGTAGAAACATTCTATTCTAGAAACAAAAAACTAAATATTAGAAGCATTCTCATATTTTTATAAGATTACAATAGATAACCTTTAGCTACTAAATAAAAATAATAGAAACTATCTATTATCGTAATACCCTCCCTTAATGGTTAATCTATCCAAAGCACGAAGCTGTCAAAAAGAGTAAAAGACAGATTGTGTCTGCTCAAGGTGCTCTGCACTGTTCGTTGCAAACTAGATTACGTAGATAGGGCAGCTAAGAGTGCTTTCGACATTCAACCTTCATGTCCCCAAACTTGTGGCAATAGTTGCATTGAATATTCTTTTTCGTAGAGCCTTCTAAATCTGGAGCAGAGGATGTCTGTTGATGGTACTTTGGATAGTGCTCCAAAACTTTGCAGATGAGCATAATGCTCCAAAACAAACTGCAAAAAGATGTGATTTTTAGGAGAAAAATGAAAAAACTGAACACAATTTATAGGGTAAAAAATCAATCAAAACTTGACAATGCAAAACTTTTTTTTATAGGAAAAACGGTAAAAACATGGTGTCCTGCATTTTGTTGTGACAAAATGCAGGTAATATCACAAAAAAATTTCAAGCTAGTTTCATGTCTCTCTAAGTTGAATTTGATATTCAATTACTTAATGTTGATCGATTGATCAATTTCAATTCGTTTATCAAATTGTTTTACTGAAGACTTTCGTCAAGTCTTTTTTGTTTTGCTTTCTGTTGAGCCTATACTTAATTTTTGAGGCCTTCGTCGTCCTTTTCTTTACTTTTGAGTGTGCATTTGTTAGTTCTTAGTCCTTTGGTTTTGCTCAAGTCATGACTTTTGGTTTTCCCTTCAATTTGATTTAACCTAGAGCTTAATCAGAGTTGTCAGTCAAGAGATATGGTCATTTTAGTGTCTTAAAAGTGGACCTTTTTGATGCAACAACATGAATTAAAAATATCATGTTATATTTTAAATTTAACTTTCACTTTTTGAAAAATATAACTTAAATTCACTTTTTGTTATGTTTTTAAGTTACTTTAACTTTAAATTTTTCACTTAAAGTGACTATAGTGCATGTTATGTTATAATTTTAAGTTGAGTTACTTTTTGATTTTTCACTTAAAATGTATATATAACTATATAGTTTTAGTTTAATTTTTTATTTTTAAATCAAATGCTCATTTAAATGTTACTTTTTAAATGATATTTATGTGTTGTATTTTTAAATATGATATATAACTAGCGGTTGCATGCTTTTGTACGTGCAATGATTTGTTGATAGGATTTTGTAAATGTGCAAAACAAATTATTAATAGTATGTAGAAGAAATTTAAAAATGATACTAAACAATTTTTAAATCATAAGATTTTCTAATAGTTCAATATTTTTTTTAAAGTGTTAGTGGTTTATTGGATAATATTGATAGAAAATAAATGATAAATAAAACATAAAAATTATCAATCTTGTGAATGGAAGATAATATAAAATTTGACAATAATCTATCATATACAAATAAAGATTTAAAAATGATAAAAATAAATCCATGTGTATTTATTACAATGTAACAAAAATAATATAATAAATATAATTGAAATAAATATTGATGAATGCATATTTTTACTATTTTTTAAAAAATAGAATAAAACTTTAAAGCTATTTAAATAATTTACTTTAATAGTTTTTAAAACAATAAGAAGCCAAAACCAAGATTAATTATTATAATGTGTTATGATTAATTATTTTGATTATTATTTAGGCAAGAGCCTACAACACAATGGTAAATTGTGAGCCTCTTATCGAAGAGGTCTTGGGTTCAAATCTATTCATTCTTAATAAATAGTAATAATTGATCACAACACATAATAATTAATCTTGGCTCTGACCTCTTACCGATCAAAAAAATAAAAATAAAAATTTATTATTATTATTTATTAAATTTGAGTAGACTCAAACCAAGACCTCTCATCACATAAGAAGCTCACTTGCCTAACAAAGATTGTTAAATCTACATTACTTAACATTAAATAAAAACAATTTACTTTATTAAATTTACATATTTGAAATAAAGTTATTGTTACAAATTTATACAAAAATACCCTAAACATTAATCAATGATTAGCACTATGAATGAATTTTTAATTAAAATCAAATTCAAAAGAGCAATTACTACTTTATTATGTTAATAAAAATGATTTTAATGTAACTTGATTTGAATAATCACAACCTTATATCCTAATTGAAAGTTTTAAATATATTTCTTTAGAAAAATGATTAGTTTACTAAAAATACAAATAGAAAAATTAATTTTATTTTAATTCTAATATAAAATATCTTTATATTGAAGATTAAAATTATATTACTTTTTAAATATTAGTCTGTATGCATGTAGTTTTAATTTTTAAATTTAGTAAGTAATATTTTATGTTTAAAATTTAGAAACATTGTATTTTTTAATCTTTCTAAATTAAACTTACAAATTAAATTGATGTTTAAAATTTAGAAACATTATTATTTTTAATGTATGCGTCTTAAATAATACTTTTGTATCACAAAAATTAACAACAATTTTAAACCATAATAAAGTTAATTTATAAAAGAAACTTAGCAAAACATTAATTTAAACTATTAATTTAGAATAAATGTTTACCCAACCAATAAAAATAATTTATAAAAGAAACTTTAACAAAACATTAATTCAAACTAATCCATTTAGAACAAATGTTTACCCAACCAAATACATATTTACATTATTCTAATGAATAAAGAAATAAATTAATATAACAATATGAATGTTTTGGATTTAATTATAAAAGAAACTTTAGCAAAACATTAATTCAAAATATTAATTTAGAACAAATTTGTTTACCCAACCAATAAAAATAATTTATAAAAGAAACTTTAGCAAAACATTAATTTAAACTAATTCATTTATAACAAATGTTTATCCAACCAAATGCATATTTACATCACTCTAATGAATAAAGAAAGAAATTAATATAACAAAAAAATAAAACACAAAAAAATGCATTAAAACATGAATGTTTTTAAGGTACAAGATACATGTGTTGGATTTCCACTATTACATCCACTAAATGCAATCTAATGAGGTGGAAATTAAATATTGATGAATACATATTTGAAATTTTTTAAAAATAGAATAAAACTTTAAAGCTATTAAAATAATTTACTTCAATAGTTTTTTTAATCATGAGAAGCCAAAATGAAGATTAATTATTATAATGTGTTATCATTAATTATTATTATTATTTGTTAAATTTGAGTTACTCGAACCAAGACCTCCCACATAAGAGGCTCACTTGCGTAACAATTTTTTATTATTACTACGGTACTTGACACTAAATAAAAATAATTTACTTTATTAAATTTACATATTTGAAACAAAGTCATTGTCAAAAATATATACTAAACATTAATCAACAATTAGCACTATGAATGAATTTCTAATTAAAATTGAATTCAAAATATCAATGACTACTTTATTATGTTAATACAAATAATTTTAATGTAACTTGATTTAAATAATCACAACCTTGTGAATGATGCTAATTGAAAGTTTTAAATATATTTCTTGAGAAAAAAAATGATTAGTTTACTAAAAATACAAATAGGAAAATCAATTTTATTTTAATGCTAATATGTAATATCTTTATATTAAAGATTAAAGCTATATTACTTTTAACATATTAGTGTGTGTGCATATAGTTTTAATTTTTAAATTTAATAAGTAATATTTTATGTTTAAAATTTAGAAGCATTCTAAATTAAACTTACAAATTAAGTTTTGATTTTTTGGGGGTTTTATAATATTATATAATAGAAAAAATAGTAGCTACAAAAATTAAACATTAATTATATATTATTCAATATAATTATTCTAATAAAAATAATTGTGATTTATTTACTTTTAACATTAATTCAACTATACATTTAGAGCAAATGTTTACCTGACGAAATACATATTTACATTACACATAATGAATAAAGAAAGAAATTAATATAATGATATGAACATTAACAAAAACTAAAACAAAACAAAAATGCATTAAAAAACATGGATAATTTTAGGTACAAGATACATGTGTTGGATTTCAACTAATACATGCACTAAATGCACTCTAATGAGGTGGAAATCCCTTCTTTACTTGAATTGTAACCATAATTTTTTCTTCATTGACAAGACAGATAAACAATAAAACTATTTTGTAAAATAAACTATTGAAACTTCTTTAGATATAAAATATATGAACTTTTCTTTCCTACTTTAAGGACACTTTTTATTTCGGCCCAAAAAACTTGACCCTCTTGTTGATCCATCCAATAGAACAAAAGTATCACAACCTGTACACTAGTTTTTCATCATTTAACAACAAATCCATTGTTAAATTGCACAATATTTTAGGGATGCAAGTTTAAAAAATTGAAAGTCCATCCTACCATTTCAAGCAAAGAAAACATAAAATTTCTCATAACATACTCAAATCCTAAGATGCTAAAAGAGGTTTGGAACCTTGCCAAAAACTTGCAAAATTTCAAACATATACGATAACTAAATGATTATACTAAAAAATACTAAAATGGATGAACTTTATTTCAAATCTTAGATCTGATCCACAATCCATGAAAATGAGAAAAACATACCAACACCTATATTGAAAATAAATTTTGAAGAAAAAAGATGGTATCCCTAAATGCCTGTCCACAAAACAACTAACAAAAAAATGCCACAACTTAAAGAAGAACAAAGTAGCTTAAGAGGGAGAATATGTTTTTTTAGAATACTTTCTTTCAATTGTATGATTTTTACATTCAAATTAGAAACTTACCAATCTTACAAGATGATGTTTGCATTTGAGTTAGAAACTTATTAGCTAAATAGAGTTAAAAATAAAAAAAATAGATATGAAATAAAATCTAAATATATGATCGAAAAATAAAAATAACGGGAAGGTCTTACAACTTTTTCAGTGAAATTTTATATTTCAAGAAGCAAAGCTCCCATGAATAGCCTATTGGCTAAAATATTGTTTATGTCTCATTTAGTAACATTTTTATGAAATTAAGTTGATTAAATGACTTTAAGTTATATAAAGTGGATTTTTTATATGCAATTACATGTAAAATCCATCAAAAGTGGACATTTCACTTATCACTACATATAAAGTTCAACTTGAAATCATAAGTGGACATTTTTGATGTCATTACATCAAAAGGCTATCAAAAGTGGACCTTTTTTTATAACATTGCATCAAAAGGTAAGTTTTTATGTCTTTGCATCCAAAATGTGAGATGTAACTTAAAATATGCTAGTCACCCCAAAAGGTGCAATTTTCATAGCTTACATATTTTAAAATATGTTATGCACCCAAAAAGGTCTGATTTGCCTTGTTGAATGATTTTAAAACATGCTATGTATCCAAAAGGTTCGATTGTAACTAAAAGCATGTTTTAAAATGTGTATTGCCCTCCAAAAAGTTTGATTTTGGAAGAACACATGCATTTGCGAGCCAAGAACTCGATTTTGCATATTGTGAGAGATTTACTTGATAATTTTGCACGAGATCTTCTCCCATAGGGTCGTTTTTATTTGGCATTGGATTTTATAACATCAAAAATGGATTTATCTTGCTAAAAAACATTTTTTTAAACTCCTTTCACGGGCGCGTTTTTGGAAAAATCTTCAAATAAATCCATTTAGAGTGATTTAAATCACATTTTTGCAAAGAAAAGAGGCGTTTTGGCATCTTCAATCATTTGTAATACATCTTAGCTCATATTTTTGCACTTGAAAGCCAAAAACGAATTCATTTCATGCCTTTTATGAATCACGTTTTTTCTAAAAACACCCAAAACATTGGGGCTTTTATCCACTTTTATGCATTTTGGAGTCATGTTTTGCATTTTGAGTTGTTTTTGCATTCACAAGTCAAAAATGACTAAAAAACATGGATTTTTTGGTCACGTTTTTGCAAAAACGGCTCAAAATTTTGCATTAAAAACTCATGTTTTTGTTCCAAAAATTCAAAAAATGACATTTTCAGCCCATACCTTTAATCAAGAGGGATTGTTTTTGAGTTTTAAATGCATGATATTGTCTTTGGAGATCATGTATTTGGCACTTTCATATCAAATTCGACCATTCATTGCTCATTAATATTTGTTAAATGCAAGTATGGAAAAAGTCAAAAAGTTATTTGAAAATCTAGATTTGAGGGAGAATTGGTCTTCAAGTTTATAAAACTTGCTATTTTGGCCCTTTGACCTCCAAGTGAGTGGACATTTTCAAACTTGCTCATCAATTCATGCTTATCTTGCTATTTCCATGCATATTTTAACTTGAAATTGCACACTTCTCCATATATATTCATAGAAAGTGCATTTTTCCTTTAAAAATGAAGAAATTGTTCATTTTCTTGTTTTAGATTTTTCCCCAATTTTCAAATTTGAACTTGTGTGTTGAAGTGCTTTGCATCTTGACATGTTTGAGTCACTTTCCAAAGGTACATTTTTCTTTTGAGTTTTTGTGCTTTGTGCTTGCTTGTCGATTTTCTTCACTTTGGAGAAGTCACAAGTTCTTGGGATTGTTGTTTCACTTTATGTGAAAGCATCATCACGTTTCACTTCCATCTTCCATGTCACAACACTTCACGTCTCATCCGACAAATGCTATTACATGATTTCCATCTCATTCACCATCCACACATGCATGTAATCCCATTTTTCGCTTCCATTTTCACTCATCTCACTTTCTGCATCCACTTGCACGACACGATTATGCGAAATAACTTACGTGTAATTGCATTGGAAAGGTCCGATTTTGACTAAAAGTCACTTTTGAAAAGTCAGAAAGATGTCATTTTCATCTTTCATATACTTTGACTTCACCTTTTCACCAAAGACGACTATAAAGTTCATTTTCCCTTAAATTCCATTTTTCATTTCCATCTCTCCATATGCATTTGCGCCTCCATGAGAAAATACATGTTTCTGCATCTTTCCATGCTTCACACCTCATCCTCCATTCACAATTGCATGTAAAGTGCATCCTCCATTCACATTCGCATCTCATCTCATCTTTTATTCTTTGTTACATGTTGCACTTACATGTAATCATTTTTCATGCAATAACGTCTTGAAAACCCTAAGTCACATTTTGGAAATCAGCAATCTCCATTTGCACGCATTCCCATGTGCTAAGCACTTTACTTCGAAAAAAAAAAGAGTTAAAAGTGTTGATGGAAAGTTATTCCGAGTTTACATCTGGACATCATCAACAAAGTTTTCAAAGTGTTAGAGAATCCAGAATGTGTCAATCTACAAAGGAAAATTCATGACAACTTGAACGAGAAAAGTTGGATGACATCAAGTTTTCAAATGACAACGAACAATTCATCAAGGAGAGTCAGAGGTTATCAAAAGACGTAACACCATAGTTATCAAGGTGAATGTAGCGCTACAAAATAAAGGAAAAGTTTTACAAATTAGGGCCCTAGCCGAGTCATGGGTTAGTGCCCCTTGTGGGGTCTGGAAGCAACGCCCCTTGCCAAGACCAAATTAGCATCTTAAAAACCACACAGAACTTTATGGTGCACACCATTTTCTTGATTCTTTTCAATGCCAAAAATAATGTTGGAGGAGCTAGAAATTAGAGAGTTCATGCATGGTGTGCAAATTTTCTCTACGCTGTATGGTAATCTTATTTTCTTGTAAGGATGATTCCTTTCTTTGTATGATTTGTTCTTGTCGTCTGATTCCATTTTCTCTCCTCTATAGGACTCTCCTCTTCTTCTATGTGGTCCTGCCATGGCTCCTCATATGGCCCAAGAGTGTCTCTCTTGTACGACTTTTCTCTTCCTCCTTCATACAACCTTACTTTGTGTCCTCTGTACAACCCTGCCTTGTCTCGTATGTACGACTTTCCGATACGATGTACTATAATAACCCCAACCTATTATAACTTTGTCAAATACCAAATTCTTTTATAATTCATTTGTTTGGCATTTCATCAAATAGTTTGCAAGCAAGCTTTGATACCATTGTAATAAACCTCAAAAGGCTATATCCCTAACAAACATCAATTTGCTCTTGCTAATCAATAGTTTGATATTTTTTCAAACATTTGGCAGGTAAATTATTATCACTCAATAAATAATGCTTCAAATTCAAAACCAGCTGCTCACAATTTTAATTGATTAAGTCTTTATCAATTTAGACAAATGAACGCCACTAAACAATTAAGAAGTAATTCTATAATTGATGGCAATGCTATTAATATGCAATTTAAAAATTGACTTATCAAAATTTACAAGCATGCAATAATGAATTTGGAAATTGACTTCTAACAGATGAAATATGGATTGTAGCTCTCAAGCAATAATTAAATTTATTCGCAGGTTCAGAAATACATGCTCCTCACTTATAATCACAGGTGCTCTAAAATCTGATCGTTGCCCTCCAATAATTGATTACAGCCTTCCACAAAGTCTGAAATCGCTGCCAAATATAGGGACGACAGCCAAAATACATTCCTCTTATAACCACGCCAAACAATAGACGATAACAACATTCCAAATCACAAATTCTCCAGCCACAATGAAATTCCTAGGCATAGTACATGACCGTCGGGAAATAATATAATTTAATTGAAACAATTCTCAGAACTAATTCACAATACCTCAGCTATGAATTACCAGTCACTTCTTAATTCCAAACCCTTATACTTCAGCAAAGGCTCACAATTCAGAACTCATGAAAAACCACAAAGGCAACAAAAAGAAAATATATTCAAGCATGCTTTCCTTAATAAATGGACTTGTATTTATAACCTCCAAATTTCCTTTTGTTGCCAAAATGTAACTTCACTCAAGAAGCTTCTCCACACAACATTAATTAAAAGCTTCCATTAGATTCTCTCACTTGACTTGACTTAACTAATTAATAAATGACACTTTCCAATGATAACTCAACTCTCAACTTAAGTAAAATTATAAACCATTTAATAATTAATAATAATTTGGCCATTAAAATTGTAACTCCCAAAACACTGAACATTTAAATATGTTGTTTGAAATAGGAGTCATACCTATTACTTCTCCATGTGACCAAATGCACTTTCCAAAAATAGAAAGGGTCCATCTCGATCAACACCAACTTACCAAAAATAATAAGTACACAAAACTAAGCCCAAATGAAGTTCAATCTAAGCCAAACAAAGACCAACCTATAGCTTACTGGGATGTGAAGAAGATAAGACCCTCCCAAGTCAAGCCACTACCACAAAAGACCCTCTATCCACAACAATTAGCCTACGAGGATCACAATAATAGGCTAATCCTTGAAACTCTGATGTTGACAAAATTGGGGACATTATAGTCCTTCCTCCTCAAGATTGCTTGTCCTCAAGCAATCTGGCAACATAGTGAACTCCAACCTCCACCTGGATCCCAAATGAAGTACATGGCATCCCCATCAACACTGAACCAACTGTATGCCAATATCATCAAGACCATTAACATGTCTTATAGCATAGCACCCAAAACTTGTGTTGATGATGTAGAAGTCAAAATGTCACCAGAAGGCAACTCCATAAAAGATCTATGTATCCTCTTCTTCCTTGTATCCATCCACATAAGATTATATGAAAATTCCTTTACATGTAATTGCTTCTTGAGAACCCGTTTTTGACTAAAAGTCACAGTTTTAAATTCATATATTATCATTTGCACGCATTCATATGCATTCCAACTTGCATTCTTGGCCATACCCACAAAAACCCATCATTGCTCACATGCAATCCATCCTTCCAAGTCTGACTTTGGCCCTTTCCATCCAAACACATATGCTTTTTGGTTCATTTACAGCCATCATATGTATTTTATAAGTATCTAATCCATACTTTGAATATGCACTCCTCATGGATTCGTCATTGTAACTCAAATCTCAAAGCTTTCATGGATTCAATCCCATTGAAACTTTCATGTTGCAGCAAGTCAAGCTATTCCAGAATTTCTATAAAGAATGAAGACATCTAGTAAAGAAGGCATGTTTCGAATCAAAAAAGAAGTAATTCATTTGGTCTCCATTTTTCCAATGGTTGTTCGAGAACCTAAGTTCGTGTGGGAATGCACTAAACACTTTGTTTCAAAAAAAAAAAAAGTTAACGGTGTTGATGGAAAGTTGTTTCAAGTTTACATCTGGACACCCTTGAGAAGGTTTTCAAAGTGTTAGAGACTTCAGAATGTGTCGATCTACAAAGAAGAATTCACGACAACTAGAACAAGAAAAGTTTGATCACATCAAGTTTTCAAATGACAACTGAAAATTCATTAAAAAGAGTTAGGCCCCTATGGCAACCAAAAAACCCAAGGACTCAATAGTTGGGCAGCAGGGTGGCCCCCCCGGCTATTATAGTTGCTGATTCAAGCAAGAGGTAGATTAGTTTCTATCAAAAGACACAACACCATGGTTATCAAGGTGAATGAACTCCCAATCCTGTGATCATCTAGGATCGCATTGCCAAGTGCAAAGCCCTTCAGGATAATCCCTAGGATCGTTTCATTTCTCTACCGTCTTTCTCTTTCTTATTTCATGTTTGTAATTGAAGAGGATGTATTATATGAAAATGTGTAATTATATGTAATGCAAATTGCATGTGTAGTTACGTGTAATCCAATAATTTCTTTTTTAGTTAGACTAGGTCAAAGTTGGTTGAGTTGTTCCCACTTTTTCCTCCATCTTTTTCTTAACTCATGTGCCTATATAAATGAGTGCCGCTTCATTGTAAAATCATCTTTTATTATATGCAAGAGAGCTCTGGAGAATTGTGCTATTAGAACTTTGATTGTGTAGCACTATTTTGATAGAAAAGTGAATACAAAGGAGCAATCGAAGTTGAACTTTAATTGAGTGTAATTGTTACTTGTGCGAATTGGAAGCTTTGTCTATGATTTGCATATGTTATCTTTGGTTCATGTAATCTTGTGTTCTTGATAATTGAGTGTAAAATGAGTTGAGAAGCAATTGGAGCCGGAGCTTTGACTAGGAGCAATTGTGGTAATACATAGACTAGAAGCTTTGACTGTAGCTTGTGCTACCATCTCCAATTCATGAAAAATAGTTAAGATTCCCTACTTCTGGAAGTCTTTGTGCCCCAATGGTAGAAGTTATTCATATAGAATAGGTTAAAACAAGACTTAGAGCCAATCTAGTACACTTTCAACTAGCCTTTGAGTTAGTGTTAGTTTATTGGTATCACCGTTTACAACTCTAGATAGAAGTGTAGTTTGAGATTTCATCTTGCTCATTACTTGCTCCGTGGGTAAGTGGATTCTTATCTGAAAAATAAGAGGAAAGAATATTGGTAATGCCCCTTATAAAATCTCTTAACTTCTTGCCTAGCTTGAGTTGATCCAAAGAATGGTGAGAAGGGAGAACCTTCCCTTTAATGTAGGAGAGACTTTGTTTCACACGCTGTCGCTGGTCTACCTATTTTGTGACTGGATTTACCCAAAACTGTCGGTTGCAAAATATCCACCCAACAACTTGTACCATACAAGTACTCACAATTATATGACATGAGTTTGAAGTATGAGTTTGGACACATAGAAGAAATATCATATATGATTGAATACATATATTGCAGCAATATGTTAAGTGAAAATGATAATAAGAAAGTGTGAAGAATATAAGAGAGATGAGAATATAAGTGAAAGACATTAAAATGTGTAAGAGAAATTTCATGTCAGTAATGTAGTGAGTTTGAAAGACATGTTATGAGACATGGAAATAAGGAGTAAGTGTATATATTATGTATATAACATTTTAAGATATGAAGACAATATAAGATATGAGATATTATTATATTATATTGAGATTATATACATACTATATTGATATTGATATATATCAAATAAGAATTTTGATATTATATCAATTAGGATATCAATATATATATTTCAAGAGAGAGAAGTTATACTCAAATTAAATAAGATTCTAAGTTATCAAGATTAGCTTGATTTCATAATCTTATATAAGGAAATGATACACAAAACTTAAAAGATATACATAACCTAAATCTAATCAAAACTTCAACACAATATCAGAGCAAGGTTTCTTTTGTTAAAGCCTAATATTTTGAAGTTATAACGGATCAGATTTATAAGCACATGTAGTAGAGATGAATCACATATGAAGGAATAATATCAATATGAAAGACATTGATTTGAAGTGTCCAGCCTGCATTTGTATTCTTGAGTGCCAACATAGATCAAGATTTCTAGTGGTATGATCATAGAGTATGTTTGGTAAAGGACTCAGAAAGAATACTACAACATAACTTCTCATGCTTGAAGAAAGAAATGAATTGCAAATTGGAATGCACACTTAATCTTGATTGCGTAAACCGCTGAATACCTGGGAATATGACCTCATATCTAGAAGTACGATACATGGAGGAATGTTGATAATATGTGTTGTCCAATACACAGATTGTATGTGATGATCAGACAATGTCTTGTATTTACAATAAATGTTCATTGTCAAGGAACAAAGGTTGTAATGATAATGCATATCATAATAGCAACTTGCATTAGGAAGGATAATG
Organism: Cupressus sempervirens; assembly: GCA_028749045.1. Lineage (NCBI taxonomy): Eukaryota > Viridiplantae > Streptophyta > Pinopsida > Cupressales > Cupressaceae > Cupressus > Cupressus sempervirens. The sequence goes on along the minus strand of CM053785.1, from coordinate 25,394,107 downwards.
AGCTTCTCTCATATACATTGAGATAAGTACTTTTATCTTTTGAGTAGTACATTTATTATTATAGTTGCTTTCTTATATGTATTCATACACGTGTTAGAAGAGTTATTTGCCTTGATCTTTTCCTTTTTTTTCAAGGATGATTTAATAGGAAAAGAAGAAGCATTAGGCATTCTACCAAGGCACTGTACAAGACTCTATCTTATGAAGGAAGTTTCTAAATGGTCTTGAACCTTTTATCCTCATGTTGTATATGAATCATGCTAGATAATGAGACTCATTTGGAAAGGAATATTTTATATGATTAGGATCATGTAATAACATTTAATGAGATAGACTTGTAAAAAATTAATAAGTTAACAACTACCAATTGGGGTTTCTTACAGAGGTATGTTGGGGATTTTAATGCATCAACTATCAGCTCCTTGGACGTGGGGATCTGCTCTGTTGTGTGCAGGCAGTGTGCACTGTCCCTTTGGTGTCTTGGCTTGTTCATCTGCATGGGCATCAAACACTTGTTTTCCAAAATTTTAGAGGGCGTCATAGGGAGAGACATCAATGAAAAGTACAATAGGCGTTAAATCATCAAATGTTCGCGAGTCTATCTCATCGAAAATTAGACTATCGGTGAAATTAGTTTGCATGAAAACTGTTTGACAAAATGTCAAACACCCAAAATTGAAACAATAGAGTGTTTGTCATGAGTTAGAAGGGAATCATGAAGTTTATAAATTCAATGGGGCCTAAGTCATCATTGAATGTTTATTTGAATATTGGCACCTAACTTTGGAGGGGAATGTAGTTGAATATCATATTTCAAATGCAACAAAAGCAAATACACTTACAAGTTAGATGAACTGTAATTAAGAAGACAATTGATCGATTTTGTACTTGAGAAAAATAAAAAAACCAAAGGGTAGAGAAATGCAAGCATTCTGTGCTTCGTTATTTGTTGATTGTTTGAAGAGATATTGTGATAAGGGTTTGCAGGATTCAAGCTCAGGAATTGATAGTTCTTCTAAGTATTTTCAGCACTTTGAATTGGTGAAATAATCAGTGAATTGTGCAATGGCAATGGCTTTATATCCAGAGTCATTAACGTGCTTCAAGGTGAAGAGATTGGGGTTTGCTAGCAAGGAATACATTCAATAAACTTACAGGAGTTTAAGGATTTGAAAATAATGCAGATCACAGCCCATATTAGCAGTAATGTAATCATTGAGGGCAGCCGCAGTGTATTTAGCAACCACGTGATGCATAGAGGAAGACGTGGGTTGCTTATAGAGGCATATTGGGGGTTTTAATGCATCAATAGGCACTATACATTGGCGCCAAGGTTTAGATTATTTCCAGAATATACCTGTGATATGTTTTGAGTCTTTGAATGCAAGCAGCGATAATCTCCAGGTTTACAATATTGCAAATAAAGTTATATTTTGATGCATGTGTTTATCAGTGGAAATATTTCAATTTCCTGAATTGAATTAAAGGAATTCTCGTGAATAGCTTGCAGCAGTTAGTTTGTATGCAAACTGTATGACAAAATGCTTTTGTATAGTTTGGTGCATTTCCGAATGATGTAATTGCCAAGTATTTGAAAAAATGCCATGTTGAATATTAAGAGAATTCAAATGATATTATATAGTTGTTTGCAAGTCTATATCATTGACAATCGGACTATCATTGAAACTATTACTAAAATTTTGCACACGAGTAAAATTTTGTATCAAGCAAAAAAGGAAAATTGTATTTTTGTAAGGCTCATACATTTGATATTCAATTATTTAAACAATTGATGAAAGGATAAATTAAATGTTGAATTACAAATGATTCTCCCACACAAGACCGTGAGAGTGATCTTTACCATTCCTACGCAAATAGAGAGCAGTAAAGTAATTACAGAAATGCATATGGGAAAGGAAGCCAGCCATTGTCTAGTCTTGAATGGCTGATGTAGATCTTTGTCCTCTTTGCTTGCGCGTTTCAAATGTGCCTTCAAGTTCTCCATGTCTGTAATGACCCTGCTCAAATCTGATCCCAAAATGCTGATAAAAGTTCATGAAAACAATTTGCATACAAGGGTCATATGACTGATATAAAATTTCAGTTTGCTTTTATGGCTCTTTCCTTCACTTAGCATCAATAAGAGTGCTTGCAATAAGACTCTAAATTGACTACACAATGACCTAACATGAATGTGCAACTTATTTTGACAATATTCAATGCATATATGTACTAAAAACTACTTGCAATATGCTGTTACAACAAATAGTAATTATGACAAACACTTTGGATGCAACCTATGATGGCCTTAATGCACTTATAGCCAAGTGGCATTAATACAAACACTTGGTATGCAGAATTATGACATTATTTATGCCAAAAGGAGAACCTGCAGCCAATTGACATTTTGTCAAACAATTGGCATGCAAACTAATAAGCTGATCATGAATGATAAATACATATTCAATTACACTATATCAAACCAGCAAATTATGTCTCCTTTATTGCACATAAAATGTTAACTACAATGCTAGTATGAAATGGCCAAAACTCTTGGCTTACATCCGCAAGAATAATGCTTAAATCTGTTACAACTTTCAACTACAACCTTACCTTCTAATATGCATCTAAATGATAAGAACAATGCATGTAATATCCAAACGAACCTGATTGTAGATGGCTGTAATAATTTTCTCCAATGCTGCCTTTCTGCTTTGCTTTTTCTGATTTTCTTTTTCACTTGCTTTTTCAAACTGCTTTTTCGGATCTGCTTTTTCGGACTGCTTCCAAAAACTCAAACTCTCAGGTAGTCTGAGTATACAAATTAAGCTCAACTTGAAATGGCTGAATACCACTTCCAAAGTGCAACCCTTCAGAAGGTCTTTCACTTTCTCAGTTATGCGATTTACTGGGAGGTATCGTCCCCAAAGACCAATAGACTATCTGAAACCCTTGGCTTCACAATAGACCATGTGATTGTATTCACAATCTGATGTCAAGAGAAATGATAAAAACTGGATGATGAGAATGAAGCCCAGGATGCCTATTTATTCTTTTTCTCCACTTTCTCCAGAAACTTCTAGAACATTATTTTTATTTTATTTAATAAGTGACTTTATAAGATATTTTTCAAGTCACTTTATTAAATTAATTAAATATAAAGTTACCTTTTTAATATTTATTTATTTGATAACTTTATAAATAATTAACTTAATACCACTTATTTATTTAATTAAAATAATTAATTAGTCATCCTCATAAAATATTCATTATTTTGGACAACTTAATTAATTAAATTAATTAAATCAAATTACCGCCAAAACGGGGACATTACAGTCCGCCCCTCCTGAAATTACTTGACCTCAAGCAATTCACCATCTGGATCCCATAAGAACTACATAATGTCCCTGTCATCGCCAAACAACTCCTGCAACATTTGCTCAACCCATCTGCCATTCTGTCGTACCAACTCAATACCACCAACGCATTCCATTGGCCTAAGTGGAATGTACAACCCAACTTTGCAACAATGGGGAACATTCCCGAATGAAATTGTACCCAATATGGAGAATCCACATACTGTACAACTCCTACAGTCAACACAACTTTGCAGATCACCAGACATTGTCTCATAACCATAACTCCCATGCATCGCTGATGGTGAATAGTCATCACATGATAGATAGCAAGAACTAGAACCCAAACCAATCTGACGGCCATCAAGTCCTCAACACCTGGATCCAATGCAAACTGATGAACATACCTTGCAGTATAATGCTGATTAAAAGAACCAACCTTAGTCGACAGCTCGCCATACACGGGTGATGCAACCCACTGCAACTAATCACTAACCAAGCCGGAACTAACTACTATTTTCGAAGATATTGCCAAGGGAGTAGTGTCACTAGCAGGAACCATGCCAATTGCCGGCTCACCAACATCACACATGATCTCTGATTCAACATCACTAGTCTCCTTGCCATCCGTAGTAGAGACCACCACCAAGTCAAACATAGCACGATGCTCAGCTATAGCACCCAACTCAACTGATCCTGCCTCCAGTGGAAACGAACCAAACATGCCAATACTAGTATCGAGGACAGATATATCCTCATCTCCACTGCCTCTATCAACCTTGACCATGGACATCCTCGGATCACTAGACACCGCGGTCTGTGACTATACAGAATCTGGTAAAGACTGAAGTCGCTCTAACTCCATGGTCACCTCAACCAAATGAAAATGTGACTCCTCGAAAGCCAACTGTGTACTCTCAAGGAACTCAAAAGTCGCCTTGAGCTGCTGAGTAAGCTCATTCACCTCATCTTCCTGCATATAATTCTTTCTCAGAATTCGGATAGCCTCCCATAAAAAGTGGATCTCTATCAAGGAAAGATAATTGACTCCTTGCTCATCACTAGTAGGAGAACCCCATCCGTAAACTGCTAACAACTGACGAGCAGCATCGAAATGCTTGCAAGCAATAGCAATGTCTCGCTCACTAACTCTCAGCTGACTAGACACATGATTGTGCTGGCTGGTCGAACTCCTATACTCTACCCTTGGTACATTGGCCAAAGGAGTAACCTCAGAATAACTATCATCTGTAATACTGCCATCCAAATTCTGCAGACCAACTACTGAACTTGTATCGTCAAACAGAGTGACTGAAGCATCAACATAAACCTCCGTATCAAAGGACCCCGCTGAAGAGGCTAAGTCCTCGACACTGTCCACAACATCCCCCTGGGTGTCATCTGTAATAATCAGATCCTGGGACTCTTCTGTAAACTCTATCATATCTGAGAGATCATCAACCCATTCCAACAAGAATGGTCGACTGGATACATGAACAATGCCCAACACAGGTGTATAAAAACTAATTCCAGCATCAGACAAGCTACTGGCATGGATGAGAACTACACCTGGTAAACTACTAATCAATTCCATGATAGTGCAACAGATACTACTACCAAAGAATGATAGATATCTCCGGTCAAAACAATCCCAAGTACTGAGATAAGGATTCCAACATCTAATCCATGAACAAAAATCAACTGGCAACTCAAGTAAACTCCTCACCTGAGTAATGTGAACAATACCAACTAACTTCATGCACCTGTTTACTGTACCCACTACAATCTCTGAATCCGGAGTGTGAATGCTAGACATACTCATATCATCATCATGTGACCTGATTGTAAAAGAAAACTGAGTCCCTGCCATATGCGCTAACTCCTTAACTAAACTCACCTCAAGATGAAGGTCGTCCACATGTCTCTCAAAATCTTGGAGAGCCAACTGAGTATACATCAAGGAATTCCGAGTATCCTCCAGCTCATGAGAAAATCAGTCAACCTCCTCTTCCTTCTTCTTCAATGCATCTGAATAGATCCTCACAAGATTAAGGAGATGATTGCGATCTGAAAGTAGGTGTATGTAACTTACCTTCATTGCTTCCATGCCTTCCTTGATCTGCTGTAAGTCGTCACAAGAAGAACCTGCTGTGACTCCTTTTTGTCTCTCCTACAGTTGAATCATCCAAATGTGGTTCTCGATCAATCCACGCATCCTGTCATGATGAGATAAAGCTACGACAATATCCTTTTTCTTCGTCTTCAGCTAGCTTGCCAGAACACGTGAAGAACTACTAGCCTCTATCTCATGCAAAGAGCATCCAACTGTGCCTGATACTCATTTTCTGCAAAGTCCTGAATACTCACTTTCTGATCAACCGTACTATCCTCAAACATGACAGTATCCTCAACTGTTGTAACTTCATCCAGCCCAATTGTACTAGAATCACTATCTGTGTCAATCACACAGTCTAGTGTGCTTGTGATATCACCTTCGGATGCAATTGGCTCAACCTACACAACATTTGTAACCACTTCTGCCTGTGAAGATGATGCAGATAAACCATTACCTGAAGATGTGCTAATGTCTCCCTATATTGAATCAGTATGTCTGTTAAACTCCTCATACAAGTTTCTGCCTGTCATAGGAAAAGTACTTCAATCCTTAGGCCTATCAATCAGGCTCTTTAACCACGTACATGCCATAGGTGACACATTCCTCTTTTTTGTCCAAACCGACCATAAATCTTCTGCCAAAAGTTTAGAAATTTCATCCTTCTCCTCAAAAAAGATTGTGAACATGATGGAGTGCATTGATGCTAATACGCTGCTGGGATGAAACTCATCCATAATATTCCAAAATGTGTTGAACATCCTGCGAATGTCACCAATACAACATATTGCCAACATAATGTTTTCAAATCTACACCTTGCAAATACTTCAAGTAATCTTGCCCTTTTTGTGAAATAAGGGTCCCAGATGTTGTCCAACTTTTCGAAGCTTTTTACCATGGCGTGAAGTATCTCTCTCATAATCTGATTGTCATAAGAATTAAGGCCAGCTATTATCCTCATGATTTTACTAATGCAAGAGAGAGCTGCAAGTCTTATCACCTCATCATGATGTCTCAATAAGCGGGGCTTAACCAACGAACCAAATGCTGGAGATAAAGTTGTTTGCATAGCATCGGGTTTTGACTAATCAATCTTGCCTAAATAATTTTCCAACTCCTCCAAAGTTTTTAGAAGGTCCTCTGTTCGCTGAAATGGGCAATCTAATTTCTTCTTTGCATTGTGCATTCTTTCTTCCAAATCCTTGTCTCCTATTAATGCCATATTGATAATTGAATTCATTCTGAAATAACCCAGTCAGGCTGGCAGGAAACCGCTCTAATACCACTATAATGACCCTGCTCAAATCTGATCCCAAAATGCTGATAAAAGTTCAAGAAAACACTTTGCATACAAGGGTCATATGATTGATATAAAATTTCAGTTTGCTTTTATGGCTCTTTCTTTCATTTAGCATCAATAAGAGTGCTTGCAAGAAGACTCTAAATTGACTACACAATGACCTAACATGAATGTGCAACTTATTTTGACAATATTCAATGCATATATGTACTAAAAACTACTTGCAATATGCTGTTACAGCAAATAGTAATTATGAAAAAAACTTTGAATGCAACCTATGATGGCTTTAATGCACTTATAACCAAGTGGCATTAATACAAACACTTGGTATGCAGAATTATAACATTATTTATGCCAAAAAGAGAACCTACAGCCAATTGACATTTTGTCAAACAATTGGTATGCAAACTAATAGCTGATCATGAATGATAAATACATATTCAATTACACTATATCTGACCAGCAAATTATGTCTCCTTTATTACACATAAAATGTTAACTACAATGCTAGTATGAAATGGCCAAAACTCTTGGCTTACATCCGCACGAATAATGCTTAAATCTGTTACAACTTTCACCTACAACCTTACCTTCTAATATGCATCTAAATGATAAGAACAATGCATGTAATATCTAAAGGAACTTGATTGTAGATAGCTGTAATAATTTTCTCCAATGCTGCCTTTCTGCTTTGCTTTTCCTGATCTGCTTTTTTACTTGCTTTTTCAAACTACTTTTTTGGATCTGCTTTTTCGGACTGCTTTTTCAGATCTGCTTTTTCAGATCTTCTTTTTCAGACCGCTTCCAAAAACTCAAACTATCGCCATCGAACTTTGGCAGTTTTTCTTTTGGTCCCGCCATCACAATTGGTTTTTGTAAACAGGCGTTGCTCGGTCTTGCAACACTAGCACTGTTCACTCCCACACCGTGGCTTTGCACTCCCACATCGGCGATTTGTTCTCCCACACCAGCGGATTGTTCTCCCACACCGGCGGACTATTCTCCCACGGTCTCAATAGCTGCGATGTTGGCGAAGAAGGATCTTCTGAAGTTGTCCCCTGCAGAAGTGTATCCCGGATGAAGAGTTCACTCCACGCTCTTGCTCCATCGGCACTCCAAGCCATGTGAGTCAATGCTCTTCCGTCTGGATTCTCTTCCCTCGGCGAACACAAATTCAAAAACTCCTCCCGTGCTTCTTCCACCAATTCCACCCGCTGTCGAGTTTCCTCCAATAATTCTTCTGTGCTCTGATTTTCGTCGGTAATCTTCTGGAATCTCCTTCGGTGTTCAGCTTGCTGTGCCAAAATTAAATTTTCTTGCGCAGTATGGATTCCATCTTTTCCCTTGGCCTTATTTTGATCCTTGTTAAGCTGATTTGGCATTAATCTTCATTCCTCCCACCTTCCAAGTTCATAGGGCAACGACGCCAAATGTTTACCGCATAGGTTAATTAAGAAATGCACACAGATAATGAACACGGACAGCAGAACTCCTTAGATTATTTGTATATGCCAAAACATTACATTATTGGTGATAAGATGTTTTACAATGACCCAAGAGGGTGTATAAATACTTTTCGCAGAACCTTCCAGAAGAGGTCCGTCGGCTACAAAACAATCCTCATCTACCCGTCAGCTACCAATACACAATCTCCGACGGCATAACCCAGTCGGCTACCAGAGTCCTGCAAGCAATATCTTCCGCACAGTTGTGTCGGGTCCCATGTGTCCTCCCGCAGGACCCTCATGTGCTTCTTTTAACACCCACGGTATCTCCTCTTCTAACACACACTGCCAAAGAATATGGTCCGGTTGGTGAGTATTCCCGCCTATCACGCGGGTGACCCGGGTTCGTTCCCCAGCAACAATGCCAAATGTTTACCACATAGGTTAATTAAGAAATGCACACAGATAATGAACACAGACAATAGAACTCCTTAGATTATTCCCATATGCTAGAATATTACATTATTGGTGATAAGATGCTTTACAATGACCCGAGAGGGTGTATAAATACTTTCCACTAAACCTTTCAGAAGAGGTCTGTCGGCTACAAAACAATCCTCATCTATCCTTCGGCTACCAATACACAATCTCTGATGGCATAACCCAGTCGGCTACAAAATACAAAATCTGCCGACGACAAATACCACTTCCAAAGTGCAACCCTTCAAAAGGTCTTTCACTTCCTCAGTTATGCGATCTACTGGGAGGTATCGTTCCCAAAGACCAATAGACTATTTGAAACCCTTGGCTTCACAATAGACCATGTGATTGTATTCACAATCTGATGTCAAGAGAAATGATAAAAACTGGGTGATGAGAATGAAGCCCAGGATGCCTATTTATTCTTTTTCTCCACTTTCTCCAGGAACTTCTAGAACATTATTTTTATTTTATTTATTAAGTGACTTTATAAGATATTTTTCAAGTCACTTTATTAAATTAATTAAATATAAAGTTACCTTTTTAATATTTATTTATTTGATAACTATATAAATAATTAACTTAATACCACTTGTTTATTTAAATAAAATAATTAATTAGTCATCCTCATAAAATATTCATTATTTTTGACAATTTAATTAATTAAATTAATTAAATCAAATTACCGCCAAAACGGGGACATTACAATGTCCTACAAAAAATAAGAAAAGGAACAGGTTAGATCTTTATGATCTAAGCAATGACTGATTTCCAATAACAACATACCTCTGCACTTATGTTATTCAGTCATGATCTTATTTGAGCAAAAATAGTAAAGATCAAAATCAGACTTAAGAACAATCATCAGCAATTAAAGGTCAACAAGAATGATTTCATTTCAGCATGATAGTTTTTTCTATCCTTTACGAAGAGATGCTTCAAATATAGACAAAACCCTTGAAGTAATAGAAGAATAATATAAGGGTTTTGCGCATCTGGAGAAGATATATAAAGGCAGAAGAAGAAACTTTGAAAACTCACGGCATAGCAGAAATGCGAATTCCATTGTAGGTTTCTCCAAATACAGCCCAGCTATAATAACATCATTATAGTGTCAATATCAATCAAAGAACAGCTACAAAAAAGGGTTTAATTCTTTAATGGCAACATGAATGGTGAAAAGAGATAAAGCCCTAGCCACAGCGTGCATTGGAAAGTATATAAAAATTCCTCCAGTATGGGAATAGCAACGAAAAACAGTAACACCATTTAATGGAGAGGAATAGGGCTCACAGACTTCCAGTTCAGATTTTTGTTCCAAACACAGAGTGTTCTTCATAATTCATGGTCAACACAGCACTAGCAAATAATGTAATAAACATTCCAAAGGTTAGGCTGTGATTTTCTTAGAATGCTCTAAGAAATTCTCAAAAAAAAAAAGGCAAGATTTTCCAATAAGGCATTCAGTTGCAGCTTTAAAGATTCCCCAATATGGAGATAAAAGAAACCACAACATAAGCAAGAGAATGCAAGAAGACGGAATGTTAACCAGTTAATGCTGACAGCATAATAAGCATTACCTCTGCGTGAGATCTTCATACCCAGCAGTAAAGAACACAATTATGCAGTCATACCTTAACGACAGGGAAAATAAATGAAAAGGGCTAAGCAAAGAACAGTAACTTCATACCTCTGACTTTAAAGTCATAGAAAGCTCTTCAAAATCTTGCTGGGCTGATACCAGAACCTTATGAACAATAAATACTAGATTTGGCGTTAAGGAAAAAATGCAACAGCCCAAGATAAGTGTCATTTCAGCACAAAGTTGCAAAATGGTGGTCATGGCATTGTATTTTGTTTCTGCAAACTCCAGAACCGACTACAAATAAGGTGAAAACATTCTTGAGACAGAGTGACAAGCTGTCGGCCTCCAATGATAGCAATATACAACTACAAGAGAACATCAGGAAGCCATGAATTCCCTCAGAGAAAATGCAGAAAACTCTATGATTTTACCTTCTCCAAAACTTGCAGAATGCTCACACAACGTGAAAAATGAATAAGTTTAGGGTTAAAATGTGAGATATCTTGCCCTTATTCATTTTTTATGAAAGTTGAGATCCGATGTATTTGGTGGGATTCTATTTCCCATTATAGTTTCCTTCTATATGGTCACGGGTTATAAGATTTGACTTAAGTGTAACATAACACTTGTCATGAAGGCATATCATATGTGAAATAAAAATATATAATGGTGCTTTTATAAGCTATTTTATATTTTTATTATTATGCAAAATCCTTAGAACATGTTTTAATTCTTTCTTATGACTTATTCTTTTAATTAGGATTAGCACTTAGGATAAAATTGACATGTGTTCAAAGAGGGAAAGGAGGAGAAATATTAGGTGACGACTTAGTATTGCAAATCATTTTAAATCATGAGGAGGGATTGTAGGAGATAAGTGTAGGGTCGAATTTGGACTTTGACTAGGCATCTTGAGGGTCTTTATGATCTGTTAGGCGTTTCATGGGTGGTTAGGAGTGAATAATAGGTTCTTTTATGACTTAGTGGGGTTATGAGGCAATGAGTCGTCATTTTTGATGAGGATTGACTCCCTTTTTGGAGGCTTCTTTAATGGATTCAACCCCAAAAAGTTTGTACTTAGTCTATTGGACTATGATTATTTTGAGAGTTCGCTCAAATGCAGAATTGGGGCTCTTTGTGATTTTCTTTATCCTTTGGCCATTTTTCTACAGTTCTTTTGTAACTCAGTTGATGATATATGCAGAGATCACCTTCGAGACCATTTTTGATGAGTTTTATCACCTTCTTGCTAAGTACGGAGTTGTGTATTAGTGTGATTGGATCAAGCTGTTAGTGAAATTCTTCTTTTCCTTCAGTTTTGTCTCACTGGTATGCCTATTCTATAAAGAATGCAATGTCCAGGTTGTAGTTATGTTACATGAATGTCATAGGTTCATTATTGTGAAAGTTATCTTTTCCTTTATTGGACAAGTATATGTTTAAAACTTTAAACTTTTCTACAAAACACTAATGTGCATGCATCACAGATTCAAGTTGTGTGAATCTATTACTGATTTTTGGGTTTCAAATGTTAGAGTTTATCTGAATGTCTTTAGTTCGAACTTTAGGTGCAATCACCTTAGCTTAGCTTTCTTTTTTTGTAACCTTCTTTCCTTTTTCCCTGAGAAAGTTCATGAGTTTTAGTGAAACATCTAGTAGGAACCGGCCTAGAAACCGGAGGTCTCACTTCATTTGCATGTCCCACGTAAAAGTGATTCCCATGTAATACCAAAATTACTAAACTCATTCAGTTCAGTACTGGGTGCAAATTCTGGTACTTAACAAAAACCAACTTATTAGTTTGCATGAAAAGTGTTTGACGAAATTTTAAACATCCAAAATTGAAACAGTACAATGTTTCTCACGAGTCAGAACCATAGGGGCTCTTACATTATGCCAATGATGAAGAAGAAGAAGAAGAAGAAGATTTATAGAGTCCATTTGATGATTGAAACTTAGTATAAAGTTCCAATTGTTATAAGTTAAAACAATCATACTCGATATTATTACTTTAATATTCTAATATTGTACTTGAAGTATATGATGCTATGATGATATGATCATGATACTATGATTACAATTTTATAGCATATTTATATATATGCCATAAACTTGTAATCATATATATATATATATATATATATATGAATGTATGTATGTAATATTTACATTGTTTTTGTACTAACCGACTAAAATGCGTTGAAACCCATTTCATAATTTTTCCATACAAATGTATTGAGTACTTAAAAATGAATTTGAACCTAAATCCAAATTGACAACTTAGGTTTTAAGGTACATAAATGTATAATCAATCATAGTTTGGAATATAAAAGTAATGATCAATTCTTCTTGACAATGTATAATTACACAGATTATGTAGGATCTATTGATGATAGGAAATCTACATTTGGATTTGTTTTCTTCTTGGGTTTAGGTCCTAATCCTTGGGAAAGTAAGAAACAAGCCACAATTGCTTGTTATTCAATATGATAGGGAGGCCCTAGGATATCAGTACAACTTTGACCTTTCAGAGTTACAACCCCATTTCATGTATGTATTTTGTAAGGCATAAATCTACATGGTTTAAACTCTTTACTTGATATCCTAAATCATCCTACAACATTTGTTCTAGTGCTTCCCCAAACTAATTCCAAATAGGGCTCCTTACAACCAAGGTTTTGTTCATATATTTGCACAACACTTCTATGAGTGTGTTCATGGATCACAAAGAGTGGAATGACCTTAAAAAACTCCCTCTAGATTCAGCTCAACTCAATTTGACACTTGTTTGTAGCCAAGTCTTATCAATTTCACAAACAAGCATTATAGACCTACTAGGATGAGCCCCCAATTAGGCCTAGGTTTTCAGTTTTTGAGGAATTACTCAAAAAATTTCCATAGGACTACCCAAACCAGTGACCATTTCGAATACTCTTTTTGAAGGTCTCAAAGATTTTCTAGGCTTTAGGGTAGTACCATTTGTACATTGCCCTATACCACAATTGGGGCTATTTAGGCTATAAGGCTTAGAACTGTCTTTTCTTACACAACAATGGTAAAGTGGATTCAAAATTTGAGTGCAACCTTTCACACAATCTTCTCTTCCTTCATTCAACTCTTCCTTGTTATTTCCATCAATTTGGCATTCTACTCCTTAAAGTTATATTGTTTTCTTCGCAATTTTTGTAGTCAGGCATCATCGTCTATTCGCCTCGGGCTTTCTTGCAAAATTAGCAGATGAGGTCTTCCTACACACTTCTACTCGGAAGATAGAGTATATGCCCCCTACTATCATCCCTCCGAAGGCCCTAAAATTCCCATGGTTGGATTTCAAGATAGGGGCATTTTTAGTTGCAAACCCTAAGACTGCCAATGAAGTACATTTATAGGTTTGGTTTTATTTAGCAAACCAAAACTCACAATTAAAGAAAATAGGAATACAAGAGTGAAGAAATAAACAAAATCTAACTATTTACAATGAAAGAAACCAAAACTAAATCCAAAATGCAAAGAATGATCGAGTTGCACTAAACTTCACAAAAAACACAAAAGTTTCACAGTGTACAGAATTGCAACAAAATGGATTTCTACTATCCATCCTCATTCCATTCAATCTAAGGGCTATACATATGACTTCTATCCTTCTCCCAACTGATTTTTGGTTTCCATAAGCAATTTTGCCTCCAAGATGCAAAAGTTCCAAGTCTTGCTTGAGCAAATTGTCATGCAACTTTCAATCAACTTTACCCTCCTTTGCACAAATTCATTTATTTTTTATCCAGTCTTATTTCTAATGAATCCTTAGCTCTTTTCAAGTCAAAATTGACTCTAAAGATCCTTGCTACTCCAAATTGGGACAAGTGTCATTTTGTGTCAACTATGAGAACTTTTGTTCTGACTGACCTACTTTTGCCAAAATGATAACAAACATCTTAAAGCTTATAGCTTTGGTCTGACAAAACTGTGATCATCATACATATGTATATATGTACAATAGTATGATGCACATATTGTTGTATATATATGCATACATATCCTTGCTGTCTGTTTACATAGTTGGAACCGACGATCATATATATATATATATATTTTCTGAGATCATTTAAGGCATGATTGAAGCTTATTTATGATTCCTTTGATTTTAGATCACTATCGATCTATATTTTTTATCGGCCTGCAGTCATTATGATTAGTAATACATTGTTAGACTTGTCTTAATTCTATAAACAAATAAGGCATGATTAGTTACACCAAACTAGTGTGATTGTGAATGTCCATGTCTCTATTCAGAGACATGACCATTCAGCATCACAACCTTTTGTGTGATATGTATACTTGATCCGTCCAAGTAAACTAGGCATCAAAATCAATTAATGCAACCACATCAAAGGATCGAAAGACATTTCAAGTTCAAGAATATTATATTATCTCTGTTATTTTTGTACTAACTTCTACAGATTTTGTAGTGAATCTATCCTTTGTCAATAGTGATCATACCTGCAATAAAATTGTGCATCAGCAAGCCACGAATTTGAAATCTGGTAAGAAATACATGGTATCAGAGCCTTGTTAAGGAGAGATCTCATTAATTTTAGGGGATCAGATTTCACATTGAATTGCAATCTCTCATTTCTCTGCAAGATGACAAACATGTTAAGATTCGAACATCACTTTACAAGTGCTGATAACTTCGAATCCTGGAAACTTCGTATAATGATGTTATTAAAAGAAAACAAATTGGAATCTTTTGTAAGAGAAGAAAAAGAAGAACCTAAAGATGGTCCAAAGAAAATTGAATGGATAGAAAATAATGAGAAAGCCATGAAGATAATCATGGATGCCGTTTGAGATCACATAGTGCCTATTGTGGCAAAACATGCTAATGTGATTATAATAAATAACACTGGCAGATCACTTGCTCTTAAAAGATAAATGAATAATATTAGCATGAATAAAGGAGAAACAATGAATGCCTTCTTCATGAGAATCACAGAATTGAGAGATCAGTTATCTTCTGTTAGTTATGAGATTGACAACCAAGAGTTATCACTAATAGTGTTAGGAGGATTACCAAATTCTTGAGTCTTTTGTACAAGGTATAAGTGCTAGATTTAAAATCCCAAAACTAGATCGAGTGAGATGTGATTGTCTTCAAGAAGAATCAAAATTAATGATTAAAGGAAAACATAAAACCTTAGATGAAGACATTCAAGTTCTTAACACCAACTCTCATAAGAAGGGAAAGAAGAAGAACAACAAAAGGAAAAGAAACTTTCATGGAAAAGGACAGTAAAAAAAAAAAAAAGACTTGTCCAAAATTCAATGTTTCAAATGTGATCAATATGGGCATTATGCACTAAATTGTCCTAATAGATCTAAACTTCAAGCATCATTTGCCAAATCTGATAAATCAAATGAAGGTCGTGAATCTGAGAAGTATGCCTTCTATTCAACATTGTCTAGTCAAATATCAACCAAATCCAACACTTGGATAATTGCTAGTGGATCTTCAAGACACATCAGTGGATATCAGGTTAACCTAGAAAGCATGCAAATAGAAATGGATGGAGAAGTTACAATTGGTGATTTTTCACATTTCGTAAAAGGAATTGGGACTTGCACCATCAAATTGAAATCTGGAAGTTCTATTCAACTTTTTGAAGTTCTTTATGTACCAAGTACTAAAAGGAATTTAATATCTATATCTGCGCTTGAAGATGATGATTATAGAATTGCATTCATGGAAGGTAAGGTACTAGCATGGCCTAAGAATTCAACTATAAAGAAGGCTCTAGCAATAGGAGTACAACAAGGACTACTATATGAGCTTTGCACTAAGAAAAATCTTGCACTTGTTCATGAGACTTCAGATTCAAGTAAAATATGGCATAGAAGATTAGGTCATATCAACTTATGTGCTCTAACATCTATGGAGAAGTTGCTAACTGGAATGCCTAAATTAAGTCATAATTACAATGAATCTTGCAAAGGTTGTGCCTTACGGAAAAACACTAAAAGGTCATTTCCTCATAGTTTGAGTAAAACTAAAGATGTGTTAGAATTACTGCACTCTGACCTATGTGGACCCATGTCTACATAGGAGGGTTCCTATACTATGTGATATTTCTTGATGATTTTTCATGGAAGACATTGATATACTTCCTTAAGTGCAAAGAATATGAAGAGATTCTTTCTAAATTTAAAGAATTTAAAACTATCACTAAGAACTCCTCAAAAAAGAAAATTAAAGTTCTAAGAACAAATAATGGGAAATAATACACTTTTGAAATATTTAAACAATTCTGTAAACTTGCTGGGATTAAGAGGGAGTTCATAGCTCTCCACAATCCTCAACAAAATGGAGTTGCTAAAAGGAAAAATAGAACTATTGTAGAAGTTGCTAGGGCTATGATTGTTGATCAAAACTTTAGCATGTCATTTTGGACAGAAGCATCTAATACAACAATCTATATTTAGAATAGATGTTCTCACTCATATTTGGATAACAAAACTCCTGAAGAAGCATTTTCAGGAATAAAACCTAACACTAGTCATTTAAGGATATTTGGATGTCCTCTGTATGTTCATGTACCTAAAGAGAAAAGGACTAAGTTAGAACCTATTGGAAGAAAAGGAATTCTTATTGGTTTTAGTGAAATAGTAAAAGGACACAGAATCTACATACTTGCACAGAAACAATAGAACTCAGCAGAGATGTCATCTTTGAAGAAGACAATTCTTTTAAAAGAGCCAAAACTTCAGATGAACTAGATGATTTATCCTATTCCCGAGAAGAAGCTCCTGCTCTTGAGATTCAGAGGGAGTACCATGATTAGATTTCAAACGAAATTGAGATCCTTCCTGAGACTCAAGAGGGGAGTCTTGATAATTCTAAAAGGCCACTTTGGGTGAGAAAAATTATACAAGGAGATGAATTTGCAGCACCTTTAGGGACTTTTAGAGAAAGCAAAAGACCTCGAAAATTAACATACAATGCATTCATGTGTGAGAGTCCAAATGCTGAACCTTCAAATGCTTCAAAAGCACTTAAACATCAAGCTTGGAAGGATGCAATGGTGGAAGAATATCAGTCAATACTAAAAATGATGTTTGGGATATAGTTCTTAGACCTAAAGGAAAATCTATTGTTTCTTCCAAATGGCTCTTCAAAGTTAAGTATGCTACAGATGGTAGCATTGAAAAACATAAAGCTTGTTTTGTGGCTAGAGGGTTTTCTCAAAAGGAAGGATTGACTTTGAAGAGACTTTTGCACCAGTTGCCAAGTGTACCTCAGTTAGATTTGTAATAGCCATTGGAGTAGCCAATTGTTGGAAAATCCATCAAATAGATGTAAAAACTGCTTTTCTAAATGGAACAATTGAGGAAGAAGTATACTTTGAACAACCAAAAGGATTTGTGACTCATGATGTTGCCTCTTATGTATGTAAATTAAAGAGGGCTCTATATGGACTCAAACAGGCTCCCCGAGCCTGGTATGAAAGGATTTATAAATATCTTCTAAGTCTTGGGTTCACCAAGAATTTTTCTGATCCAAATCTTTACATTAAGGTAACTAAAGGTGATATGTTGATTCTAATTCTTTATGTTGATGACCTTCTAATTATAGGGGAAGAACATTTCATTAATCAGTGTAAGAAAGATTTGGCTTCTAAATTTGAAATGGGCTTGGGAATTCTTTATTACTTCCTTGGTTTGGAAGTTCGTCAAAAATCTGGGAATATCTTTCTGCATCAAAAGAAGTATACTATTGATATTCTGAAAAGATTTGGAATGTGGGATTGTCGACTTATGTCAAAACCTATGGCAACCAACTTGCACAAGCTAAAGGAAGCAAGTGTTGAATCTAGACTAGTTGATCCCACTTTATACAAACATATAATTGGGTCTCTGATGTATCTTGTAAATACTCAACCTGATATCTCCTATGTTGTGAATGCATTAAGTCAGTTCATGTGTGAACCTCGTGAAATTCATCTTGTTGCCTTGAAGCATATATTAATGTATCTCCAAGGCACTATTGGGTATGAACTTAAATATGAGAATACCAGCTTGGAGTTACATGGATATACTGATTCTGATTGGGCCAAAAGTGTAAAAGACTGGAAGAGCACATCAGGATGTTGTTTCAGCTTAGGATCAGCCATGATCTCTTGGATCTGTAGAAAGCGAGCTTTAGTTGCTCAGAGTTCTACTGAGGCAGAGTATATTGCAGCAGCAATGGAAGCTAGAGAAGTAGTGTGGCTACAGAAGTTGCTAACTTATTCTATGAGCCTATGAAACCTACCACTATTCACTATGATAACCAAAGTTATATCAAGTTATCTATGAATCTGGTATTTCGTGATAGATCCAAGCATATAGAAATTTCTTACCACTATGTAAGAGATATGTTGGAAAGAAGAGCTATTTAATTGGAATATATTAATACAGGTGATCAAACAACTAACATTCTCACCAAGGCTCTTCCTAAAGTGAAGGTTGATCATTTCAGAAAGAAACTTGGTATGGTTGAAATGTAAGTTTATGAGATTGAGTCTCAATTTTGTAAATTTGTATTATTTTAATAAAGATTTTTAAAGTGTAAACTCTTTTGTCATATGTGTGACTCTAAGACTTATGGGCCTACCCTATGTACATTATTAAAAGGTGACAATCTTTTATAATGAAGTGTTGCTTCTAATAATATAAGGTGACGACTTTATAATTATTAGATTACTATCATGATGAATATCATGTGACTTGATATTCATGGAAAAATCATGATAGTTAAAAGAGCATGTTGATAGAAATCATATGATTTGATATCTGTGAAGATCAATGTGTTCAAACTCAGGATGGATATTACGTGACATAATATCTATGGATATACCATGATTTTTTATGATAGATATCATGAGACTTGATTTTCTTAAATATATCTAGAGGATATTACTTTTCAAATAATGAGAACTTATATGTATGCACTTTGTCTTCCCTAGCTAAGAGGGAGTGTTAAAGCTTATAGCTTCGGTCTGACAAAATAATCAGCATACATATGTATATATGTACAACAGTATGATGCACATGTTATATATATATGCATACGTATCCTTGTTGTCTGTGAATCATACATAGTTGGAACCGACGATCATGTATATATTTTGTGAGATCATTTAAGGCATGATTGAAACTTATTTCTGATTCCTTTGATTTTAGATCACTATCGGTCTATATTTTATATCGGGCTGCAGTCATTATGATTGGTAATACATTGTTAGACTTGTGTTAAGTCTGTAAACAAATCAGGCATGATTAGCTACACTGAACTGGTGTGATTGTGAATGTCCATGTCTCCATTCAAAGAAATGACAACTCACCATCACAACCTTTTGTGTGATATGTATACTTGATCCGCCGGAGTAAACAAGGCATCGAGATCAATTAAAGCAACCACATCAAAGGATCGAAGGAAATTTCAAGTTCAAGAATATTATATTATCTCTGTTATTTTTGTACTAACTTCTACAGATTCTGGAGTGAATCTATCCTTTGTCAACAGTGATCATACTTGCAATAAAATTGTGCATCAACAAGCCACGAATTTGAAATCTGGTAAGAAACTTTACAAAACCTAACCAAAACATCAAAATGGGCTTACAACTTGCCCTTATTACATTCAAGACTCCATTAAAGGGTCTCCAAGCCAAAATTGAGGGTTCATCCCAAAAACTTTAGGTGCTCCTGCACCATTCTCCCAAGGTAAAAAGAACTCAAGTCCTTGGAGGTGAAAAGAAAGACTTATCAATGCCTAATCTCTTAAAGTCAACTTCTTGCACCCAAGTATCTTTTTCTTCTTCTAAACCTTTCTATTTGATAAGATGCTCCATGTAGACATGGTTCCTAGGCTTTTTAGTAACTTTGGAATCTAATACCTTTTCGTCTTGTAGTTGTGTATGAGTAGGTATTTGTTGCAATTCATGTGTGATATCAGCATTAGATGCCATGATGTTGTCTATTGGAGGACCCTCATAGGGTATCAAATTTTGTACATAAAAAATTGGAGACAATACTATGTCTACAAGCAGATTGATTTTATAGGCATTAGTTTGATACTTCTCTAGGCTTAAACAAGGTCTTATCCTTCTCATCTTCTATTTACTATGAGTCCCCTTAGGCAGTCTTTCCTTATTTGTATGTACCATCACAAGGTCTCCAACCTAACATTGTACATCCCTCCATTTGAGATCAACTCTGTCCTTTACCTTTTGTGTGTTTTCAACTAATGTGTGCTTAACCTGTTCATGCACTTGCTGCATTGTTTGAGCAGAATCCTTAGCATACCCACTCTTGATAAATCCTTGAATTCCACGACTCCTCTAGGGTGTAGACCATAAACCACTTCAAAGGGCTCTTTCTTGTGTTTCTATTTATTGTGTCATCATAGGCGAATTCTGCTTGGTGCATGACTTGATCCCATGACTAACCATGAACCTTTGTTAAACATCTCAAAAGATTTCCTAGGGTCCTATTGAGCACTTGAGTTTGAGGATTTGTTTGGGGATGGTATGCAAACCCAAAAGACAAATTTGTTCCAAGCCTTTTCCATAAGGTTTTCCAAAACTGTCCAACAAATTTGGAGTCTTTATTTGAGACTATACTAAGTGGTAATCCATGTATCCTTATAACCTCCTTCAAAAAAAATAGCAATTTGGGAAGCGTCATTGGTTACCTTACATGGGAAAAATGGGTCATCTTGCTAAATCTATTGAATAGACACTATCATACCCATTTTTAGTCTTGGGCAAGCCAACTACAAAATCCATATTAACACATTCCCATGGTCTATTAGGTATGGGTAAGGGTTGGTAAAATACTGCATTGGTGGATGTTCCTTTGGCCCTTTGGAGAATTGTAAAAACTTTCTACATACTTTCTAACATCCCTTTGTAGCTTTGGCCAATAGTAGTACCTCTACACCAACTCTAAGGTTTTATTAAGACTAAAGTGTCCTCCCCAGCTACCTCTTGTGTTTTTCTTGGATCACATTCTCCCTCATAGACCCTTTAGGCACATAGACTTGTCCACTCTTGAATAGTAGACCATCTTGCAAAGTATAGCCAGAGAAATCACTATGAAAATGATTCTCAAAAGATTCACATACTTTAAAGGCTGCAGAGAAGTCTTCATCTTCCTCATACAACTCCTTGAAGTTATCGATGCCAATGCTTTTCAATTAGATCTCCTGAACAATAAATACCCTCTTGCTTAGGGCATCTGCAACTTTATTGATTTTCCGCTTATGCTTGATTGCAAAGGTGTATACATGCAGGTGCTTCACCCATTTCATGTGCCTATGGTTGAGCTTATCTTGAGAATTCAGAAAACTGAGTGCTTGATTATTTGTATAAACCACAATTTTTTGGGCAACAAATAGTGCCTCCACTTCCTTAATGCTTGGACTGATGCATACAGTTCTAGATCATATGAAGAATACCTTCTTTTTGCTTTATTGAGTTTTTCACTAAAGAAGGCTGCTTTCCTACCTTCTTGGCTTAGGACCGCCCCCACTGCTACAATATCAGCATCACACTGTATGGTAAACAGTTTATCAAAACTTGGTAAGACTAACACAAATTGAGTAACCACTTTGTGTTTTAGTATTTCAAACCCCCTTACTGGCATCTTCTATCCATTGAAACTTTGTCTTCATGCCTTCTTGATTGTGTCCAAAATAGGTGAACATATCTCACTAAATTTCTTTATGAACTTCCTATAAAATGTGTCTAAGCCATGGAAACTCCTTCATTATTTGCAGATTTAGGAGAGGGCCAGTTCAATATAGTTTCCACCTTAGAGGGATCCATCTTTAGGTTACTATGAGAGACCACAAAGCCAACATAAACAATTTTTTTTCATAAATTCACACTTTTCAAGGTTTATGGTTAGCTTTTCATCATGTAATCTCTGCAATACAATTTCCAAATGTCTAAGATAATCCTCTTTAGTTTGGCTAAAAATCAAGATATCGTCTAAGTATACTACCACAAATTTATCAATATAGTCCTTTAAGACTTCATTCACGAGCCTCATAAATGTGCTAGGAGCATTTGTCACCCCAAATGGCATAGCAAGCCATTCATGAAATCCTTTTGTGGTTTTGAATGTTGTCTTCCACTCATCTCCTTCCTTAATCCCGATTTGGTGGTAACCACTCTTGGGATCAATTTTGGTAAATTATTGTACACCTCCTAAACAATCCATAAGATCTTCTATCTTGGTTATAGGGAGTTTGCATCTGATTGTAATCCTATTGATTACCTTTGAGTCTATACATAGTCTCCATGTGCCCCCCTTCTTAGGTGCTAACACTATGGGTACTGCATAGGACTCATACTCTTCCTGATTAAGCCATTGTCTAACAACTCTTGTACATTTGTTTGGCTACCTCATTATACTATGGTGTCATCTTATAGGAAGCCTTGTTTGACAAAGAAGCCCTTGGTGGTAAGTCAATTTGATGGCTAATGGCCCTTCGTGGTGGTAGAGTACTTTGGTGCCCCATTACTCACTATATCCTTGTATTGATCTAATAAGGTTTACACTTCTGCAAGGATCTTTGCTTTCTTCTTAATTCCCTTCTCCTCTTTAGGTTTCAATAGTAGGGCAAACCCTATTCCATCACCTTCTTTTAGGGTCTTCAAAAATTCCTCTTCTCCTTCTAGCAACACATTAGGACCTGTGGGCTTAATTTCTTCCCCATCTACTAAGGACTGAATCTTGTAAGCAACCCCATTCTTTTGAAAAGAGTAAGAATTATTTTCACCATCATGGAGTGCCTTCCTATCAAACTTCCATGGTCTACCTAAAAGTAGATGGAAGGTGTCCATGGGTAAGAGTATAAGACATCACAAAGGATTTTGTCCTTATAATCCCTTATGGTGAACTCAATCCATGCTTGTTCATTGACCAATACACATTGATCTTTGTTTAATCAAGTAACCTTATAAGGAGTATGGTGAGGAATTCTATCTAGTTTCAATTTTCTAACAGCCCCTTCAAATATTATATTATCAATTGAACTTGAATCTATGATAACTTTACATACCTTTCCTAATATCTTGCAATTAACTCTAAACATATACCTACTTTGGGTTGTCTCCTCTTTGACTGGCTCCTTAATTAGTATTCTCCTCAACATGAGGTTTTCTCCAACTTTTGAATCCAACTGGACTCCAAGTGACTTTACACTAGTTGCATCTTCTTGCATATATATAATTAATTCTCCTTTCACCTTCTTGGTATGTAGAAGCTTTCTCAGGGCATCTATAGGCAAGATGTCCTAACTGGTTGCAGTTATAACACTTCATTGTGGAGAATTGGGATTCTCTACCTGATCCTCCAGACCTTCCTCTTCCATTAGGTCCCCTATCTCTAAAGCTTCCCCTACTACTAGAGTCCTCACTCTACTATGATGGTTTGGACTCCCCTTGGAACCTCTAGCTTGCACTTCTCCCTCCATAGCCACCTTTGTGACCTCTATGATTTTTACCTCTACCCCTATGACCTTGCTCTTGCATTCTGTTGTTCTTTTCTTCCACCTTCGGTACCAACTGGCATCGCTTATGAACTGTAGTAGGGCTTAACAGACTGATCTCCTCTTGGATGTTCCACCTTAGTTCATTCAAATACCTAGCTACCTTCACACTTTCATCCTTTGCAATACTTGACCTAAAACATAACTTATAGAATTCCTTAGTATATGCACCCACATCTGGATATTTCTGCTTCCAAGTTTTGTCTCTTCTTGCATAGTTGGATTTCATAATCTTCTGGCACATAGGTTTCTGTGACCTTGGAAATCATTCCCTTTTCTGTGGCAATCATGTTCAAGCCTTCTTTTAGTTTCTCATCTTAAACAAACTTCTACCATGTTAAAGCATCTCCCTTTAACTTGGATTGTGCTACTTTCACTTTTTGTGCCTCTGTAATAACCCCTTCATATTCAAAGTGGTTCTCGAGAACCCCAATCCAATCCACAACAGAGTCAGGGTCCATTTTCCCACTAAAATTCAGGTATCCCCTTTAGAGCTTTACCTCCCATGGCTCTGAGGGCCTTAATAAATGGTTCTTTAGATAGGACTAGCTCAGGTTCTAGATCCTCATCTTCCTCTCATTCCTTTTCCTCTTCAGTTATTTTCTCATCTTTTGTCTCTACCTCTTCAATCTTGCTTTCCAACTGGTCCAACTTCTCCTTTAACAATTTGTTCTCATACTCCTGTTCTTGCACTTTCTTAGCAAGCTCTGCATTGGTCACCATACCGGTCTCCCCAACTAATTCTCCAGCATACATGAACTTTGTGTCTTTGCCCAAATCTTTAAGCTTTGATACTAATATGAGAGGCAGGCCTTAATAAATGGTTCTTTAGATAGGACTAGCTCAGGTTCTAGATCCTCATCTTCCTCTCATTCCTTTTCCTCTTCAGTTATTTTCTCATCTTTTGTCTCTACCTCTTCAATCTTGCTTTCCAACTGGTCCAACTTCTCCTTTAACAATTTGTTCTCATACTCCTGTTCTTGCACTTTCTTAGCAAGCTCTGCATTGGTCACCATACCAGTCTCCCCAACTAATTCTCCAGCATACATGAACTTTGTGTCTTTGCCCAAATCTTTAAGCTTTGATACTAATATGAGAGGGAGGCCTTAATAAATGGTTCTTTAGATAGGACTAGCTCAGGTTCTAGATCCTCATCTTCCTCTCATTCCTTTTCCTCTTCAGTTATTTTCTCATCTTTTGTCTCTACCTCTTCAATCTTGCTTTCCAACTGGTCCAACTTCTCCTTTAACAATTTGTTCTCATACTCCTGTTCTTGCACTTTCTTAGCAAGCTCTGCATTGGTCACCATACCAGTCTCCCCAACTAATTCTCCAGCATAAATGAACTTTGTGTCTTTGCCCAAATCTTTAAGCTTTGATACTAATATGAGAGGGAGGCCCTAAGATGCCACTACAACTTTGATCTTTTCAGAGTCATTTTCCCATTTCATGTATTTGAATCTTCCCTTTGTAAGGCATCAATCTACATGGTTTAAACTCTTTTCTTGATATCCTCTATCATCCTACAACCTTTGTCCTAGGGCTTTCCCAAACTAATTTTGAATAGGACTCCTCACAGCCGGGGTTTTGTTCATATATTTGCACAACACTTCTTTGAGTGTGTTCATGGATCAACATGGAGTAGAATGACCTTAAACAACTCCCTCTAATTTCAGTTCAACTCAATTTGACACATGTTTGTAGCCAAGTCTTATCGGGTGCACAACTAGACATTATAGACCTACTAGGATGAGCCCCTAATTAGGCCTAGTTTTTTCAGTTTTTGAGGAATTACTTGAAAAGTTTCCAAAGAACTACCGAAACCACTGAGTATTTCAGATACTCTTTTTGAAGGTCTTGAAGATTTTCTGGGCTTTAGGGTTGTACCATTCATACAATGCCCTATCCCAAACTATGGCTATTTAGGCTAATAAGGCTTAGAATTGGCTTTTCTTACATAACAGTGGTAAATTGGATTCAAACCTTGACTATAACCTTTCACACAGTCTTCTCTACCTTCATTCAACCCTTCCTTATGATTTCCATCAATCTGGCATTCCACTCATTCAAGTTATATTGTCTACTCTGCAATTTTCCTAGTTGTTCATCACTGTCTGCTCACCTTGGGCTTGCTTGCAAAATCAATAGATGGGGTCTTCCTACAAACTTTCACTTGCAAGATAGAGTATGTGGCCCCTACTATCATCCCTCCAAAGACCCTAAAATTGCCATGGTTGGATTTCAAGATAGGGCCATCTTTAGTTGCAAACCCTAAGACTGCCATTGAAATGTAGTTTCAAGTCTAGTTTTATTTAGCAAACCAAAATGCACAATTAAAGAAAGCAAGAATATAGGAGTGAAGAACTAAACAAGATCTAAATATGTACAATGAAAGAAACCAAAACTCAATCCAAAATGCAAAGAATGGATGAGTTGCATTGCAATGTACAAAAAATGCAAAAGCTTCAGAATACACAAAATTTGCAAGAAAATGGATTTCTACTATCCAGCCTCACTCCATTCGATCTAAGGGCTATATATATGACTCCAATCCTTCGTCCAATTGATTTATGGTTTCCATAACGAAATTTGCCTCCAAAATGAAAAAGTTGCAATTCTTGCTCAAGCAACATTGCCAATGTTGCAAAATGTTATCATGCAACTTTCAATCAACTTTACTTTCCTTTGTACAACTTCATTTCTTTTTAATGCAATTGTATTTCTAATGATTCATATCCCTTTAAAAGTCAAAACTAACTCTAAACATCCTTGCTACCCCAAATTGGGACAAGTGTTGTTTTGTGTCAACTATGAAAACTTTTTGTCCCAACTGACCCACTTTTGCCAAAATGATCAATTACCTAACCAAAATTGAGGGTTTACCCCAAAAATTTCAGGTGCTTATGCACCACAATAGAAGCAAAATATCATGAAACAAGTGACAATGGTTTTTGAATCAGTTTGGCTTTGTCAAATACTAGAAGGATTAAGGATACCACAAAACCAACCTACAATCCTTTATTGTGAAAGTACTTTTAAGTTTTTTCGTAAGCTTGTGTTTGGTGAACAAATCGAGCATTTGAAGTTAATTGTCACTTCATATGAGAACATGTTCAACAAAACAACATTCAACTTTGATTCTTCTCTACTCATGAACAACATACTGACATCTACACCAAGCCTCTTGCACGAGTGAAGTTTGAAACATTTCAAGATATGCTTATTAATCTAAGTTGCTGATTCGGATTCCAATTTATATGTGGGTTCGACATTCGCTCAAAAAATTTTGGCACTAAATTCAGGTTCGTTTTGTGTCGTATGTACAAGTTTTTCATTAATAAATATATTATTATAATCATTAAGAGTCAAGACAATAATATGATATACTCTCAATCATATGCTTCTCAAAAATGCTTGCAGAATGAATGGGCTGAACTTTGTGCTCGTGAAGAGGAATATTGGCGTCAGAAATCTCGGGATTATTGGCTTCAGTTGGGTGATCAGAATACCAAGTTTTTCCATGCTTCTGCTATGCATAAAGCAGCTGTGAAAACAATCTTTTCCATCAAGGATTTTTTGAAAATATTCTCATTTATCCTGAGGATATTAGGAATCAAGGTGTTAAGTTTTTCTCAGATCTGTTGGCCCCTCCTGATTCTGCTCAGCCTTTTGATGCTCTTATGGACCCATTTTTGGCTGCTATTCCCACCTCTATATTGGATCGAGATAATCATAGTTTAATGGCTCCTTTTACCTTGGCTGATGTCCGAAATGTTGTTTTCTCCATGGCTCCTGATAAAGCTCCTAGGCCTGATGGATTTACTCCCCTTTTATTTCAAAAAGCTTGGGATGTCATTTGCTTTGATCTTTTGAATGTTATTGAAGAGTCAAGACACAGCTCTGCCATGCTAAAGTCTTTTAATTCAACAAATATTGTCCTCATTCCCAAAGTTGATGATCCCCAATCATTTGCTGATTTTAGACCTATATCTCTCTGTAATACCATTTACAAAATTATCACTAAGGCTATTTATATCCGTCTTCAACATATTGTCCCTACAATTGTTTCCCTAGAACAGAGGGGTTTTTTTCTTGGTAGGGATACTTTGGATGGGGCTATCCTTGCACATGAGACCCTCCACTCCATTCAAACTCATTAACTTTTGTCTTTTATAGTTAAACTTAATATGATGAAGGCTTATGATAGGTTAAGTTGGCCTTTCCTTCTAAAGGTCTTATTGAAATTCGGTTTCTCCAAAAAATGGTGCAAGTGGGTTATGGCTTGTGTTACCAATGCCCATTTCTCTGTCTTAATAAATGGTTCAGCCTCAGGGTATTTCTCTGCAACCCAGCGTGTTAGGCAAGGTGATCCTCTCTCTCTGATTCTTTTCATCATTGCAGCTGAAGCTTTGAGTCGTGCTATCACTACTTCTCATTTGGCCGGGTTATGGCTTGGTGTCTCTATTCCAACTACATCGGTTGTGATTACCCATTCTTTGTTTGCTGATGATACCCTTCTTTTTGGTAGGGCTTCTTTTCTTGAAGCCGGTCACATTTGCAAACTACTTGATTCTTATTGTTTGGTATCTGGTCAAAAGATCAATCCTCAGAAGTCTAAAATCTACATTTTTAATACAGAATCTTCCCTTGCTTCTTAGATTAAGGGGATCCTTGGTTTTTCTTTTGATGAGCTTCCTTCGACCTACCTGGGTGTTCCTCCTTTTGTTGGGTCCAATAAAGCCATTTATTGGCAGTCTGTTGTTAATTGGATTAAGTCTAGGGTTTTGGCCTGGAAGGCTAGATGGCTCTCCCTTTCAGGTCGAATTTTACTTATAAAAACTGTCTTATTTGCCATTCCTAACTATTACTTCTCAGTTTTGCTTGCCCCTAAATCTATTCTTTTTCAGATTGAGAAATTAATCAGGGACTTTCTTTGGAATGCCAATATGATAGGTGAAAAGAAGATTCCTCTTATTTTTTCTTTCTGAAATGGCTGCTTCCCCATCGACTGGGGGTGTAGGTCTTCATAATTTGCATGCTCGTAACTTAGCTTTTGGTGCTAAGCTTGTTTGGAAACTCTTTTCTGAACCTCATATTAAGTGGTGTAGGTTGATGCAAGAAAAATATCTTGATATTTTGGATCCTTCTAGAATTCTATCAGTTTTGGATCCCCCCAAAGGTTCAGCTATTTGGAATTTCATCCTTAGGTCTCGTCATATCATCACATCTTCCATTTCTTGGGAAGTTCATGATGGTGAATTGGTTGATTTTTGGCTAGATTCATGGAATGGTTTACCTCCCCTTTCTTCTATTCATCCCTTCCTCCATATTTGGGAGATTGCTCATTCTCATTGGGGTTCCAAGCTGGTCAACTATGTCTCAGCAGTTTCTGTGTATTTTGGCTTGGTTCTTTGGCTTGATTTCTCTCTTCTTCCTATTGACCCTCAATCTACATCTTCTGCTAATTCATTCTTAGCCCAACAATTTGTTTTTTTCTCCCATTCACCTAATTAAACTTTTTTGGTGTCCCTCTCCTGATGGTAACTATTCGGTTAAGTTGGGTTATGACTTGGTCAATTCTAGCCAACTTGCCAAATCCAAACAATGGGCTTATTCTCTTTGTTGGCATAGTTCTGTCCTTCCAAAACTCGGTTGTTTTTCATGGTTGGTTTTGAGGAATCGGGTTCTTACTAGTGATAGATTATCAAGACTTAATATTACTAATGACTTTTCGTGTGTCTTGTGTAACCAGGCTCTTGAAACAGTTGACCACCTTTTCCTTAATTGTCCTTTTGCTCGAGATTGCTGGACATTTTTGCTTGGTAAACATGATTACTCCATGCCACTTCCTCTGAAGGTCTGGGACCTTTGTCAAGCCTGGCCAACTTTGTACCCCAAATCTATGTTTGCATGTATATGGATATGCTCTCCATCTTTACTTTTATGGGCTATTTGGTGGGAACGGAACAAACGTATTTTCCAGAATTCTCCCTCTTCTCTGGATTCAGTCCTTAATAAACCCATTCCATTGTTGAAGTGACAAATGCATATACATGCAAATTCAAGGGGGATCATGGATTCTCCTCCTAGGATAATGTTGTTTCTAAAACTTGGGAAGGCTTAAAATTCCCTTTCCTCCCATTTCCTCTCTGTCCTAAGGATAGACTTCAGGCTAGGGCCTTTATTAAATGGTCCCTTCCTCAGCATGGATTTGTCAAACTTAATTTTGATGGCTCCTCCAAAGGTAACCCGGGCAATTCGGGGCTTGGTTATGTCCTTCGTGATCACCATAGGACTGGCTTATGTTTTGAGGTTTTCCCTATTGCTCTTGCTACTAACAACTTTGCTGAAGCCTTTGCTCTTCTTCAGGGTCTCTCTACAGCACAAAAGTTTCAGTTCCACCATATTCATGTTGAAGGAGATTCTTCTAAACTATCATTAATGCCTGTGTTAGGTGGTCTTCCTTTGCATGACACATCCACTATGTTCTTGTTAAAATATGGTCTCTTCTTGATTCATTTGATGAGGTTTTTCTTACTCATGTTTTTCGTGAAGGTAACTTTGTTGCTGATTTACTTGCAAATTATGGTGCGGATAGCTGCTCTATTTGCTATCCACCTGATAATGATACTTCGGACACCTACTTATTGATTTTCCACTTGATTCAGTCTGAATCATCTTAATTACATTGGCATCGTACTGGCAGCAGTTCTCACTTGTGGCTTTACGACATGTTTCCACTTGGCATTATTCTCATCCTTGCTGACTTTGATTGGATCTTGCCATTTCTTTCGCTGCATTTTTTCTACATCATCTTACTCTCCTTCTGCCCTTGGATAATTTCTTTACTCAGTTCCCTCTTGATGTTGTAGTTTAGTGAAAGGCCTTTGCACATACACATGCTATTCTCGGGCTGATTGCTCACTCCAATAACGATTCTGCATGCTCGGATGTTGCACTTGGGTCTTCCCTTACCAGGCCTGGGAGTCCCCCTTCTGATGTTTCCTCCTCGTCCTCCCCTATTATCCCTCCCACTTCCCATACTGCTATTGATCCTGTCCTGGAGTAGGCTGACCAGTTATGGAGCTCGCTATTCTTTTCTCCACCATCTCAGTTTGGTCTTGGAGGGTGATCTGCTATATCTATTGCTTCTTTTTCTCTATGATGTTTGGTTTTTTGTCTCCTAACATGCAGGTTTTGGTTCACCTTCTGCTGCTAGTTCGATATGCGGCTTGGTGTTTCTCAGCTATCTTCTCTTTTTGGACATGCTGATTATTAGTTTGTTTACTGTTATGATCCCTTTGGGATTTCATGTATCACTTGGCATTTTGTATAATTATCATGTAAATCAGGTTTTTGGTGCTTATTATATCTCTCATGCCATCCTTGGCACATAAATTGTAATTGGGTTTGGCCCGCCAACTATCTTCTTGGGTTGCTCTAGGTATACTATATTTTTTTTGTAATGGGTTATGAACGGAGTCTTCTTTCCTGGTTCTTTCTCCGGGAGCCCCTTTTGAACCAGTTGATTATATTAATATAAATACAAAGTTTTGACAAAAAAAATAAAAAAATATGATATACTATTAATATATAACTAAACAATATATTATAATCATAATATAATAATATATTATTAATAAAATAATGGTTATATTAGTATAATTATATTATAATATTAAATAAAATAAATATTAATATATTATAGTGTAAAAAATAATTAAAAATAATTATTATTAGTCGACAATCACTTCCGCTCAAATGAAGAACACATAAAAGCTCCCTCCAAAACTAGTCCATGTTAACTATAGGAGTTCTTTGTTCTGCTGAATAATGTCAATAGCACCCATGCAACCGAACACCAAAGAAGCACAACAAGGACAGATAGCTCAAATTATATTTCATTTCAGGATTGCTCAAATTACCTGGCACTGTATATTTTGTTTTCATTTAATACATATAATTGTTCAAATAAGTGTGGTCGTGTTGTCGAGAAAGTAAAAATGAGAAAATGCTTAGCAGAAAATAAAGTGTCAAAAACGCATGGCTTTGAGGTTTCCTTAAGAAAACAGTTATAAAAACTTATCATGCAAGTAGTAGAGACTATTAAATTAATCAACTTCAACCAAAGTCGTTAGACTTTCGGTCATCACTATCCAAAGTTTTCCCGGGTTCGACTGCTTAAAAGAAAATTCGTTACAAATAAACCTAAATTCGAGGAGGGTCCCTTTCATCGAATGTGCAACAACTTTACTAGTAAAACAACAAATTTGACCCGAATTTGAACCACATTCAACTATAGGGAGAATCAACTACCGATTTTGCTTGTAGGTGAGTGAATACGGTAACTTAGTTATTAATACTTTAAAGAAATGATGTAACAAGGGGGGAATGTTGGATATTTCATTATAACCTACGTAGTTTTCCCTCTTTATGTTTGTTATTATGCCGAGAGGTATATACAATGGGAGCAAGAAATCCCAACACGAGAATATGCTAAAGGAATTTTCCGTGTAAGGGAAAAAGATTTGATGGGAGTTACAAACAAAATTTATTTTTAAAAATCAATTTATAATAGCCAATGCATTTGGCATTCACCAAAATATAAAAATATTAATTAAAGTATGCAATGTCATTTGGGAATGGGAGGTACAAACAAAAATTATTTTTAAAAATCAATTTAAAATAGCAAATGTCATTTGACACTCACAAAAACTTTTAAAAACAAATTAAAATATGCAATGCCATTTGGCAATCATAATTATTAAAGAATAGAAATAGAAAATAAATTTAATAGAAATTACAAATGTAATTTATTTTTAAAATTCAATTTAAAATAGAAATAGAAAATAAATTGACAAATGACATTTAAAATATTAAACTGAAAAGTCAAATTAAAATAGAAAATGCCAAATGGCATTCTCAAATATAATATAGATAAAAATCAATATTAAATATGCAAGTGACATTTTGCTGTTTTAATTTTTTTTAAATTTACCTTTTTCCAGATTTTCTATTTGTAGAAGTCAAGAAGAATATAAATAGACACAAAAGTGTATATAGATAGATTTAATAATATATAGTTTTAAGAATTAATTATTGTTGTCGGTAAAATTGTAAATCAGCCGATGGGCCCATTCGGGAAGGTTCTTGTTATGTAGCCAACGGGCCCTTCGGTAATTGTCATGTAGCCAACGAACCCCTTTGGGAAAGTTCTTCGGAAAGTATATATACACCCTTCGGGATCATTGTAATCATCATCATAAGCATTGTGTAATATCTTTGGCATATGCAAATAATAAAAGGAGTATTGTTGTTCTTGTCTATTGTTTGTGTGCATTAATCTATTTACCCCATACGGTAAACATCTGGCGCCGTTGATGCCCGTACTTGTTAAGAATCTACTCTGTACATTGCACAGCTTGTGAAAAATGCATTTCTACTACCCTCAAATTGCAAGATTTGCTCTATGTTCCACGGAGATTTATGATTCGTTCGTTGTGATGTCTCCTGAGATTAGTTAGTGTGAAGAAATTAAAGTTTTCTGGAAGCTGGATAGCGATTCAAGGTCGATCCATTCGAAGGCAGGGATTTTTCTCTCAGAAACTTGGAGCAATAGAATATATATTTTTCATTCCACCTTGAAATTTCAGAATTGAAATCTATGGCTGTAGGATATTGAGGAATTCGCAAATTGTCTTG
Source organism: Cupressus sempervirens (assembly GCA_028749045.1). Taxonomy (NCBI): domain Eukaryota; kingdom Viridiplantae; phylum Streptophyta; class Pinopsida; order Cupressales; family Cupressaceae; genus Cupressus; species Cupressus sempervirens. The sequence continues at coordinate 25,360,532 of CM053785.1, read as the reverse complement.
TTTATGCCCTTCCAAAAGGGAGGTTGAGGACGGTCGAAAAGGTGACATTTAAGGTGCATCTCTTATTGCTGCGAGAAAATTTAGGTGAAACAAAGGAAGAAAACAAGTGTTCTAAGGGATCGAGCGTACATAATACGATTAGGGACCAATTCAAGAAAGCAAGCATGAAGATTTTATTGGAATTTGTTAGAAGACAATTTGCATAGGGTTCTAAGGTGACTTGTGAATCTATAGTTCTTTCTGCACCTCGAGATATTTCCTTCAACCATTGAATAGCTCATTAGAGTATTTGTATACAATAGAACCCTCTAGACCGCTCACATTTGAGGTCTAGGGTTTGGGGATTTGATATTTGGTGAAGCTGGGCCAAGATTTTCAACTGGATTGGTATAACGGGAACACAAGAGTTTAAAATATTAAAATTACCATCGTACGGGTTCTTGTTGAAGCATCCGTACGACTTCTAAAAAGCCTTATGTTCGTACGGACCTGGCAATCAAGGACAGCAAAAATATATATCTCTGGGTATTCACCATATGGAATTGTGACTTCTAGCAGACACAGTATGGCGTTACCACTTGTAAGCAGAGCTTGCCATATGGCAATTACAATTTATCTACTAGGGCGAAGAAAACAAAGGAAAGAGTGACAAAAGGGAATAAGATAGAAGCCCGTACGGAAAAGAGCCATTCGCAAATTCACAAGGTGTTCAAGGAAAGGCCGTACAGCCGGCCAGATGAAATAACTGGAACAAAATTAGAGAAGAAGTTGAAGCCTATATCATTCGGCTGTGCAAGTGAGGAATTGTTTAGCTTTCATCCAAGGAAGGGTCGTACGGATCTATACGAACACCTGGAAAGAGGGAAAAGAATTTGTAGAGAAATAATTGACCTAAGAATATATGGAGTCTGCAGGCAAGAGAAAGTGGAAAAAGCGATTGGAAGAATCTACAACTATGAAGGGCATGCAAATGTCGACTGCAGGTAACCAAAATGAAGGCACCAGTAGCAACAACAAGCAGAAATCTAAGGCTTAGGCACCTGCAACCACTAAGATCACACCACAAAATATAGCATTTGAAGGATTGAGCAGAATGGATTGTAGAAAGTGGTGGCAAGAAATTCCTGACGACCATGCAGTAAAAGCCAGCATCAGAAGGGCACAGGTGGAATGGGCAATTCGGATGTTTGTTTTTTGCATTTGAGATTACGAGGGTTTCCTATGTGTCATGATTGAGACTTATGGCAGGGGCTCCCAAAAGAGCACATTTCAGTACTTGGGAAAAGACCTAGTAGTTTCATTTGAAGTAGCAAATTTCACGCAGGTGTTTGGCATACCAGGGCCGTAGGGCAAGAAGGTTCAGCCTAAGAAGATTTCTAAGGAGGTAAAAATGTTTTTGATTAGACTAGTATGTGGAGACATGACTGAAGCAGAACAAGAAGTGTTGGCTAAAACATCAAAAAGTAAGTAGGGAATTGAAGAAAACAGACATGTAGGAAGGACTGTGGCGATGCTTGATAGATTTAGTTAAGAGCAGACTTACAGGATCAAGTAGCGCATGAGATATCTCCTTTCCGTAGTTATCTATGATGAATGGCATAATGAATGGAAAGGTGTATGATTGGGCATCTGTGCTGGCTAAACGTATGCATGAATTTATGACTCTTCGACATAAGACATTTTATATGCCACATTATGCCATAGGTCTTTTCCTCGATGCTACAACGCGGATGATTCCAAAAGACAAGTTGGAGGCGATACCTAGATCATTAGCTCTCGAGGAACCTCCTATCATGCAGTGGAGACACTTGAACTCAGCCTCTAGGCAAAAGGGCTCTATAGGACAGAAGAGACCTCGGCTAGATATAGCAGGTGATATGGACTCTGGCCGATAGGAGACATCTTCCTAGTAGAACATCATGGGAGAGGAGGAAGGGGAAGACGATGACGAGGAGGTTGAGATTGTCACAGCCACTCCCTTTATTATTTCTGCGCCCTGCTCTATCCACCACTTCCTGTCTAATCCCAGTAGGTTTGCACATAGCTCATATACCAGGGTTTGGATAGACACAACAACCGATAGTGATGACTGCAGCACCCCAACAGGCGGTTATAGTAGCAGCACCCTAGCAGCACAGGGTAAGGTCTTCCCCAATCCGACTAGCAGTTGGGTTTGTCGTGGGGTTTGCATAGGTGGTAGCACCTGTCAGCCGAGAGAGTATGCCAGCTCCTGCTGAAGCACTTCCGATAGCAGAGACCGTGGCACATGCCAAAGCACAACTAGCACCAGAATTTGTGATACCTATAGTGGAGAATGTGTCAGAGGGGGAAGAAGAGACTGCCATGGAGGTACCCGACTTACCAGTACCAGAGACAACAGAGAGCTAGAGTACACTAGGTGTGCACTTGGATGTAGTGGGGTCGAATGCAGTAGTTACAGTGGATGCAACACTTTTAGCGTCACCTGAACGTGACAGGGAGAGTAGAGCGCAGAGGTTGAGCATTTACTTGAGTACGCGGTTCCACCGTAGCCCAGTACTTCGAATGGCCTACATGCAGACACCTATGTGGGACAAAATTCCAGAGGGAGATACTTGGCAGGAACAGGTAGTGGAGCCAGTTCAAGATGTGGGACTGTCGCATAGTGTTGTTGAGCGTATGGTGGAAGCAGTAGAGACAGCTATGGGTGTACAATAGGAACTTCCAGTAGCGCGGGAGATAGGGATGAGAGAGGCATTTCTTGCTGATGTAGCACCTCTAGCGTCTTGGGCTAGCCAGGTGTTAGCTTCGATGGAGACTTAGGCATTGGACTCAGTCGTGAAGGAGATGGAGAGAATTATATCTTTTATGAGATTGGGATGCCTAGCTACCTTTACTGTTTGTTTTGAGGAGCGAGGATGGCTGGATGTGGAGACTGCAGAAATATGGCAGGATTGGACCACGACGAGAGATCTTGGTATGGAGAACCGAATAGAGGCTTTGATTCATGTGGTAGTGAAGATATACAGGGAGGCATATTACACTCTTCGGAGGAGCCAGGCAGATCAGGTAACAATTAAGAGTGCTCAGGAGGAGTCAGCTGCCAGGTTGGCCTGGGAATCCGAGAGGGCAGTCCTGATAGACAAACAAAGCCAGCTACAGAAGTTGGCAGCAGAAAAGGAATAGTTGGCAGCTGAAAAGGAGCAAGTGGCAACAGGAAAGGAGAAAGAGTTGGGGAAAATTGCAGGCATGATGCAGTCAACTCTAGAGCTTCAGATGGAGGCAGAAGCATAATTGAAGGTTAGGAAAGAACAAGTCTACAAGCTACGGGCAGAGTTGAATGAGTTGAGAGCGTGGATGGCCATTACGCTAGGGACGCATCTCTCTATTTAGTATTTATGGATTGATGTACTTGGGTTATTTTGAATTTTGTTGTATTGTCGTCCGGAGACGACTTTTCTTTTTTGGGGGGATGATGTTGTTGGTAAAATTGTAAATCAGCAAACGGGCCCCTTCGGGAAGGTTCTTGTTATGTAGCCGACGGGCCCTTCGGTAATTGTCATGTAGCCGACGGACCCCTTCGAGAAAGTTCTTCGGAAAGTATATACACCCTTCAGGATCATTGTAATCATCATAATAAGCATTGTGTAATATCTTTGGCATATGCGAATAATAAAAGGAGTATTTCTATTCTTGTCTATTGTCTGTGTGCGTTAATCTATTTACCCCATATGGTAAACAATTGTTTCAAGAGATTATGATTATAACTAAATTATTACTACCACTTGCACCCAAAGGAGCAAGGGGTAGCCGATAGTGACAAAAGGTGCAAGAGTATATAATATGGTTGTTTACATATATTATTTTATTAGATATTTAATCTAAATATATGAAAGGAAACTTAAGAGATACAAAAAATTAAATTAAATTAAACATTGTTAACTTGAAATAGTTAAATTTAATTATTCTTAAATTAATATACATTTATTATAGAATGAAAAGAAATGTAGAAGAGGCTTGTGAAATAATGAAGTTTAAGCCATTGTTGAGATATTGAGGAGATGTTGCATATTATGTCATGAAGTGTATAGAGTATATATTTACTATTGATTGTATAAAGTGTGTCTTACTTTTGAGTGTTGTTTTAACTTTCATATATGAAGCACAAAGAGGAGATACAATGAGAATTTGATTTGAGGATTGTTGAATTTGGAAAATGTTTGTAGACCTATAGACATAAGTTTAGAAATATATTATTTAAATATTTCAACTTTTTCAATCTTGTTTGAAGAATCGCATGGAATGCATTGGTGGAGTGGGCATATAGATGTGATACTTATAACTATGGTTTTTATTTTGAATCTCTTGGTATCTTTCAAGATAGTTGGTGAGTGTCTCAATAGTTAGATTAGCTTTTAGATATCATCTTGGTTTACTTATCAATATGTTATATGGTGAGATTTTACACCATCCATTGATATCATCATAACTTCTATCTAGCAATATAGAACCATCAAGATTTATCAATATTTTATACCGGTAAGGAATGTAATGTGCATTTTTTGACAGTTCCAGTAACAATTAATTATGAGAATACTTGCTATTTTAAAAATCTTCTCATTTTTTAATAGATCACAGAATTTGTAAACAAACACAACATTCATTGAATCAAAACATTATGTTTTTAAAAAAAACTGTGAGAGCACTAGATACACAATAATAAATAATAACAAATAATAATGAGAGTACTATTTTGCTAATACAACTGTGAAGTAAGTGTTTCTTTATTATGAATTCTCAAACATATTAGCTTGTTTTTCATATGCTTTCAAAATAAAATAAAAATTGTTTATATAATTTTGTGATATTGTTACCATGATTCAATTGTATATCTTTTGAGTCAAACTCATTGACTCATGTTTCATGAGTATTGGTTCATAAGAACCCATCTTTCATGAGAATAAATGGAAAACTTGGCACTTATTGTGTCTCTAAGGTGATGCTCGTGGAGGTGAAGCACTAGGACTTCCTAGGAGGTCACCCATCCCAATACTACTCTAAATCAAGCACGCTTAACTATGAAGTTTCCTCCATAATCAAACTCACTTTTATAGAAACACCAATAGGCATGGCTTCAAAGGTGTTAGTGTTGATGATTACTATAAATGAATTATCTTACTTGCATAATTTTGCACTAAAATAGTTAGAGTGTTTCTATTGAATATGTATATTCAATTTAGTTTTGCATCTTGCATTTTCAATTCCACCATCTTTGCACAAACATAGAACTAGGTATGATAGGCTCATGCTTTGGATTTTAGTGCGGTGTTAAATCAAACCTTATAAATCCATTAATAACAAGGGTATAGACAAAATAAAAGAATACATTAAAAAATTATGTATTACATAGAGGCACCAAAAAGACCAATGCTCTTAACTTTTCAATACAAAAATCTAAAGTTACAATGTAGGCCAATTTTTTTATATTAAGAACTAATGGGAACTAATGTAAAAGATCTTGTATGATCAACAATCAAATAATTCTCTTTACATTTTTGTAGAATCAAGATACTTTTTTCCTACTTTCTAAAGGAGTATACACTATTAGGGTACTCGGTGTTCTTGTGTGCCAGCATGGACTCTTATTAATACAAGTTTTTAATTGGATAATTTTGCCTAAAGTCCATTATAATTTCACATATTCATGCTAATGAATAATACATATAAATGCACTATAAAGAATGAAATAAAAGCAAAATGGTCTGGAATATTGAGGCCAAATATGGATGTCTGGTTGTAATTAGCCTTTAACAAGGACCTATTATGAATGGCATCAATTATGCTCTTGGTGTATGCAAGCTTTATTCTCTTGCCCACACCATAGTTGTATGATTTATGTAAACAAGTGGGTGTTTTACCGTACTAGTAAAGAAATCAATGCACAGACAATAGATATGAATAGCAGAACTTCTTATTTTATTCGCATATGCCAAAGACATTACATTATGCTTGAATAATGATTTACAATAATCCCGAAGGGTGTATAAATACTTTCCGAAGAACCTTCCCGAAGGGGTCCGTCGGCTACATAACAAGAACCTTCCCGAAGGGACCCGTCGGCTACATACAAGAACCTTCCTGAAGGGGTCAGTCGGCTACATAACAAGAACCTTCCCGACGAGACCCGTCGGCTACACAATATTTACCAACAACATCATCCCCCCCCAAAGAGAAAATTCGTCTCCTGACGACTACAGAACAAAACTGAAACAACTAATACAACAATATTGATCTGCCACATCACTCACATTCGTCCTGTGCTTGCGCTAAACTGGTTTCCAAAACACACTGTCTCCTTAGTCAAGCTGACCTTGATAGCCACCTGTGCTGCTTTCTCTGCTTCCAACTCTGGGTCCACTGAGCCAAGTGCCGCTGAACTGCCTTCAACTGGATGATCAACTCCTCCCGAGCTCTCTCTGCATCCACCAAGACAGCGTCACAACCAACACCTACTCCAAGTGTAACACCCCTCTCGAAACTCTTGTTCTGTAGATCTTTCCACCTCAGGCACACTATGCCTACAGCAGCTCCAGGTTTCATCAATTGGTCACACTTCCCACGATTGATATCCGCAACGACTGGGGGTCCAAGGGGCAACACCCCTGGCGGGGTCTCGCCGCCAAGACCAAATTAGCACTCCAAAACCCACAGAAAAATGCACGGAACACACTATTTCTGCAATTTCTCCTAATCCCACACTCTTTCTGGCAACTGCTGGTGCTTCCCCTTCCCTATGGCATCATCTGATACTCATTCTGAGCATTCTTGATTTGTCGACATTTTTTTTTTCTTTTTTTTTAGCTCTTCTACTTCCTCTTTCTTGCAAACCCATTCGTTCCGTATGGCTACCAAGCTATAGGAGAGGTTGGACGTATCAAGTATCCCATCTCTCAAGCTTGATGCCTTTAAAGTCCGTACATGATAGGTTGGGGTTGAATCCTCAAATTCGTACTGCACCTAGTCTTGTTCAATTCATACGGCAACCTGTTCTGACAAATTGAATCTTCACTTCCTTGCTTGGAAATCCGTACGGCTGCAGTAACACGAGAGCTCCAAACTCCGTACGGTTACTCCTTCAAAAACCCATACAATGCCTGAAAATTGTACAGCAACCAATCTTCAGAAAATCCGTACAATAGCTTTTATTTAGAATCAGTGCAATATCCTCATTTTAAAATCCGTACGGTGAGCAACTTTAAATCTCGTACAATGATTTAAAAACTCGTACCCTGGCCATGATATAATGAAAAATCCGTACACCATGATGACCTCACAACCCGTACACAAGGTTATACTGAAAATCCGTACAGTGGCTAGAACCCGAAATCCATACAGTGCCTACTAACAAGAAATCCGTACGCTATTAGAAAACCGTACAATGTCTCCACAAATCCGTACGAAATGGTGTAGCAACTGTCTCTTAGAACCATACGGTGGCACCTTTAAAAACCATACAGTGGCATCCTTCTGTTAAAATCGTACGGTAGCCTTCTAAAGAAACTATGCAGTGCATCAATATGATAAAATCTGTACGGTGGAGAGCTGGTAAAAGCCGTACAGGCCTGGGAAGTCCGTACGGTGACTTCTCACTCTTTTTTTTCTTTTTTTTTTCAATTTTTTTTTTTTTGGAACTATGTACAATATTTACATATATACAGCACTTACAGTCTTCTTCTCTCAGTTGTTCGTCCACGGAGGTGCAATACTTCTTTCATGGCAGACATTCAACTTTGACCTGTTCACTACATCGAACACTTCCTTTCCGTCTAGCATCCATTGTTTTACTACTCTGTTATCACCCACTTCTCGAATTTGATATGGTCCGACCCACTTATCTTTGAACTTGCCTGGCTTGATCTCATTCTGGCCATCATACTTTAACACCCATTCCCCGACTAAAACCTATTCAATTTCAAGTGCTTATCGTGCCATGCTCTATGCCTGTTCTGTGTCACCTCCGTAACCCACTCCTGCAACTGTTGTTCATCAAGTTTATTTAAGGTACACGATCTCTCCATCCGGTTTTCCATATCGCCCGGTTTGTTGCTGAAGCTCGATACCATGGACTCCGTCAGCTGCCCCTTTTGGCTGTTAATAACACATCCACTCCGTACTACTGCAACTTTTATTAAACCCTTCTGCTTTGTTTCCTATGCGGACCATATAATGTGTCTTCCTTGCTGCTGGCACCTTTCTGTTATATCTATGTTTCGACGTAATACTTTCTTCCTGCGTGGTCGTACAGTGGAATCTTTCCTCCTTTCGAGTTCATACTGTGTGTTCTTCCCTTCAACTTCAGCCGTACCCACCTTTCCTTCTTCGGCTTCTCTATGTTGCTTCAGACATTCATTTCCTTCTTCGGCTTCTTTGTGTTCCTTCGGACATTCATTTCCTTCTTCTTTCTTACCTTCGTCAACCCTTAACATATTACAGCTCGGAAAGAGTTCGTAGTCCTCTATCTACCAGTGGTAAAGACCGTTCATTGAATGCAGATCGTCGTCTGTCGATCCTCCTTCCAACCGCAGGACTCCCTCCTGATCTGGTTCCATATTCTGCCTCCTTTCATCCTCTTCTTCTTCGGAATCTGACGATAGAGCTTCTTCCCCGACCGTTTGAGTGTGTAGATCGATGACGTACTTCCAGCCTTTGCTTTCAAGCGATAAAGTATTTTTCTTCCAATCGTGTTTTGCCTTGGCTTGTATCAACCACCCTCGGCCCAGAATGGCATCATATCGTCTCCGCTTCAGTGGGATCACGACGCAATCCAACAAGAATGGTTGTGTTCCAATCGTCACTGGTTGTGCTGTCAGGACTCCCAATGGCTTGATTCCATGTTGATCAGCCGTTAGCAGCTAGAATGTAGGCAGCCATAATGTCGGCTATCCCAACCTTTTCCAGGTGTCTTTAGACAACACATTAACACCGGACCCTCCGTCCACAATCATTTCCGTCAATATAGTCTCGAGAATTCCCATTTTGACGACTGTCGGGTGGCGTCCGGATGAGAGGGCTAACAACATCGGATCTTCTGCACTTGCGCCACTTTCCTTCTCCTTTTTGTCCGTTGTACTTGCTCCACTTTCCTGCTCCCTTCCATGTTCTCCTGGTAGTTTAGCAGCGGGAACGATGTTTGTGAGTGCCGATCGGAGCTGAGGCATAGTGAGCAACAGATCATTTATCTTGACAGGTACCTCAACTTGCAATATTTGTCGTACAATGTTCTGTTCTGCGCAATTCTGTACGAAGGTACCTGGCGTGTCCTTTAGGTGTGTCGTTTCTACCTGCGTTGCTCTTTGGATCTCTATGCGGGCTTCCTACAGTCTCTTTTTTTCCTCCGTCGAATCAGGGTAGAGCTTCGCCTGTTTCCAAGTGATTGCCAAAACTTCTTCCTCGTCCATCCTGACAGTAATCAAGTTTACTCCAAACTTCAGGCACTTAGCATCGTCATGATCGCTAGGTCCACACCATCAGCATAGCAACTACGGTGTGTTCGCCGTTGTGCACTCTTGGGCAAAGTGACCCCACAGATTGCATGCGCGGCATTGAACTATTGGCTAACCATTCGCATCATACTGAATTCGACTCCTTTCGCCATTATTGTTGTTGCCGCTATTGTTGTTGTTTTGCCCTCTGCTATTATTCTTGTACCCACCCGAAGTGGCAACATCAATGTTTGCATTTCCGTTCCCTCCTGATGTGGAAGCTGCTTGTGTAAGAAGCACCTACGGAGATCCTCTTGTTTTCATGTTAAAGGGACATTCCTTTGTCGAATGGCCATGATCTGACAAATGTCGCAGAATTGGTTCTTTGGATAGGATCCTTTAGTATCACCATCGGTTTTACACTCTGTACACCACAGCTCACTGCTCTTTGTCTCCCTCTGCATATTTTAAAACTCCTTCATCATGCAGATAATGTCCTTCTGTAGGGCACGAACTTTCTTGCTACTGCCTTCATCGTCGTTTCTATCTTCTCTGGAAGGCTCATCCTCATCCGAATCAAATGAGCTAGTCTTCTTCTTCTTCTTTGTCTTCTGCTCACTTTCGAGGTTCAATGATCTATTCTAAGCTTCCGTGTATGACGACGGCGGCACAATTTTCATTTTCTTCCACAAGTTTGGGCGTAGACCTTCCACGAACCACCTTTTCTGAAGTCCATCCACCCGCTTATTTTCCATTTTGTTTATCAAATCTTTTAATTTCCTGGCGTAGATGCGGACAGTTTCGTTCTTCACTTGCTTAGTATTGAAGATCTCTACTACAATTTCATTATCGTCGTGCAACAGTTGAAATTTGGTTAGAAACTTTTTTTTAATTTTATTCCAACTATCCAGCTTCTGCGGATCTGTACTAGTAAACCAGTCAATTGCCACACCCCGTAGGGTGGCCGAAAATTGTCTCATCCAGTCGTCTTCATCAATTATCTCATTTGCCCTCCAGATCGTTTCACATATTTTGCAATGTCGAATGGGATCGGTGGTACCATCGCCATCGAACTTTGGCAGTTTCTCTTTTGGTCCTGCCATCATAACTAGATGTTGTGGGTTTTGTTGTGTACCTGCGCTGTTTTGCACTCCCGCACTATTCTGAATACCCGCGTTGTTTTGTATCACACCTGCGCTGTTCTGCACACCTGCACTGTTTTGCACACCCACGCTGTTCCGCACACCTGCATTGTTCTGCACACCTACGCTGTTTTTGACACCCGCGCTATTTCCAACACGTGTTGTTTTCGTCAATCATGCTATTTGGTGAAGAAGGGTTTTTGTCAACCGAAGCTGTCTGTTCCGAAAGTATATCTCGGACGAAGAGTTCACTCCACGCTCGTGCTCTCTCGACACTCCGAGCCGTGCGAGTCGATCCCCTTCCGTCTGGATTCTCTTCCCTCGGTGTATGCAGGTTTAGAAACTTCTCCCTTGCTTCTTTCACCAAATCGAGCCACTGTCGAGTCTCTTCCAACAATTTTTTAGTGCTTTTGTGTCCATCGGTAACTTGCTGAAATCTCCGTTTGTGTTCAGCTTGTTGTGCCAAAATTAAATTTTCCTGCGCAGCGCGTATGTTGTCCTTTTCTTTCAACTTATTCTTATTCTTGTTCAACTGATTCGGCATTTAGTCTTCATCCGTTTGTCTGTGCACCAAATCCATCGGGCAACGGCGCCAAATGTTTTACTGTACTTGGTAAAGAAATCAATGCACAGACAATAGATATGAATAGCAGAACTTCTTATTTTATTCGCATATGCCAGAGACATTACATTATGCTTGAATAATGATTTACAATAATCCCGAAGGATGTATAAATACTTTCCGAAGAACCTTCCCGAAGGGGTGCATCGGCTACATAACAAGAATCTTCCTGAAGGGACCCGTCGGCTACATAACAAGAACCTTCCCGAAGGGGTCAGTCGGCTACATAAGAAGAACCTTCCCGACAAGACCCGTCAGCTACACAATATTTACCGATGACAGTGGGAGTCACTATATATGAGTAAAAATAAACATATACATAATCATATGAAAGCTTTTGAAGGTTCAACACGGTTAGATATATTGCTACAAAATTATATGGAAGTATATGAAGGATTAGTACAGTCCAACATGATTTTGCTCAAGAATTTCTTGATAAATTAGGTACAAAATATTGGAAGATTTTCCTTACATTGACTACTTACTTCATCTCCAAGGAAACCAAGTTTTTTGTGAAACTATAAACTATTATTCTTATTAACTGATACCAATAGTCAATACTCCAGCCATTCCTTCAATATCCCATATCTTATCAGTGTATTATTTACATGAATTTTCAATATTATTGATATCAATTTGTTTGTCAATTGTCTATAGATTTTTTCTAGAATAGCTGTAGATAGTATCCATATTCTATAGTTCTTCAATGAGACTTCACTCATAAGTAACTAGTATAGATTAACAAATAGTCTTGGACGTACCTTCCACCAGACCAGCCAGTATTGACCAACCAGGCAGTAGTGCCATGCTGCTACCTTGTCCCAGCAAGCATTGCAGCATACTTTGTGCGGTGTAACATGATAAATGCTGCTCCAAAACAAGCTGAGAATGCGGCTTTGGGCTCCTCTATTCCATCTTCTGTCCCTGCAACCTTCAGGAATTTGAATAATTTACGAGCTCATTGAATTTGAAGATAAATCCACATACTAAAATGTGATATTGCTATCAGGATTTAACTGTGTATTTAATGAGTCAAACTGACCTACCCATGGAAATCATCCCAAGTATCACAATTTGACTTGTTGATTGAAATATTGGTTTTTATTTTACTTTGGAAGCACGAGTTTAGTTCTTTGTAGGAACATCTGAAGTGCAATTATAAGTTTAACTCTTAATCTTTCATAATTGGGAAGGGGGAGGGGGTTTCTACATGTTAAAGTAGATTTCTATGTAGCGGCTTCTGGTCTTTCATAAATTATTTCTAATATATTGCTTATAAGAATCTTGTATTGGTCTATTGTTGATGCTAGAATGACATGATATTTATAATTTATATACAATTTATAAAGTACTTATTAAACTAGATGTAAATCACAATTAATAAGGAAACAATATATCTCTTTTCTCACAAATCCCTTTATATTGAACTCTAGAACTTTCATGATAAGATTGAGATTGAGTTGTAGAGCTAAACAGAGCAGTGTATCCATTAATAAAATGATACATTGTTTGTGCAAGTGTGAGCTTGTTAACTGGTGGTAATACTCCAAATGCATCACAAGCTAGCAGCACAATGTTCTTTGGATGAGGCCAACACAAGGAATCTTTGCATTTGGTATAAACTCGATGAGATAAATGCTCTTGTGTTCTCTGTACAAGTCAAAAATTTGACTTAACCAGAGCTCAAGTTCAATTCAAAACAAATAATTTCTGAAAATCCAAATGAAAAACAATATGATTTTCTTTACCAGTAACAGACTTATTAGAGTAGTCCACTTCCCTTGTATGTTCTTCAAATACAACATTCTCCAAGACTGCCATAACCGAGGACAACAAAATTGAATCCTTAATTACAAAACATTAAAGATTTTCAATCTTGTTTGAAATATTTGGTGGGATTGGTATGTTGCCTGTTCCAAACTGAATAGCATTCCAAATATCAGGCTCCTTCTCTTCTGAGAGATCAGTGCATTTTGCATAGCAACCCCCTCCAATATTAGACACACCATTATTACTCCAACAATTCTCATAATCTCCTATCAATTCCCTCTGATGGTCTATAGACAGAGTTGTCTTTGCAATTCCTATATTGCAGGATCACTTCTTTTTAGTGAATTCGATTAACAAAGGACTTTGAGAACATAGAACATTAGAATTTTGTTTTGAAGACTTTAAGACCATAAACAATAAATATGTTTATTAAGATATAAAAGACTTCCACCACTGGCTGATTGTAATGTCCCCTTTTTAGCATTCATAGCATGTTGTTGTCGTTGGCCTATTTCCCCACTATCTCGTAGGCTAACCAGGACATTAAAGGGACTTAGAGGCCATTTGGCCAAGATAGTTTCAGTTACAGGTCTTTCTGATGGATTTTGAGGCAACTTTGGGCATACTTACTATTTATAGTAAGTCATCTTGGACATGGTCGGACATCCAGTGGCAGCGGTATGTCAATGGTAATTGTTTAAAATCGACAAAAAGACTTGTTTATCATTAATAAGATTTGTTATGCATTGATAAAACTATTTTATAAAGTTAAATTTAAATATTTAACTTTATTAATGCATAGACTATAGTTTGTGGGAAATATTTAAATTAAAAGAGTCCCCTTTATTTTATAACACATTGGAGACATAAGTTACATAAAGGGAGTTATGTTTTATCCCACATTGAGAAAACGAAGGATGGAGCTCTTGTGAGAACACTATAAAAGAAATGGAAGAGCTTCTTTTATGCATGGTTGGAAATATCAAAGAAATTGGAGAATTTTTTGGAGGTTATGTCTCAATAGTTTGAAAGACGAAATCCCTTCAAGCTGAAAATCTTGACGCCGTTGAAAGATATGGTCTTGAAATTCAACAGGGTAGCAATCCAAAAAAGTAGAAACGAAAAAGCAATCCGAAAAAGCAGGCGGAAAAAGCGGAATCGAAAAGGCAAACGGAAAAAACGGAACTGAAAAAGCAGGCGGAAAAAGCGGAATCGAAAAAGCAAGCGGAAAAAGCGGAAACGTAAAAGCAGGCCGAAAAAGCAGTTCGAAAAAGTAAAGCAGAAGGGGCAGGCAGCATTGAAGGAAAATTATTACAGCCATCTACAACCAGGTTCCTTTGTTAGTATTGTTTTTTGTAGGGTATTATAAGCTTTCAGCTGTAAGTGTACATTGTACCAGCATTATCATTTTGTAATCCATGTAAATGCCAAAGTCTTGGCCATATTTCATGAGCATTGTATTAGAAATTTGATTGCAATCAAAAAAATAATAGTTGCTGGTGTCATTTAAGCAATTCAATCTCATTATTTATCAGCTAGATAGTTCGCATACCAATTGTTTGCAAAAATGCCAGCTGGCTGTAGGTGTTCTTTTCTCATGCTTAGATCATAATATATGCACTGAATATTGTCAAAATTAGGAGCACACTCATGTTAGGTCATTGTGTAGTCCATTTTGAGTCTTCTAGCACAAGTTTCTCATTAATGCAAATTGAAAAAAAGTCATTTAAAGCAAACTGAAATACTATATCAGTCATATGTCTCTTGCATGTGAATTGTTTGACAAAATTCTTTGAGCCTTCAATCAGCATTTTTGAGAGCAGATTTGAGGAGGGTTATTACAGTGGTATCAGAGCTTGCTTGCAAAGTGTTTGACGAAATGTCAAACAACTGAAGTATAAAGATTTTTGGTGTTTGAAGAAGTTATAACCTATTGGGGTTATTACACTGATGTGGGGGTAGCCGAGACCGCTCATCGCATATTGACCACACCTCCCCTGGCATGAGGTTTCTCTGAAGCAGAGGTCGATGTGTTCCACGCGAGCCACGATCACCATAATTCTCACACACATTAGCAATTAGCAATATCATTACCTTGTTCACACTGAAGCTGGAGCGCAAACCCTTTCTCCAAAGTTATCACATTTGTAACTATTCTGGAAATGTTTATATAAGCTTGGAGTAAAGATAATTTAATTAAATATTATAATAATAATAAAACATTTCTACCTTCCTCCCTACCCATGAATGTCATGACTGAGAGCTCTTGATAAGAGGGCATGAAGAGAATTGTGGTGCTTTTAACTGTGTCACTGATTATTTATTCTTTCTTACATGGCATCCTTTTTAGATGAACAAGTTTCCTTCTCTTACAAGCTTTTCCCTAATCTCGCTTCTCATTGGCCCATTGATTAGCCATTTCTATCAGATATATCCTCTTCTTTTCAAGAAAACCATCAAAGAGTTGCATTATATGCTTGGGATGCGTATCTTTAACAGTCTAGAAGTGGGATCCCAATCTTCTTCTGTAAATCCTACAACTTCTCTCAGCAGCTAACAACATCACATATAACTGCTACTTCTGTGCTGCCTGAACAACCACACAGCAAGTCATCATTTGACTTTCTGTACTGGAACTATTTACAGTCCTATGATCTGCTGAAAGTACTCAGTACAACAAATCACATAAGAGGCATTACATCTGATTTTTTTCCTAATTTTTAAGAGGCGGGAAGTGTGTGGATGACTGGTCACATCGAAGGAACAGAGGACAGAAATAGAAAAGTATGCAGAGAGAACAAAGAAGTGATTCGCGAGGCTGAAAATGTGGGATGGGATTGGGTGCATGATTTAAGAACACATGAATATGGAGAAGTCTATGTTGCAGATGATAAGAGATACATCAAATCATTTAGACCAAATTCTCATTCTAAACTGCAGTAAAAATTAATTAAAAAATTATATCATTTTCTAGGCATCCAGCTATAGCTTGTTCTGGCGGTCATAAGTATGAAGCTTAATGGGAAGTGCAAGGGACCGTATTCAAGCCATTGCAGGCAGGGCATCCTAAAATAGTACCGTGTTAAACTCGATAGAAGAGCTCTCAAATAGAGAAGTCAATGCACAAAATTGAATTGGTGAAAAGCTTCAAGAAGCCTCCCAGAACTGATGCCTTCACAGTATAGTTTCTTGGTGCCATCAATGCACTAAGTGGGATCTATGGACATTCTATTTGCTCAGTTGATCAATGATCCATTATGCTTGGTTCTAGAGTAATATGAACACAACCTTTTTGATACAGGGTAAAGATTGTAGTGATTTGTAAAATCTGATTTGATTCTCAAATCTTATTTGAAGATCTAATTTTATTTTTAAAACTCCAAACCACCTCCCAACAAAAATCAGACCAGCTGTTTTGAAGCATCAAACAGGCTTGGGCTGAAATGCCCACCTATAATAGCCTATCGGCTAATTATTAATTTAGAAATATTAATTAAAAAGATATTAGTCTAAAAAGTATAATAGAAAAATAAACAAGAAAATAGCCACATCCTAATTTTCTAAATTGTAATTAAGATTTTTCTATATTCTCTTTATATTTTGCTATTAGAAATATCATTATGCTTAGTTAGAAAAGTAAATATAATAATATAGAAATAATGTGCTTTTCTAATAATAACAATTTCTTGCTTTTTATTAGTGGTCATAGTTAATGAGTTCTTTGAAAGTAATAGGAATACCATGAACAATAAATTTTAGAGAAAAACAATTCAATGCTCATCATTAAAAAGGGATCGTCAATTTTTTGAAAATATTAATTTATAATCTATTATATATAATTATTTTTAATTATTTTTCAAATATAATTATGTTATATTTTTTGAATTAATTTTTGAAACTACAACTTCACCCTTAATTGAGACTCAAACTCTAACATTAAATATTCCAGTTTCAAATTACAATATTACCCTAAATAAATTGAAACTTACCCAACAAAATTGATTCTTGGCTCTAACACTAAGTTGAGTTGAGATCTAAATTTAGAGAGAGAGGGGGGGGGGAGAGAAAGAGAGAGGGGTGAGTAGGGAGCATATCTAGAGCGAGCGAGAGGCGAGGGATCCTATTATGTTTTTAATAGAAAGAGGACTTAGAGAGAGGGTGATTAGGGGGTATATATAAAGATAGAGAGGTAATGGATAGTGGAGGGAGGGAGATATGGAGATATGGAGAGAGAGAGAGAGAGAGAGAGATGGGGGAAGAGATTAAAGAGAGAGGGAGGGAGAGGGAGAGAGATATTGTGGGAGGGAGTTGGAGAGAAGGTGATTAGGGGGCATATCTAGGGAGAGAGGCAAGGGACTCTATTATGTTTTTAATAAAGAGAAGATAGAGCTTAGAGATAGGGGTAGAGAGAGGGATATGATGATGAGATAAGAGAGGCGAGATAGTGAGCTCAAAGAAGGTGATTAGGGGGCATAAATGTAGAGAGAGGAAAGAGATAGGGGAGGGAGGAAGAGATTGAGAGAGAGTGTGGAAGGGATAACAGAGAGGGAGAGAAGGGGGGTAGATATTAGGCAACATATTGAGAGAGAGAGAAGGTGATCAAGGGGCATATCTAGAGAGAGGAGCAAGGGATCCTATTATGTTGTGAGTGATCTAAATTACGAATTCAGGTTACAAACGTAGTGTAGAACTTGCGATATTGTGACTAAATTGAAAACAATTAAAATGCAGCAGTAGATGTTCTGCAAGCCAAAAAGTAATCCATTCATTTCGAAAAATAGAGTTTATACAAGTTTGATGGATCCCAAGGGTCACCATTATCCCTTGGATATGAAAACGAAAAGTCCACATGCTAATTAATTACAAAATAAACTCTAACAACTATAAAAACTTAAAGCTATGTAGAAGTAGTAAATTTCTACTTGTTTCTACTTGTAGCTCGAAATCACAAACTGCCAGAATTTCTAGAAAGATCTTGTAGAGTTCTACATTTATTGTCTGAAGTCTTAGATGTAGTGCTTCTACATTTATTGTCTGAAGTCTTA
Organism: Cupressus sempervirens; assembly: GCA_028749045.1. NCBI lineage: Eukaryota > Viridiplantae > Streptophyta > Pinopsida > Cupressales > Cupressaceae > Cupressus > Cupressus sempervirens. The sequence continues at coordinate 25,342,492 of CM053785.1, read as the reverse complement.
GACGTAGGGCTTTGACCTCTTAGCCCTGTCGAAGCCCAGAAATGCCCTAGAGACCTTCGAAAATGCAAAATACTAGAACATAGAAAATATTGAAAAAATAGATTTGGATATTTTCCCTTTTTTGCTTGTGCCAACATACTTTGCATCTTCCTGGACTGTGTTTTGATCGGTGAAAGAAAGCTTAGAGATAGGGGTAAAGAGTGGGATATGATGGTGAAATAAGAGATGGGAGAGAGTGAGAGAGAAGGTGATTAGGGGTCATATATATAGAGAGAGGAAAGGGATAGGGGAGGGAGAGAGAGATTGGGAGAGAGTGGGGAAGGGATAAGAGAGAGGGAGAAAACATAGATGGATATTAGTTGGTGTCATGTCCCCATTTTTGGAGGCAATTTGATTTAATTAATTAGGTTGTCCAAAATAATGAATATTTTATGAGGATGACTAATTAATTATTTTAATTAATTAAATAAGTGGTATTAAGTTAATTATTTATAAAGTTATCAAATAAATAAATATTAAAAGGTAACTTTATATCTAATTAATTTAATAAAGTGACTTGAATTATAAAATATTTTATAAAGTCACTAAATAGATAAAATAAAATAATGTTCTAGAAGCTTCTGAAGAAAGTGGAGAAAAAAGAATAAATAGGCACCCCCGGGCTTCATTCTGATTATCCAGATTTGTTGTTGTCGTTGTTTGTTGTTGATGGTTGTGGAGCCTAGGGTTTCTGCAGTTGTCTTTGGCCATTGGGAACGAAAACTCTCAATTGGTAGGCAATTTTGAGGGTGTAAAATATCACTTGAATTATTGCAGTTGGGAGAAAGTTCCTTCAGACTTTCTATTGGAGCTTCATTGGTGACACTTAGCGGTCTTTGGCCAAGTTTTTGTATGGTTTGATTTGGAGCATTGCTGGAGACAATTTGTAATCGAGATCTTCATTCTTGGAGGTTGATTTGCATTGTGCATACTCAGATTCAGATTTCAGTCCATCTAGATTCTCATGGCAGTGTATTGAGTCCAACGATTTCATACATTGAAGCCCTCATGTGCATTGATTCTCTTCTTTCATTAGGGTACACCATTTGTGGAAGCCTTGTGTTGGTCTGTGGTAATTGGAAAGGGCATTTGGAGGCATTTTCGTACCCCTATTATCAGATTACAGTCTTAGTTGCTGCAGACAATGATACCATGTTTTTGTTCATAGAGGTTCCTAGAGCCATCGAATTCATGCTCTAAAAGTGGCGCTTGGTTCACAAAGAAGTGGAGATCATTTTAGGTGCTTGTGTTGGCACTTGGAGGCAGCCAATAATTTATTAAAAATTATCTTCTCCAAACAGGGGCGGCAGCTAGAGAGGCACAACTTGGGCACTTGAGGAGGTTATTTTCTGTTCAGTGGGATTGCAATTCATCTATTCTCTAAGGCGACTTCATATGCCAGGTTTGATGTGTATTTTCATAGTTGCCTTTCACTATAGAGTGTTGTTGTAACTATCATTTTGTATCAGACCTATCATTCATTAATAGATACATCATTCATTTTTACATTTCTCACAATGGTATCAGCAATCCATGGCTTTAGTTGTATTTAATCATGCATGTGATTAGCGTACTGCTGTAGGGGAGTATTAAAGCTAGATATTTAGTATTGCATTAGTTTTCATTGGCAGCTGTAGGTGCATATTACTTTACCAGCAATCATCATATTTTGATATCTTTGTAAATGCCAAGAGTCTTGGCTAACTTAGTATGAATATTGTATTGATACTCATTCTCAATCAAGGAGATACAATTGCTGGTCATAAATAGTTGTCTTTGAGCGTTAATATATCATTTCTTATCAGCCAGTTAGTTTGCATACCAACTGTTTGTTAAAATACCAGTTGGCTGTAAGTGATATTTTCATGATTAGAACTCATATATGCATTCACTATTGCCAAAATTAGTTGCATATCTATGTTAGGCCATTGCTTAGACAATTTTGTAAGCATTCTCTTTGAGGCAAATCCAAACAAGAACCACTACAGCAATCTACAAAGTTATATCAGTCAGATGACCCTTGCTTGCAAAGTGTTTGACGAAATGTCAAACAACTGAAGTATAAAGATTTTTTGTGATTGAAGCAGTTATAACCTGTTGGGGTTATTACAGTGGTATCAGAGCATTTTTCTTGCCATCCTGTTGGGTGAGAACCGAATTACATGAGTGATCAACACTCTACTTTATCCAGAATGGACAGGTATAGTACAGAGTCTCAGAGGGCACGATCTTGGACAATTGATAGACACAGTATCCAGAGCCAGAATAGTAGAAAGGATGGTTATTTAGACATTCGAGATGAACTTAGGAAAATAAGCCATAACATGTCTGAACTGTTGGTTAAGCACCATCGTATAATGAATGACATGCTGTCCGACCCAGCTAAGGTGGATAAGTTGACTGGATTTCTATTTGGCAGATCTTCTCGCAAAGCACCGACTGATACAGTGAGGGATGTTACCAAGAACCTTAATGAGGAGTTTGAGAAACAAGCTTGCAACTAGGCAGAGGTTTCAGTTCAGCCACAGGAAGAAGTGGTCAAGCATATTACACTGATGGATAGTAACTGTCAACTTGATACTCAAGTTGAGACAGTTGTATACAGGTTGCCAAAGGGTGATGTCTCCGGTACTCAGGATGGTTTGGTTCCAACAAGCAGTGACTACAGCGTAGTGGATTCAGATGATGATTATAAGGATGTTGTTGTGCATGATGGTGAGATACTTGGTAGAGATGAGCAGACATTGAGCATTCATGACTTTGCTGAGAGAGAGTACCAGGCACAGTTAGATGCTTCGTCACATGAGGTTGAGGCTGGTAGTACTTCACATGATTTGTCCAGCCAGCTCAAGGTGAGCGAAGACAGTATTGTGACTTCATTATCTCATCATGACAGGATGTGAGATATGATAGAGGATCACATCCGGATGATTCAGTTACAGGGTAGACATAAGGGAGTTCAGGCAAAGTCTTCTTGTGTTAACTTACAGGTGAGTAGGGAAGGAATGGGAACGATGAAGTTGACTTATTTACATCTTCTATCAGATCGTGACCATCTTCTTAGCCTTGTCGGAGACTATTCAGATGCCTTGAGGAGGAAGGAGGAGGAAGTTGACAGGCTTTCTCACGAGCTTGAGGACACTCGAGCTTCTTTGGTGAATACTCCATTGGCATTACAGGACTGGGAGAGACATGGGGATAAGCATGGCATGGAGTTGAGTTTAGTTTCATCTTGCACTCCTGATACTCAGCTTTCTGCGGCATGTAAATCATATATGTTCGTTGATAATGTTGTGAGTTCATCTTGCATTCACATCCAGGATACAGGGACAATGTCAGACAGGTATGTGGAGTTAGTTGGTATTGGTCATATTACTCAGGTGAGGAGTTTGCTTGAGTTACCAGCTAGTTCTAGTTTACGGATATGGACTCGAGATTGTTATATTGGCATTTGGGATTCAGTTGACTGGAGATCTTTAACACTTTTTGGTAGCAGTGATTGTTTGGGTGCTATCATGGATTTGATTAGCAGATTGCATGGTGTTGTCTTTTCATGCGGCAGCAACTTGTCCGATGTTGGTATTAGTTTTTATACACCGGTGTTGGGCTTTGTTCATATATCCAGTCGACCATTCTTGCTGGAATTTGTTGATGATCTTTCATTTTTGGCAGTGTGTACAGATGAGTCCCAAGATCATATAGGCATTGATGACATCTAGGAGGATGTAGTGGGCAGAGTTGAAGACTTAGTTTCCTTGGCAGTTTCTTTTGGTACAGAGGAGTTGGACAGCGGTGCTACAGTTTTTAATACTCCGTATGTTGATATGAGCCTTGGAGTTGATTTGCAGGATATGGATGGTAATACTCTAGAGACCAGTAACTTTGAGGATACTCCTTTAGACAGTGCATCAGAGGAGGTTTGTAGGAGACAGTCTAGCCAGTGCCATCATGTGTCTAGTCAGTTGAGAGTTAGTGAGCGAGACATTGCTATCGCTTGCCAGCATTTCGATGTTGCTCGTCAATTGTTAGCAGTTTATGGATGGGGTTCTCCTACTAGTGATGAGCAGGGAGGCAGTTTTCTTTCCTTGACAGAGATCCACTCTTTATAGGAGGCTATTCGGATTCTAAGAAAGAAATATATGCAGTTGGTAGCCGACAAAGATTATCTTATGGAGTGGGGGAGTACAGCATATGATGCATTATTGGCCAAGGAAGATGAGGTGAGTGAGCTTACTCAGCAGCTCGAGGTGACTTCTGAGATTCTTGAGAGTACACAGTTGGCTTTCGAGGAGTCACAGTTTCATTTGGCTAAGGTGACCATGGAGTAGGAGTGACTGCAGTCTTTACCAGATTCTGTACAGTCACAAGCTGTGATGTCTGGTGATCCGAGGATGTCCATGGTCGAAATTATCAGAGACAGTGGAGATGGGGATGCATCCATCCTTGATACTAACATTGGCATATCAGGTTCGTTCCCACTAGAGTCAGGTTCAGTTGAGTCGGGTGCTGCAGCAGATTGTTGTATGCCTGACATGGTGGTGGCCTCTAGTACTGATGGCACGGAGACTAGAGATGTTGTATCAAAGATCATGTGTGATGTTAGTGAGCCGACAGTTGGCATGGTTTCTGCTAGTAATACTACTCCCTGGTATCAGCATGTCTAGAGAGAGAGAGAGAGAGATGGTGATTAGGGGGTATATATAGAGAGATTCCAAGGATCCTATTAGGTTTTTAATAGAAAGAGAACTTAGAGATAGGGGTGAACAGAGGGTGATTAGGGGCTATATATAGAGAGGGGTAATGGAATGTGTAGGAAGTGAGAGAATGAGAGAGAGAAATAAAGGAAGGGATATAAGAGAGAGGGAGAGAGATATTAGGGGGCATATATAGAGAGTGGGAAGGGATAGGGTAGAGAGAGAGACCCTATTATGTTTTTAATAGACAAAGAACACAAAGATAGGAGTAGAGAAAGGGTGATTAGGTGGTATATATAGAGAGAGGTCATGGTATATATGAATACATATATATGTACATATATATACATACAAATGTACATATATATACACATATATGTATATGTATGTATGTATGTATATATAGAGAGATAGATAGGGGAGCGAAGAGAGATCCTTATATTTTATTTTAGAGAGATAGAGAGAGAGAGAGAGAGAGAGAGAGAGAGAGAGAGAATTCTGGCCATTATTCTAACCATAACCTAAGCCTTAACTCTAACTCTAACCCTACCCTCAACCTCAACCTTTAACTCTAATTATGAACTTTATCCCAACCTTCCCTATAACCTTAACCATATGCATGCATACCTTAACATGAACCCAAATAAACTATAATCTAAATACTAACCATAATCCTAACATCTAATCATAATTATAATCCTAACCTTAGTAAATTTTAATTATAATTGTTAACATAATAATGCTACTTTTCACTTTAATATTAATCTCACTTGATCCCTAACCCTAACCCCCAGCCTACTCCTAACTATAATTCTAATTGTAACCATTAACATATTACTACTAACTTTAAACCGTTCATGCTAGCTATAACCATAATTTTACCATTAAACCTAGGTGAAATTCTAAGGTTAACTATCATACTAACCTTAGTTCTATCGCTAACCCTAACACTAGCCTTAAGATTAATCCTAATTACACCATTGACCTTAGCTATTACCCTAACACTAACACTAACCTTAACCATAACCCTAACTTTAACCTTAACCACATGATAGTAGCACTAATCGTAATACTAACACTATATGTAACACTAGCCCTTAACCTTATATAATTATAGATTAAAATTCATATAATATCATAACACTCTCTCTAGCCTTAACATTAACCTTAACCGTAACTCTACACTAACATTAACCATAACTACAACAGTAACCATAGCAATGACCCTTACTGCCATATATATATATATATATATATATATATATCAGCATATTATATACATAATTATGCTAATATATAAGTATATTATATAATATCCTATATATATATAAGTACCATTTATATAATATAAGTATCCTAACTGCAACCATATCAATAAAAGAGTTTTAAAAATTAGAAAACAAATTTTTTTTTAAAATTATTATCATCCAAAATTCTTCAAAAATGTCTTCTACGATGCACTACGACTGCTACTAGCTTGTGTGTACGCCGAGAGTCATCCTTCTCGAGGCGCATATTTTCATCAAATCCTTTTTTTGTGTGTGTGAGTTAGGATTTGATGAAAATAGGCACCTCAAGAAAGACCCCTCTCTCTCTCTCTCTCTCTCTCTCTCTCTCTCTCTATATATATATATATATATATATAAGCTAGTTACTTATCTGTAAACATAGCATATTTTTTTAGTTTGCTATGTAATTTACTCTAAATGCGAATTTAGAGAGTTGGCAAGGGTTTCAAGTTTCAGTTTCGGTTCTGAGTGTTTCAGAAGTTCATGTCAGCCTTAAGGCCATGGGTTTTCTGCTATTAATTTGTATTTTCTGTTATTTGATCATAATAAATTTTGGTATGGAGTTTGTAGAGTTTTCTTAGAAGTTGTGTGAAAATCAGTATGTTTGGGTTTAATTCTGCTTCCTCTTTTGTAAGAAGTGCAGCAGATGTCATTTTCTGTTTGCAACAATTTACAACAGAAAAACTAATATATTTTCATGTTGCAAACCAATTCCATGAAAGTTTGCATAAGAGCAGTGTGTTTTCAGAGTTCATTTCTTTTGCCAATTTACATTGTTTCTACTGTTTGCACGCTTTAAATAAAGAAGCATCAAAAGGGTTTTCAGATCTAATAATTTATTTGTCAAGGGACATTATAGTACTTTCCAATGATATATAGGAACCTCCATGTCTTCAAGGGCGAATTCATATCTGAACTTATATTAGAGTTATGTTTAAATGCATATTCGTTGGGCATTGCATGTTAAGTAGGGGGTGTTATTACACCAACAGAAGCCGTGTATGATTGTAAAAGATTTTCTTCTCATGAAATATTTCTCCCATTTCTGTTCTTAAAAATCTATTACTAATTTGTTTTTTCGAATTAAAACTTGTTCAAAGTTATGATATGAATAATAATTAAACAAGCATAATTTCTATAAAAAATTGAGATTAACATTGCTTTTTTCTTACTGCCTTTGAACCAAATTACATTTACCATGAAGTAATTTAAGCTTTAGATTCTTTACTTTTGTCTTTTATGTATTGGTTAACATTGTAAATTGTAATAGTTGTCTTCATTTCATTTTCAAAATTGTGGATTTGGAGGAAAGTTCTAACATACTGTATGTGTTTCTTTACATCATATATTAGTTTCTTGAATCTTAATGCAAGCATGTTGAAATTGCAGTTGGAGAAAGGAACAAGGACATGGGAGAGGATCGTAGCAGAAGCTGCAAGAACTCTCCCTGGCCGAGAAAATGGTGGAAATTGTGACATAAAAAATCTCAGCAAGGGCTGCAAAGTGTACTTCCCAGTTTTTGTGGAAGGTGCAAATCTCAGTATGGGTGACATGCATTTTTCTCAGGGTGATGGTGAGATAGCATTTTGTGGTGCTATTGAAATGAGTGGCTTTCTTGAGTTAAAGTATTCCCATTGTTCCCTATCTTACATCTGAATCTATTTTTCCATTAAAATTATGATCTGCATGCTAGTAATTTGTTGTCTTTCTTTTTAACTTCTTTTAGGTTTCAATAATGCATAACAAATTGGAAAGAACAAATGTTTGAGAGGGTTCTATCAGGATCAACACTAGAGAATAATTTCATAAGTTGTACACACATTTGTATTGCATCTACAGCTTTTCCACACACACGCAGGATAACAAAACATAGCCAGTTTTTTGAATTGCTCTTGGTTCTCACCATACAAGAGTGATAATATCTCTATGTATCTTGTTCAGGTTACAAAAACAGGTACACATGGTGGCCAGAATTTTTCATATCAGCCTTATAGCCTTACACTCAACTGTGCATATAATCAACTGTATACTTTGTGTAGGCTTTATACATTGCCTTTAATAATAATAGTAACAAATAATAGAAATTCATTCTTAATTACTAATTATTATTAATATAAGTTGTAATTGATATTTAATAATAAATAAATAAAAACTACAGTGATGAGGAAAAATAAAAGAAAGGTCGGTGACTAAGAGGGTTTCTTTCATTTTCTGAAGGTCATGAAAATCATATAGAACATGATAACAAAGGTTTTTCAGTTGTGGCAGCCATAGTTGCCTTACACCCAACTACACATATAATCAACTGCCTAATTTGTGTAGGCTTTATGCATTGCCTTTAATAATATTAACAAATAATAGAAATTTAATATTAATTAGTAATTATTATTAATATAAGTTGTAATTGATATTTAATATACGCGATAGTACTCTATCCTAACCGTCTCGCGGCTTCCACCCAGGAGTAGGGTTGCTACCTGTGATAGGGAGCTGTCGGGAGGCTTCAAGGGTGATATACTCGTGATCTGTGCTTGATAAAAGCGCAGTGGACCTGTGAGAGAACCATCTATTCAATAAATAAATAAAAACTATAGTGATACAGAAAAATAAATGAAAGGTTGTAGACAGCAATTATGCCAATAGTAATTAATATACTTTTGTTATTTTTGTTGATGTTTGGTAGCTTCTATCAAATAAATCTATATGTAATTATATATGAGATATAATTTATATATATAAAACAATGATTAATGTTATTATATTAATTATCAAATTAATGAATAGACATGTCCCATGAAAGGACATGTCTCTTCTTATCCTTTTCTCATTATAAATAAGAGGCCGTTACCATTTGGAACACACATACCAAAAGACATGGCAGTGCTTAGTACATTTGCAATGATCCTCAAAAACACAACATGGTATCAGAGCATACTGCAGATGTATGAAAGCCAGAAAGGAATAATAAGATTATCCATAAAGGGATTGTTTTGGATATAGAAGATTTTACTAAGAGCTATCGTGACAGAAATAAACAATCATGAAGAACAAGGGATTGATTAGAACTAAAAACTTGAAAGGAAGGAGAGTGGCATTGATGAAGAAGTATTGGGCATTTATGCATGGAGATGACTCAACACAAAGTCAGGAATACACGAATGCATAACTGATTTTTGCATGTTCTATTTCAATGAAAATCTAATTGATCTATTCTTTGTTCTCTATGAGAAGATACCCATGTAACACTGGAGAACAAATGCTCATTCCTTGTGTGGCCGAGTATAACAACATGGAACCAAAGCGTAAACGACATACTTGAGGGATTTAAGACCCTACTAAATGCAAGGGAGTCATACTCAATGTAATGTCCCCTCTTTAGTTCGACATGGCATTGATCATGGATTTGCCTATTCCAGACTCTCGTAGGCAAATGGTGTGGAAAGAGAGTCAATTCTGCGGATCAGATAGTCATATCTTGCTCTTGAAGAAGTGTTAAGAGGTTATATTTTATCATTATGTGATATTGGGGCCCACATGTTATAATTTTAATTTGAGTTGCACTTTTTTATTTTATAAAATTACTTTATTATCAAAAGTGCATTATAATGAGAAATTATAAAGGATGTTTCTAGAAGTTCTAGCAACTTCTTAGAAAAGTGAATAAATAGAGGGCTGGGCCTCTCATTTGGACATGCTTGGATTGGAGAACTCTTCTACTTCTTCATTGTGAAGACATTTGTGGACTTTGGATCTGCAAATTATTCGATCTTTGGGAACGAATCACTCCCTTGGATTTGCGACTTTGAGGGTGTGAAATATCACCTGAATTGTTGCATAATTGGAGTTGGTATTCAGCCATCTCATTGGAGCTTATTGAGAATTCGTTGTTAGGGTTTGTTTTTGGTTGGAATAAGGATTTCAGATTTGCCCTATCATTGGAGAAGCATTTGACAAGAGTTTGAAGACAGAATAAGTGCATTTTCAGAATTGGCAAAGCAAGGTTCGGAACCACATAATTGCTCATATCTCCTCAACCCCTTGGAGTTATTTTTTTATGGTTTTACAGGGTTACTACCTAACCCTAGGCGCCCATTTTCCTTGCATTTGGGGGTCCCAAAACCCTAATATTATTTTATTTCAGCAGCCGTACAGGTACGGCCTGGTACGGCCTTGCTAGTTTGGGCAGCAGCAGCAAATTAAGGACAGTTTGGGGGTGCGGTTGGAGGTCTTCATCAACGATCTGCAGCAAAACGTGGTGTTCTTCCATAGTTCTTCAAACCGGGTTCTTGCATTCTGAAATATATGTCAATTTTTGGGTAAATTTGCTATCATACAGTCATTGTAATAATCAGTCCAGAATTGGTAATAAAATAATTTCAGAATTTATTGCATTGTAATTGAAATATAGTTCAATGGCTTTATATATATTGTAATTTTGTGATTATATTCTGAAAGTATCAAATCTGAAATTACCATATTCTGAATATTGTTACTGTTACACGCCAAGTGTTTGACAAAATTCCTAAGTTCAGTTTGAGGGTTTCTGTGGCCTTTATAGAGAGGGTCATTATAGTGGTATCAGAGCTATAAGTCCTGCCATCCTGTGGAGGTCTTATAGGGAATTTGGAACAGCTGGATAGGAGGGAAAGTGTTTGACGAAATGTCAAAACACTAAAATCAGAGCATGCGACAAAGGCCTTATAATTTCCGCAATACCAAAGCAAGACAAGATAGGATTTCAGACCTGCAGAGCGAACAGTCTAGCTCATCTATCCAGGTGGACATAGAATCCAGTCATACTGACACAGGGGAGGTATTCTTTGATCAAGACTACGACTACAATATGGATAGAGGTGGGAATATTGGTCCAGATCAGCGAGAGGAGAGATTTTTACAGTTATTAGACACTTTGGCACAGGGACAGCGATTAGCAGAACAGAGAGCACAGGAACAGAACCAAAGAATGGAGCTTATGATGCAGATGATGGCTCGACAAATGGGGTTGAACGCTAACATAGGTGGAGGAAATAATCAGAATGGTCACAATCAGAATGGGAATAATCAGGATGAGATACATAATGGAGGCGAACAAATTGGGAACAATTTCGGTCATGCCCCCCAGCAAGCTAGAACAGTGAGTTCGAGGCCTATGATTCCTACGTTCCTTCCTAGAGCTCCAGAGCAGCCGGTACCAGAACCCCAAATCACTGACATACAGGATCAACTAAGGAGAGATTGGGAAGTAGGAGGTCCAGATTTTACAGCTGCAATCACCTTTAGAGAGTATATGGATGTGCGGATGAAGCATATGCCCCGTGGACAAGACAGGACTCAGAACTATGAGCTACGAAAGAAAGTAGGCAAACTACAGTTACCATATTATGATGGCTCGGGGAAGTCTACAGCAAGAGCTTGGGTTCAAAAGCTTGACACATACTTTCAATTGAACCCTATGTCTGAGGAAGAAGCTATTAAGTATGCAGGAATTCACCTGGATGGGTTAGCACACGAATGGTGGCATCATGGTATGATCACTATGGGTCATGCACACATTACCTCATATGTGGAGTTTACGGAGAGACTGATTGAACGTTTTGATAAGAAAGATCCAGAACTCCATTTCAAGGAATTAGCCCAGCTTAAACAGTGGGGATCATTGGAAACATACATTTCAGAGTTTCAGAAACTTGCAGTGTTAGTAACAGATGTATCTGAACGAAGGCTATTGGTTTTATTTATGGATGGGTTAGTTGATCCGTTGAGAGGGTGGATTAAAGCTCTCAACCCTCCCACTTTGCAGGAAGCCATTAAGAAAGCTCGTGACATGGATTCCTCTTCAGCTTCAAAAAACAAATTTCAGGCAAAGAGTTTCCCTTCAGGAAAAGATAAGGACAGGAAACCCTTTCATAGAGAGGCACAGCTACCTAAGGAAGAAAGTAAGAGGCTGGACAAGGAGACACTTAATGACTTGCGTAGGAAGAAGCTATGCTTCTATTGCAAAGGCCCGTATGAGTACGGCCATGACTGTCCTATGAGGCCAAAAGGGAAGGCCAACCGGGCAATGTGGGCTTATTACGAAGACTCAGATTCAGATGGTTCAGAACATCATGATGAGGATCCTGATGAAGCAGAGGGAGAACAGGAGATAGACAGTGCAGGGCAAAGGCAGGAAACAGAGCTACATTTACAGGAAGCACGACTGTCTAGTATCTAGAGAGAGGGATCTTTCAGACTTCGGGGAGTCTTGGCTGGGCAAAAGGTTATTACATTGTTGGACACAGGTGCCACGCATAATTTCATTGATGCACGATTCGTAGAGAAGCGTGGACTCATTACTGAGGAATTCGAGGGACTAAGAGTCAAGGTAGCTGATGGATACACTCTGCGTTGTGACAGGATGGTACGAGACTTACCTTTGCGCTTGAACAACTATGAGTTTAAGGCGGACTATCATGTGGTCAACATGGACATAGTACTTGGAATGCAGTGGCTACATTCATTGAAGGTGGTTACCCTAAGATTAGAGGATATGGAGATACAATTCGAAATGAATGGTAGGACTCATGCGCTAAAGGCTATCCGTAATGGAGACATCAGGACTATCTCATTTAGGCGGCTGGAGAGATTAACTAGGCATAATGATATAGAGTGGGCAGCAGTTTGTACTTTGATACCTACACAGGAGGAGCAACATAAGGCGGAATATCATCCTGATATTCAGAAGTTGAGGATTAAGTACGAAAAGGTATTCAGTGAGATTCCACCAGGCAGGCCACCGGACAGAGGCATTGAGCATATTATTGAGCTGGAGGAAGGTGCTAAACCTATCATGGTCACACCATATCGACATCCAAAGCGACTCAAGGATGAGATCGAAAGGACCATTGAGGAGTTGCTAGCGATGGGGCACATCCGACCCAGTAAGTCACCTTTTGCATCTTCTGTTGTTTTGGTAAAAAAGAAGGATGGAACGCTTCGGATGTGTATTGATTACAGGGCATTAAATGAGAGAACCATTAAGAACAGGTATCCTATTCCTCACATTGATGAGTTGATAGATGAATTGCATGGGGCTTGTTATTTCACGAAAATTGATTTGAGATCAGGATATCATCAGATCAGAGTCCGTGAACAGGATATTGAGAAAACTACTTTCAGATGTCATTGTGGGCACCTTGAGTTTGTAGTCATGCCTTTCGGCCTGACCAATGCACCTGCCACTTTCCAGTCCACTATGAACAGAGTTTTCCACCATCAGTTGAGGAAATTCGTGCTGGTGTTTTTTGATGACATTTTGATCTATAGCCGATCATGGCAGGAGCATCTAGAGCATTTGGAGACGGTGTTGAGAATTCTACAGAAGGAGTCCTTGTATGCAAAGGAGTCCAAATGTGACTTAGGGATGACCGAGCTGTTATATTTAGGACACATCATTAGTGCAGAGGGAGTGCGGATGGATCCTGAAAAGATTCGCGCTATTGTTGATTGGCCTCCACCAGAGAACCTTACACAGTTGAGGGGGTTCCTTGGTTTATGTGGCTTTTATCGCAGGTTTGTCAGTGGCTACTCACGACATGCAGCTCCCATGACAGATTTACTGAAAAAAGGGGAATTTGTGTGGACTCAGAAGGCACAGGACTGTTTTATGAGATTTAAGGAGATAATGACTACGTGCCCAGTTCTAGCATTACCTGATTTCACGAAGCCATTTGAGCTTCAAGGTGATGCATCTGGAGAGGGAGTAGGTGATGTACTTATGCAGAATAAGCACCCCATAGCTTATGAGAGCAGGAAGCTCAGAGGCCCTGAGCATTCATTTAGTATATATGATAAGGAGATGCTGGCCATCATGCATGCTTTGGCCAAATTCAGACAATATCTTGTGGGTAGCAAGTTTTGTATTAAAACTGATCATAACAGTCTGAGGCATTTCTTGGGACAGCAGGACCTGAATGATCGCCAACAAAAGTGGGTAAGTAAGTTGCAGGCATATGATTTTGACATCTCATATGTCAAGGGAACTCAGAATGTTGTTGCAGATGCTCTATCTCGAAGGCCACACCTCACTCTTATGGTTCAGATATCAGAGGATTGGCGACACTTGATTATAGCAGAGTATGCCAGGGATACATGGGCCTCCGATATAGTAGAGGGAACAGTGATTGATACCAGATACACACTTGTAGATGATTTGATCATTTACAAGAACAGGATTTACCTAGTCCCAGGATCGAAGGTTAAGCAACTGATTATGAGAGCACTTCATGACTCACCGACAGCAGGCCATCCCGGGTACTTCAAGACTTACAAGTCAGTTCGAGAGCGGTTCACTTGGAAGGGGCTGAAAGCTGATGTTTTGCAGTATGTTCGAGAGTGTCATGTTTGCCAGCAAAACAAACAAGAACACAGCTATCCGGCAGGGCTCCTACAGCCACTTCCGATTCCCGACAGGAAGTGGGAATGCATCTCCATGGACTTTATCACAGGTTTGCCCAAGGTACAAGGACGAGATTGTATTTATGTGGTGGTAGATAGATTAACGAAATATGCTCATTTCTTTCCTATCACCACTACACATTCAGCAGCTCAGGTGGCAGAGGTTTTCTTTCGGGAGGTTTTCAGATTGCACGGCTTGCCTCAGAACATTGTGAGTGATAGGGATAGCCGTTTCATGAGTCACTTTTGGCAGGAGGTATTCCAGTTATGTGGCGCGGAGCTTACACCCAGCACTAGCTATCACCCACAAACCGATGGTCAGACAGAAATTGGGAACAAATGGGTGGAAGGGTATTTAAGGAATTATGTGGCAGCTCAGCAGCGAGCTTGGGTCAGATGGATATATCTCTGCGAGTATTGTTACAATACTACATATCATATGACTATACAGATGACACCCTTCATGGCACTTTACGGTTATGAAGCACCTAGTTTCTTGGATTTGTTGTTGAGCGACAGCCGGGTACCCAGTGCAGGTGAATTATTACAAGAGAGTAAGGATATAGTTGCTACCCTCAAAGACAATATTGCAAGAGCTCAGAACCAGCAGAAGCAGTATGCAGACCAGAAGAGAACTGAGCGTAGTTTTGAGGTAGATGATATGGTTTACCTCATGTTGCAGCCATACAGGCAATCTACTCTTAAGAAGAGTGGTGCAGAGAAACTTAAGCCACGCTATTATGGACCATTCAGGATTATCAGGCGAGTTGGTGAAGTGGCTTATGAGTTGGAGCTTCCCGCAGACAGCAGAGTGCACAATGTGTTTCATGTGTCACGCCTCAAGAAGGCGTTGGGTCAGAATGTGGTGCCTTCTGCAGTATTACCTCCTTTAGACGATGAGGGAAAATTGATTTTAGTACCAGAATCCATCCTGGAGAGCAGAGAAAAGCAGCTTCGTAGAAGGGTGATCAGAGAATACTTGGTTAAGTGGAAAGATTTACCTGTTGAGGATGCTAGTTGGGAGGGGGAGGCTATTTTGCAGCACCCGGCGTTGAGATTGCTTGAGGTCAAGCAATTTCAGGAGGGGCGGACTGTAATGTCCCCTCTTTAGTTCGACATGGCATTGATCATGGATTTGCCTATTCCAGACTCTCGTAGGCAAATGGTGTGGAAAGAGAGTCAATTCTGCGGATCAAATAGTCATATCTTGCTCTTGAAGAAGTGTTAAGAGGTTATATTTTATCATTATGTGATATTGGGGCCCACATGTTATAATTTTAATTTGAGTTGCACTTTTTATTTTATAAAATTACTTTATTATCAAAAGTGCATTATAATGAGAAATTATAAAGGATGTTTCTAGAAGTTCTAGCAACTTCTTAGAAAAGTGAATAAATAGAGGGTTGGGCCTCTCATTTGGACATGCTTGGATTGGAGAACTCTTCTACTTCTTCATTGTGAAGACATTTGTGGACTTTGGATCTGCAAATTATTCGATCTTTGGGAACGAATCACTCCCTTGGATTGGCGACTTTGAGGGTGTGAAATATCACCTGAATTGTTGCATAATTGGAGTTGGTATTCAGCCATCTCATTGGAGCTTATTGAGAATTCGTTTTTAGGGTTTGTTTTTGGTTGGAATAAGGATTTCAGATTTGCCCTATCATTGGAGAAGCATTTGACAAGAGTTTGAAGACAGAATAAGTGCATTTTCAGAATTGGCAAAGCAGGGTTCGGAACCACATAATTGCTCATATCTCCTCAACCCCTTGGAGTTATTTTTTTATGGTTTTACAGGGTTACTACCTAACCCTAGGCGCCCATTTTCCTTGCATTTGGGGGTCCCAAAACCCTAATATTATTTTATTTCAGCAGCCGTACAGGTACGGCCTGGTACGGCCTTGCTAGTTTGGGCAGCAGCAGCAAATTAAGGACAGTTTGGGGGTGCGGTTGGAGGTCTTCATCAACGATCTGCAGCAAAACGTGGTGTTCTTCCATAGTTCTTCAAACCGGGTTCTTGCATTCTGAAATATATGTCAATTTTTGGGTAAATTTGCTGTCATACAGTCATTGTAATAATCAGTCCAGAATTGGTAATAAAATAATTTCAGAATTTATTGCATTGTAATTGAAATATAGTTCAATGGCTTTATATATATTGTAATTTTGTGATTATATTCTGAAAGTATCAAATCTGAAATTACCATATTCTGAATATTGTTACTGTTACACGCCAAGTGTTTGACAAAATTCCTAAGTTCAGTTTGAGGGTTTCTGTGGCCTTTATAGAGAGGGTCATTACACTCAATTGACTTTCCTATGGGATGAAGTGGATCCATATGGGGAAGGTTTGGATGTTCCTTTGATAATTTTGGACTAGGCTCTTGTCTTTCCAATGACTGCGTAGGATTTGTAGGGTGTGACAATGCTCCATCTCTTCCCTCCACACCATTCACACAGGTGGTGTTAGATGGTGGGCTATAGAAAGAGTTATACGGCTATATCTAATTCTATTGACGTGGAATCAAGCTATAACCTCCCAATGTTTTCAATAAAATAGTTTGTGATAAAAAAATCTAGACAACAAAGATAATACAATTTCCAAACGTTGACCAATAGAAGAAACATTGACAGAGACTCAAACAATAAGAATAATATAACTTCTGCCAATGTTAATGGTGACCATTATACGAGGAGATAACCTTCTAAACATCAAGGTCGGTGGTCCTCATAACCTTATAAACATCGGGCCCCACATATCATAAGGTTAATTAAGGTTGGACGAAGAAAGACTCTCTACCTGAGAAATTCAGAGACACCATCCGCTGTCATGGTAGAGTAGCCAGTAACATTTGATTTTTGTAGCAGAGATGTTATTCAATAGTTAAGACATATATTGTTAATCATCATCAAAGGCTTCAAATTAAAAAAACATTGAACATCGAGTGGCAGTCAAACGGGTCGGCAAAAATAAGAACTCGAGCTTATATTGGACAACCATATTTGTTGATAAGAATATAAACAATAAAGACAAAATATTAGCAATGACTTATTAGCTAAGTCACAAGGTTTGAGTTTGAGTTCGAGTTCGAAAAGGATGAAGTTTGGATGAAGTTCGACAAGTCAAAAATCTTGAAAAAAAATTCGACATTAAATTCGCCTCATAATTCTCAAAAAAATATGTTATTTATCATTATTATTATATGTTTGAGTTTAATGCAAGGAACTTTTCAATTCATAGCTACAATAGAAAACATCTCTTCATGTGTAACAATATTTCCAATATATAATCAGAATAGTTCGAGATTACAAAATAGATTTGAAATTATTACAACAAAAGATATCACATTTATAAGATATAACCCATAAGAAACATGTGAAATCATGATTACAAAGTTCTTTTACTATCTAAAAGATAGATCAGTGTTTTATACTTTAAAGTTTAGAACTTCAAATAGCTCAAAATTAGCAAAAGTACGAAGATAGTTCTTGTCAAAATATTATAGTCAAAAGTCAATACTATTAAACTTCAAAAAAGCTCCAGGTTATCGAGAGCACTTGGCTGATCTGCTGTAGAATCATCATCAGTGTCACTACTTAGCTCATCATCCAAGAAGTCTGGTTCCTCTAGAGGTCCAGTTGCCATGTCTTCTGAAATTCCCTTTTGTGAAGAAGATGTGGAGTCCTTTGCTGATTGGTTCATGAGCAATTTCAAATTGCTGCGAACATAGACAAGATCTCCCAACTTTCCAGACAGCAGCTTGTTCCTCTTTTTAGAATGAATGTGGTCAAAACAACTCCAGTTCCTCTCACATACTGATGAACTTGCTCCCTGACTCAATACTCTAATGGCAAAGCGTCGTAGTTCAGGAGTTTGTGCCCCATAGCTCATCCACCATCTATACCCATTTACCTCAGCTCGTGCCATGTCATATTGTGTCGCTTGCATTCCAAACATCCCTTTTGCTTTCTTGTATCTCCAACATTGGTCCCTGATCAAAGTTGCAATGCTTTGATCCGGCTCATACTTGCTAATGGCATCATAAAGCCCTGCCATAATTTCACTATCACTTTGTCTATCAATACGAAATAACATGGGCTCCAAATAGCAAGCTGCTGCATGTAGAGGTGTGTGCATCATTTTCCACCTGAAATCAACTGCCTCCCATATCTCCATGTACTCTGCTTCCACATTCTTCAATGCTCTTTGAATGGATTCTTTACAACGGTCCATGCTTTCATAAAGCATGCCAAGGCAAGGAGCGTCACCATCCACCATACGAAGAACATCAACAATTGGACCACATATGTTCAAAACCTTTGATCCACTTTCCCAAAAATTGCTATTTAAAATGATTTTCTCTATGTTCTTCCCCTTAGCACTTTTGGAAAGTGCTGAACTTTCCCACTCATTAGAATAAATCACAGATCTCAAAGCTGCTTTTTCTTCAATTACTCTCCTCAATGTGATATAGAATGAAGCAAACCTTGTGTCACAAGGCCTCAACAACTCTCTCGATGCATGTTTCCTATAAAGACTCAAGGTGAGACGATGGTTTCTAATGAAATTTGCAACTGATCTCCCTCTATAAATTGCTTCATGTATCCACTCCAATAAATCTGTGGATACTTCTCTACAATCAACTTCCCAGCTCCCACACAATTCGTTGCACTATCAGTAACCACCTGAACCACATTTTCTACCCCCATTTCAATAATAGCTTCTTCTAATATATGAAAAATATATGCTGAAGTTTTCTTTTGATTGGTTGTGTCAATCACTTTCAAGAACACAACTCCTTCAAGGGAAGCCACTAAAACATTAATCAAAGGCCTCTGACATATATCTGACCACCCATCACTCAATACAGTACAACCTATTGCCTTCCAAGAGGCTTTGATCACATCTAACTTTCCTGTCACTGTGCCTTTGGACCTCTCTAAAAGAGTTGCTCTTAAAGCTTCTGAAGATGGAGGTGTGTAGCTTGTATCGAACTCTACTGTTTTCACAACTACATTACGGAAATGGGGATTCCTTGCCGCATTGAATGGGACAGCACTTGTAAAAAAATAATCACCCCATGCATCATCCACCTCTTGTCTCTCTATTGGTTTCCAAAAGCTATTTAATGTTCCACTGTTTTATTGCACCTGCGGATGAAGACTTCAGAACACTAGAAGATGACACAGATGTGAACCTAGACACATCCTCTTGAACTCTTTTTTTTTTGTATCTTTTTTTTGTCAGCTTCACTCATAAGGGCTAGTTCTCTCTCTATATCAGCTACCATTGCATCCGTCACACTTGAACATGCTCTAACACCACCTCCTGTACCCCCACTAATACCAAGTAAGTTGTCTCTTGCCCTTGTTAAACTTCCTGTAAAATCTTTCTTACAATTAGTACAATAGAGTTTAGCACCATCTTTTGCCACATATTTCCATACTTCAGACTTTGATTTTTTGGGAGCCATTCAATTACAACCTGCATGATGCAAAAGAAAATTAATATTAAAAAAGCATTCAATATTTTCTTGAAGACGTTAAAAGGAAATATAAGAAGTAATTATTTCAAACTCTATAATGAAACATGAATAAATACAAAACTTTATTTTAATTAACTAGATACTTAAAATAAACCTTTTAAAATCTTATAAAAAGATAAAAATATTAAAATTTTAACTAAGTAAAATCTAAATCTAACAAAACAAAACCACTTGAGTAATCTATTTGTTTTAAAATATAAAGTAAATACATAATACTTTTTCTATGTTTTAATATACATTAGTTTTTTATTTTATATACAAATAATAAATAAAAATTACATAGTATAAATTAATTAATAATATTTATTATTAAAAATAAATAATGATATTAAGTCAAATTATTTTACACTTTGCTTTAAAAATAAATAATATATACAATATTAAATAATTACACAAAGGAAATATTAAAAGCTTATGAAAATAAATATAATATTTTAATTTAAATATTTATATATTAATTTAATATATATAAAATCCTATTGTTTGTTATTGTTTTATGATAAATATTGTTATATTTATATTAAAATATAAATCTAATATTACTTGATGTTTAAAATCTTAATATTTTAAATTAAAATAATCTATTATTGTTTTATTAAAATATTCTATTATTGTTTTACTTTTAATATTTATAGCTTAACTTTATGTATTATAGTATTTTTAAAACTTTTAATAATAAACAAATCTTAAAACATAACATTATAAAATAATAATAATAAACAATATTTTTAAAACAAAACTTTATAACTTTATAAGTAAAATCATAACATTTATAAAACCTAAAAAACTTTAGCGGATGAGGCATTATAACGTTTATCAAACCTAAAATACTTTGCTGAACATGATGAACATTGTGCAAGCAACCCGTTACAGAATGATGAACATTGAAAATTATGCAATGTGCAAATGCCTACCTCTGTCCGTCTGCCATCCGCGCGAGCCTCTGTCTGAAGATTGAAAGGGTTTCAATCAATTGCTCCAGCCTACAGCTAGCCCCCAGCCCCCAGCAATCTTCCTCCAGCCTCCAGCGATTACAAATGGTTTTCCAATAGTGTTCCAGCCTGCCACAATGGATGACACCCTCAGGAATGATTGCCTCAGAACTTCAGAAGCCTCAGAAATTTTGAAAGCGAATGCCGAAAACACTCGCGATGGAGTTACAATGACATTTTATGATGTAGAAAGTGTTTATTTATAACATTTTAAAATCGAAAACCCTAAAACGACCCCACAATAAAATAATATTTTGGCAAAATGATAGTAGAATATCGGCCGTACAAACTTGAGGCGAATTTTACGAATTTTTTTAAAAAAATTTAGGGTTCGCCGAATTTCAAACTTCAAGCCGAAAATTCAGCGAACCTTGTGACATAGCTTATTAGCAAGTCTAGAGGGACCCACCCAAACTTAAGGAAGGACCAAGTACATATACAGATTAAGTGGACTGCACCCGTGGCATAAAGTGGGCCACGTTGGAATGACCCCACCAAATGCAATTTGATGAAAGACAAGATAAACGATGAAACATTAAGGGCAAGGATGAATGATAGCATATTGACCCTATTAAAGGAAAAAGAGAGAGATTGAGAGGGAGACTAACATTTCATTAAAGACAATCTTGAAGGAGAGAGAGAAGATAAAGAATATAATTTAGTCAATCTTCAATGATCACAATCATATTGATTCAGAGGGAATAAGACATGTCAAGATGGATTCTCTAATGATCAATAAATTGTAGCAGTCAAGAGGACTTTGATTCATGAATATACCTTGTGACTATGTGATTTTAATTGGCCTACCCCCTGTGTACATCATGAGGAAGTGACGACTTCCAAATGATGTCACTTGTATTTGCAGAAGTTACTGTAAGGTGATGATCTTACAATAACTTGTATTATGAGATCAAACAAATCGAGTATATGGGGAATGTCTTGCATCTCAACATTTTGGAAGGCCATTACTCAAAGATATCAGATGTAATATCAAACCTTATTTTGAGTACTTGGTGAATATCATTGATATTATGGGAGACCAATACTCTTGTTATCAGATGTGATATCAAACCTTATTTTGAGTACGTGGTGAATATCATGTATTCTGGGAGACCAATACTCATGATATTGGATGTGATATCAAACCTTATTGAGTATTTGGTGAATATCATATGTTGATATTCTAGGAAACCAATACTCTTGATATCAAATGTGATATCAAAATGATGGATATCTCCTGATCAAAGATATCCTTAATCTTGCTAACTTGATATTACTTTGAGGTAATACGTATGTTTATCCTTCCTAGCAAAGAGTGAGTGTTAATGTTTGGTAGCTTCTATCAGATAAACCTATATGTAATTATATGAGATATAATTTACATATTAAGTTTATTAAGTATATATATATAACAATGATTAAATATTATTATATTAATTATCAAATTAACTAATAGACATATCCCATGAAGGTACATGTCTCTTTTTATCATTTTCTCATTATAAATAAGAGGTCGCTGCCATTTGGAACACACATACCAAAAGACATCCCAGTGCTTAGTACATTTGCAATGATCCTCAAAATCACAACAATTTTAAATTGGGAGCATAATAAAACCTTTTTTCCGAAGGGGTGCTAGTTGTTAATGATTGGATAACTTAACTAATTGCCAAGTCTATTTGTATTCAGATTGGAATAGGTCAGGTGATCGTTGATTGTACGAGAATACTATGGTATGAAAGATATATTATTTTTCCATACATTACACTGTTATTTCAATGTTCTTTCTAGTTGCTCATATTCTGTTGGTTATGGTCTATAATTCATTCATGTCTAGTTGAATGTCACTATTTGCGTTTTATGAAATAATACCTCCATAAGGTAGCTAACATTTTTGTTTTTGTTGCCTAAGCATGAACCTGGAGGTCTAAAGAGGTGAGAATAGGCAAAATGGTGGCTTAATGGGTCACACCTTCGTCCAACAAGTAGCAGTAGTTGATAGCTATGTTAAGGGAAATAACGAAGTGACCCAAAAAGACCAATTGACACAAGATTTCGTTCAGGCGTAGGACATGTCAGTTGGTGAGTATGTGCAGTGGGAGGTTCGAGAGAGAGAAATCCTAGTTGGTATAGTTACCAAACTTAGGGTTAGCGCTCTTGAGTACGATCTTCTAGGTAGCCTTCCAAGATTGTTAGCTCACAAATTGTTGGAAGTCTAAGAACAATGCAAGGCAAGAGAGAGGGAGCATTGCAAGAAATAATTACTACAATGGTATGAAGAGAGGAACCAGTGGGAGGAGGAACTGGGTGACACAAGAGTTGCACCTTCGAGAACTCCAATAATTAATGTGCCATCTACCAAATAAGGACAAAAGGCAACGTATGAGGAAAGAGACACAAACAAAAAAAGAAGTAGAATCTACCATAAGGAGGTCTCTATGGATTCAAGAACAAACTGAGAGATGACAATAGTTACAAAAAGTAGACGAAAAATCCCTCAAACCCCACAGTTGGATTAGCACTCGTACTAACAATGAAAGTGGAACACAACCCACGATGCATGAGTGTGAAGACATTGCAAGAGAACTACCACTTCCAGGTGTTTCTTGGGTATAAGAAGGGTCTGATGCAAATAGTTGGGAGGGTGACTCAATACAAACTGAACCATCCATACATTACGAGGAAGACAATAACGAGGAAATGGATCTTGAAGGGAAGGTAGAAGATTTGTTTGAAAGTACACTACAGGGGTATTGGAAATCTCACTATATTAGAAGAACCAAGAATAGGGGGAGAAAAACCAAAAACTCTGGGGAGAAGGGAGTATTGATACTACAGGGGAGATAACCGAGGTGCGTACAACAAAGATGGAAGGGTGGAGGATTCGCTTGGGCCTAAACGTGCAAGAGAAGGACACAAAGGAGAAACCACCCCACCTAATTCTAACAATGTGCATGGGGATGACCGTACAAGAAAAATGGTAAACACCCTGGGGAAATAAAAACTTCTCAAATTTAGTAGAGATAGATCAAAGGACCTAGTTCGCCACTATAAAACATGTGTGACCATATGGGAAGTCAATGGTCAAGATGACCAAGATTATTGGTTGAAAACCTTCTATGCTACCTTACAAAGCATGGCAATCGATTGGTATACAAGCCTTCCAGCTTGTGGCAAGAGAACTTAGAGTTGTAATGATCTAAAACAAGTTTTCAGGAAAAATTTAAATTACTATGGGATGATGACAGTGTGGTTGTAGAAATTTACAATAGAAAGCAAGGGAAAAATGACACAGTACAAGCTTCCTATTGTAGGATGAAGGAGCACACTGGTAAACTAGAAAATCAGCTAGTAGATGGCTTGAAGAAAAGGTGTTTCAATTAAGGACTCTATCCATTCGAAAGAAAATGAAGGTGGTACCCCCATGCCCCTGCATTGAGGCTTATAACAGGGCAATGGAAAATGAGAGCGAAAATAAGAAATCCAGAGGGAAGCAGTGTTAGAAATAATAGTCCACTAAGATAACTGAGAGGGGACAGGAGTGAATCAATTATCCAATTAAAACAATTATCAACCTTAATTAAACTTAACCATTCAATCAAAGTAAATAACAACCATAACAAGATGCACATATATTTACACCAGATTTGTTAACTAGGGAAACCCTTGATTAGAGGGAAAACCCTGGTGGGAATGATGCCCACAAGATGATGTACTAATATAAATATTCCTTGTTAGAGGATGGACCCTATTAGGAGTCTATTACAACATTTAGTACATATGAGTCCTTGTTAGGAGACTTTAAATCCCTATTGAGAGATTCCAAACTTGTTAGGAGTTGTAGAAGGCAGGAGGACCCACTATCCAAATAGCTTATGGGAAAGACCACTGAACTCACTGTCCAACTGTTCTCTCAACTATTCCTTGCAAAATAATTGTCTTTATTGTGCTTTAACCTCTTTCCTCTGTCCTGTCAACCGAACCAATCTCTGTCACACCTTTTAGACCAGGTCACGAACCTCGAATCCAAATATCAGACCTCGGATCTCACAATAAAACCTCGGCAATGAAGTTTCCTCCAACTTCACTCTGCTATGCTTATCTTCGCATTCCGCTCTTCGTGCTTCTTGCAATCGTTCATACATTTCCTACATGATAAAGGAAAATCTCCTTGCTTTATATCAAATCCATAAAACAATTCCCTAAGTCAACTGTTGGACCTTCTCAATTAATTATTATAGGACCTCATTAAGAACATGTTACACTTAGCAATAACATTAATCTTTTTCCTTGTAACTTGAATAACTTTCTGTACGTGTGACATCATAATGAGTGAGCTTAGTCACATCATCTCCAAAATGTCTTCTACACATCTTTAACTTTGGCTTCTCAGAATGTCAATTTTGCTAAGAGATATAACAAGTTTACCAGAACATGCTTGTGTAAACACTATCTCAGAACAATCTTTATCAAAACTTGCATAACTTCTTCCAGTCTTAATATCTTATGCTTCCGAGGTTAGCTACGTATACTAGACACTCAGTAGTATCTCCCTTTAACCTCTCTTAGTGAAAATGCTCAACGATCTGTCTGTACCAACTAGATCTTTACCATTTTTCTTCTGTCAGATACTATAGAAAATTGCTATGTTGACATCAATGACAAACATAGTTATGAATGCAACATATCATCATGATAATGATCTAATCATGTTTCTACAATACTCCCCCATAGAAGTATCATCAGCATTCATGCTTCCAACAATCTCCCCCTTTGGCATTGATGGCAACAGAGATGAAAAACATCTAGTTCCAAAAATACCAACTGTAAAAGACTGTTATCCTTTCTTTTCAAATCCTCTTCATCAATCATTCTCCCCATTGATATGCCCCAATGTACTCTGTATCAGATTGTTTTTCATGCTGTAATCTCTCCCCCATTGACATCAATATCAAAGGTTTCAGCAACCATCAATCTCTGCAACAAATGTCTCTGAATTGCTCAAGTGTACAAAGACACTATTCAAAATAACATTCAACAAGAGTCCTAGATGACTCTTTCCATCACAAATACTCCCCCATACAGGAAGCATCAACATTCAGTCCAGACAAACAATAGTGCTCTGTAACACTGGACTGATGCACTCTTGCCTCATCTACTCTGATGTAGGTAGTGGCATAACCCCTAGCATACCTCGCAAATACTCAAAAGTCTCTTTGGGAAGAGGCTTGGTGAAAATATCTGCAATCTGCTCTTTGGTGCTAACATACTCCAATCTGATTTCCTTTTCTGCAACTTTCTCTCTCAACATGTGATGCTTGATAGAAATGTGCTTAGTCTTAGAATGCAACACTGGATTTTTAGATATATTCACTGTGCTTGTGTTATCAGAATGTATGACAATAGGTTCACAGAATTCTATCATTATATCTTTCAGCATCTGCTTCATCCAAACAACTCGATTACAATTGTTTGCTACTGCAATATATTCTGCCTCTGCTATACTTTGTGAGGTACAGTCCTGCTTCTTCCTCCAAGAAAGAAGGCTCATTCACCGGTGCTCTTTCTATCATCCATACTGCCTACCCAATCAGCATTAGTATAAGCATATAAAGTGAAATCATTAGATCTGTCATACCACAATCCAAACTCTGGTGTTCCTTTGAGGTATCTAAATATCCTTTTGATTGTTGCATAATGTACTTGTCTGGGATCAGCTTGAAATTTTGTAATGTCCCCATTTTAGCAGTTGACCAAGTGTGTGTGCGTTAGCCTTGTTCTACATGGTCCCGAGGGCTAACGAAGGGTTTAATGGGATCTTGGAGTGTTTTGGCCTAGTCATTTCCAGTTTGGGCCAAAACGAAGTTGATTTACTCAGTTTCAGGCATACTTACTATTTTTAGTAAGTCGGCAGGACACAGTGCAGGTCAATTTTGGTGATTGGATTCGATACTCCTCGGTGAGAGCTTTCCGATGAGCTATCACTCGCATTATTCGGAGTCCGATTGCTAATACATTTTAATGCCTGAAGTTTTATTAAAGTAACGTCTAATTTAATTGTAAAATATTAAAGTGTTACTTTAATATTTATTTTATGGTGATGTGTACCCAAGGGAGACATAAGGGGTATTTTAATATATGTTTTATATTACACATCTTTATCCCACATTGCCCATATGAGTTGAATGGACCCGTGGGAATAGAATAAAAGGAAGCATTTGTAGCTTCATTAGACAGGTTGAATATGAGAAGAAATTGGTGTGTGAGTTGCAGCTCTGTTCTTGGCATTTGAGGACGTCTATCCTCTCTTGTAACATTCTAGACATCATTCCCTTGGGGTTTGGCCTTTGGAATTCTTTGTTATTGGCTTCATTATCAGGCAGTTTAGTTGCATTTCCGGCTACAAGCAGATTTGGTATTTTGCTCATATCTTCTTCACTACTTGTCCGACGCTTATGCCACTTTGAGAGAATGGTATTACGAAGGTAGTGGACTGATTGGAGGACAAAGTATTGTAGCAGCAAGTTCGTAAGCATGGGCTGGAGTATTATGACAATATTGCTGAAGTAATTAGTGAGTTGATAAATCTGCCATGTATTTGGTTTTATGAATTCTGAAAATAACATTTTATTAGCAGCAGTTCATTTCCACTTTGCATATTGTTGTAGTTTCTTTCTTGTTTATGTTGTATGATACCAATTCCATGCACGAAACACAACAAACAAATAAACGTTTGATTTCCAGAGTTATAAGGGGTTTTAAGAAGTTGAATGCAAACTGTTTGACATAATTCCTTTCAGCAATTTGGTTTAGTTTTTGGGACATTCAGGGGTGCCCATTACAGTGGTATCAGAGCTATAAGTCCTGCCATCTTGTGGAGGTCTTATAGGGAATTTGGAATAGCCGGATAGAGGGAAAAAGTAAGTAAAAAACACAGGCTAAGCATTTATGTTTGAGCATGCAACAGGGGTCTTATAATTTCCGCGATACCAGAGCAAGACAAAATAGGATTTCAGACTTGCAAAGCAAACAGTATAGTACATCCGTGCAGGGGGACATTGAATTCAACCATACAGACACAGAGGAGATATTCTGTTATCAGGACAATAATATGGGTGATCGAGATGACAGGAATACAGGATTAGGCGGAGGCAAAAATGCTGGTCCAGATCAGGGGGAGGTACTGTTCCGACAGTTACTGGATACATTAGAGCGGGGGCAGCGTATGCAGCAGGAGCAGAATAGGCGAATGGACATGATGTTGCAGCTCATGGCTAGACAGATGGGTGTCAATATTAATCCAGATGATGCCAACAACAGAAACAATAACAACGAGAGAAACAATAACAACGGGGGAAACAATAACCATGAAGGCTAAGGCAACAACAATGGTCCTGAGAATAACATTAATGGTAATAATGGACACGGCAACAATGGGAATGAGGCTGATAACTTTAGACACGTTGCACGCCCAGCACGGACTACGAGCTCAAGACCTCTTCTACCCACGTTTCCACCCAGAGATCCGGTTCAACTAGTAAACGAACCGCAGATTACCGAGTTACAGGATCAGTTCAAGAGGGACTGGGAGGCTAGTGGACCAGAGTTTCAGGTGGATATTTCTCTTAGAGATTATATGGACTTGAGGATGAGACACATGCCTAAAGCAGGAGGGAGGAATCAAAACTTTGAGCTGAGGAAGAAAGTTGGAAAACTTTCTTTACCTTATTATGATGCTTCAGAGAAGATGACTGCACGAGCTTGGGTGCAGAAGGTAGATACATACTTGCAGCTAAATCCTATGCCTGAGGAGGAGGCTATCAAGTATGCGGCTATGCACTTGGATGGCGTTGCACATGAATGGTGGCATCATGGCATGGTGACTTTGGGGCATAATCAGATTACATCCTATGAGGAATTCACCAAAACATTGATTGGGAGATTTGACACTAAGGATCCTAAGTTACATTTCAAGGAGCTAGCACAGTTAAAATAGTCAGGTTCTGTGGATGCTTACATTGCCGAGTTTCAGCACTTGTCTGTACTTGTTACTGATATCTCTCCTAGGAGATTGGTGGTGTTATTTTGTGATGGTCTTGCTGATCCATTACGAGGTTAAGTGAAGGGACATGATCCACTCACGTTAGCTGAAGCAACTAAAAAGGCATGAGATTTAGCCCCTTCGGTATACAAAGGAAAAAACCATTCAACAGATTCTTCCTACCGCAAGGACAAAGACAAGAAATCATTTCAGAAAGAGTATAGCAAACCCAAAGAAGGATCAAAAGGACTAGACAATGAAACCTTGAATGAACTTCGAAAGAAGAAGCTGTGCTTCCATTGTAGAGAGCCTTGGGACTTATCTCATAAATGTTCTCTCAAGGCTAAGGCAAATCAAATGGAGTATTTTTCAGGAGAAGAGTCAGAGTCAGAAGGGGAGGATCAGCACTCCGATTCAGATGAGGGTAACACTATAGAGGAGAGCAACATTCCAAAGGATGATAGATCATTGGCACGCTTGACAGGGGCCCAAAAGGCAATCACATTTAAGGTCGGGGGTACTATCCAGGGGCAGAAAGTGATATCTCTTATTGACACTGGGGCTACACATAACTTCATAGATGCACAGTTGGTAGCCAGGAGAGGGTTACAGACAGAGGAGCATGATGGGTTTAGAGTCATGGTGGCTAACGGTGATAAGTTATTATGCACTCGGAAGATATCTAATCTTCGCATCAGGTTTGGAGATGGCTACGAGTTGGAGGATGAGTTCTATGTTGTGGACATGGGAGATTATGATGTCATCCTCGCATGACATGGATGGCTTCACTAGTTGAGTTCACACTCAATCTAGCGAAATTGGAGATGAGATTCCAGCATGAGGGCAGAACTGTGGTACTTAGAGGGCTTTCAGATGGAGGTTGCAGAGTAGTGTCCTTGAGGAGAATGCAGAGACTTTTTCGTCATGATGACATAGAGTGGGCGGTAGAGTGCCACATTATGCCAACTTCACCAGAGCCACAAGAAAAGAGTCATCCACTAGATGTCCAGAAGATACTTGATAGACACGCTAAAGTATTTAGCGATATTCCTCATGGGGTTCCTCCTGACAAAGGGATGGAACATGTTATTGAGCTCGAGGAGGGAGCCAATCTAGTTATGATTACTCCCTATCATCATCCTAAGAAACACAAGGATGAGATAGAGAAGGCGATTAAGGATTTGTTGGAGATGGGGCATATCAAGCCCAGTAAGAGCCCTTTTGCTTCAGCAGTAGTATTGGTAAAGAAGAAGGATGGGACGATGCGCATGTGCATCGATTACAGGGCACTGAATAAGAAAACAATTAAAAACAGGTATCCCATTCCTAGGATTGATGAGCTGATTGATGAGTTGCATGGGGCATGCTTCTTCACCAAAATTGATTTGCGATCCGGATACCATCAGATCAGGATGAGAGCAAAGGACATTGAGAAAACAGCCTTCCGATGTCACTATGGCCACTTTGAGTTCATGGTTATGCCATTTGGTCTAACCAATGCACTTGCCACATTTCAAAGTTGTATGAACCAGGTATTCAGGAAGCAGCTGAGGAGATTTGTCTTGATCTTCTTTGATGACATCTTGGTCTTCAGTAAGACCTGGGAGGAGAACTTACATCATCTAGAGGAGGTGTTATCTATTCTGGAGAGAGAGTCATTGTATGCCAAGGAATCTAAATGTGAGTTTGGCATGACTGAGCTCCTTTACCTGGGGCATATCATTAGTGCAGATGGCGTTCGGGTTGATCCCGAAAAGATTAGAGCTATTGTAGAATGGCCTACTCCCACAAACCTTACACAGCTTAAGGGATTCTTTGGTTTATGTGGTTTTTATAGGAGGTTTGTTAAGGGATTCTCACAGATTGCTACACCCTTGACAGATCTTACCAGGAAAGGAGCCTTCGTGTGGACAGGGGCAGCACAGAGGTGTTTTGAGCATTTCAAGCAAGTAATGTCTTCATGTCCAGTTCTAGCTCTACCGGATTTCACGAAGCCTTTTGAGCTTCATTGTGATGCATCAGGTGATGGGATTGGAGCAGTATTGATGCAGGAGAAGCATCCCATTGCATTCGAGATTAGGAAGCTCCGAGGAGTTGAGAAAAGTTATTCTGTCTATGACCGGGAGATGTTCGCCATAATGCATGCATTGGCCAAATTTCGATCATATTTGGTAGGTGGACGTTTTGTGATCAAGACTGATCACAACAGTATTAAATACTTCATGAGCTAGCGTGATCTTAATGACCGGCAACAAAAATGGGTGACTAAATTGCAGGCTTATGACTTTGACATAGAGTTTGTCAAAGGTAAGAAAAATGTGGTGGCTGATGCCTTATCTCGGAGACCTCACTTATGTGCTCTGGCAGAGATTTCAGGAGATTGGAGAGATCGGATTATAGAAGAGTATGTCGGAGATGCTTGGGCTTCTGGATTGATTTCAGGTACCATACAGGATGATCGCTATGAGGTGATAGATGGATTGATCAGAGTTCAGGACAGGGTTTATTTGATTCCGTCATCACATTTGAGAGAGGCGATACTGAAGGCATTTCATGATGCACCCACAGCTGGACATCCGGGGGTCTTCAAGACCTACAGGCAGATCCGAGAGTGGTTTTCATGGAAAGGGCTCAAGGATGATGTTCAGAGGTATGTCAGGGAGTGTGTGGTTTGTCAACAGAATAAGGGAGAACACACATTTGCTGCAGGTTTATTACAGCCCTTGCCCATTCCTGATAGGAAATGGGAAAGTATTTTGATGGACTTCATCACTAGTTTACCACGAGTGCAGGGAAGGGATTGCATCTATGTGGTGGTGGACCGCTTGACGAAGTTTGCTCACTTCATTGCTATTCCGTCCACTTACACAGCAGCACAGGTGGCAGATCTTTTCTTTAAAGAGATATTCAGGTTACATGGGTTGCCCAGATTCATTGTCAGCGATCGGGATAGTAAGTTTATGAGTGCTTTTTGGCAAGAGTTGTTTAGGTTGTGTGGTACAGATCTTACACCTAGCACTAGTTATCATCCGCAAACAGATGGGCAAACAGAGATTGTGAATAAATGGGTGGAAGGATATTTGAGGAACTATGTAACTACACAACAAAAGGCTTAGATCAGATGGTTGCATATGGGAGAGTATTGTTATAACACCACTTATCATATGTCCATCAAGATGACTCCTTTCATGGCACTCTATGGTTATGAAGCACCTAGCTTCATGGATTTAGTTTTGGGGGACAGTAGAGTGCCCAAAGCCAAAAACTTATTGCAAGATAGTCAGGACATCCTGAAAGTGCTCAAAGAGAATATACAACAGGCCCAGAATCAACAGAAATTGTATGCTGATCAGCACCGAATAGAGCGCAGTTTTGAGGTAGGGGATATGGTTTACTTGAGGCTACAACCATATAGACAGTCATCGCTCAAGAAGAGCGGAGCTGAAAAGTTGAAACCTAGATTTTATGGTCCCTACAGGGTGATTCGCAAAGTGGGCAAAGTCGCCTATGAGCTTGAGCTTCCAGAGGGCAATCGAGTGCACAATGTGTTTCATGTGTCTAGGCTTAAGAAAGCCATTGGTCAGAGTGTAGTGCCTTCTGCAGTTTTACTCCCTTTGGATGAGGAGGGGAAGCTTGTGTTAGTACCTGAGGCTATTCTGGATACCAGAGAGAGGAAGCTTAGAAATAGGATAGTGAAGGAGTATTTGATCAGATGGAAAGATCTGCCGGAGGAAGATTCTACATGGGAGAGTGAGCAGGTTATTCAGCAGGCTGGACTGAGATTGCTTGAGGACAAGCAATTTCAAGGGGGGCGGACTGTAATGTCCCCATTTTAGCAGTTGACCAAGTGTGTGTGCGTTAGCCTTGTTCTACATGGTCCCGAGGGCTAACGAAGGGTTTAATGGGATCTTGGAGTGTTTTGGCCTAGTCATTTCCAGTTTGGGCCAAAACGAAGTTGATTTACTCAGTTTCAGGCATACTTACTATTTTTAGTAAGTCGGCAGGACACAGTGCAGGTCAATTTTGGTGATTGGATTCGATACTCCTCGGTGAGAGCTTTCCGATGAGCTATCACTCGCATTATTCGGAGTCCGATTGCTAATACATTTTAATGCCTGAAGTTTTATTAAAGTAACGTCTAATTTAATTGTAAAATATTAAAGTGTTACTTTAATATTTATTTTATGGTGATGTGTACCCAAGGGAGACATAAGGGGTATTTTAATATATGTTTTATATTACACATCTTTATCCCACATTGCCCATATGAGTTGAACGGACCCGTGGGAATAGAATAAAAGGAAGCATTTGTAGCTTCATTAGACAGGTTGAATATGAGAAGAAATTGGTGTGTGAGTTGCAGCTCTGTTCTTGGCATTTGAGGACGTCTATCCTCTCTTGTAACATTCTAGACGTCATTCCCTTGGGGTTTGGCCTTTGGAATTCTTTGTTATTGGCTTCATTATCAGGCAGTTTAGTTGCATTTCCGGCTACAAGCAGATTTGGTATTTTGCTCATATCTTCTTCACTACTTGTCCGACGCTTATGCCGCTTTGAGAGAATGGTATTACGAAAGTAGTGGACTGATTGGAGGACAAAGTATTGTAGCAGCAAGTTCGTAAGCATGGGCTGGAGTATTATGACAATATTGCTGAAGTAATTAGTGAGTTGATAAATCTGCCATGTATTTGGTTTTATGAATTCTGAAAATAACATTTTATTAGCAGCAGTTCATTTCCACTTTGCATATTGTTGTAGTTTCTTTCTTGTTTATGTTGTATGATACCAATTCCATGCACGAAACACAACAAACAAATAAACGTTTGATTTCCAGAGTTATAAGGGGTTTTAAGAAGTTGAATGCAAACTGTTTGACATAATTCCTTTCAGCAATTTGGTTTAGTTTTTGGGACATTCAGGGGTGCCCATTACAAATTTTGCAACAATTCCAACTGCATTTGCTATATCCAGCCTTGTGTGAGTCAAATATTGCAACTCTCCAATCATAGATCTATATTTCTTTTGCTCAACAGTAGATGTCTCATCCTTTGTAGATAACTTATGTCCAGTTACCATAGGTGTTCCAACTAGTTTACATCTTTTTCAAACCAAACCTTTTCAGTAGATCTTTCAAATACTTAGTCTAAGAAATAAAGATTCCTTCTTTATCCTAGACAATTTGTAATCCTAGGAAGTATTTCATCTCTCCTATGATGCTCATTTCAAATTCCTTCATTTCTTTTGCAAACTTGTCACTTTCATCATCATTTCCTCCAATATGATATCATCAACAAATGTTACTAAAATCATCAATCCATCATCTATTTCTTTCCAGTATACTGTCTGTCATACTATTGCTAAATCCAAGCTTTGTTAAATGCTTGTCCAACCTTGCATACCAAGTTTTGGGTATTTGCTTTAGGCCATACAATGCTTTCTTCAATCTGCATACTATGTCCTTGTCATCTATTAAAGGAAAACCTTCAGGTTGTTCTTTATATACCTCTTCTTCAAACTCTCCATTTAGAAATGCTGACTTGACATCCATTTGATAAACTTTGAATTTTTTATGTGTTGCATAAGCTAAGAATAACCTTATTGCTTGCTTACCGCATAGGTTAATTAAGAATTGCACACAGATAGTGAACACGAACACAAACAACAGAACTCCTATTATTATTATTCGCATATGCCAGAACATTACATTATGCTTCAATGATCAAATTTGATGATTACAATGCTTCCCGAAAGGGTTATAAATACTTTCCGAAGAACTTTCCCGAAGGTATCCATCGGCCAGATACATTATGTCCGCTACAAACTATTTACCCGTCGGCTACATAACAAGAACTTTTTCGAAGGGACCCGTCGACTGAGATACAATTTCCTTTCCGAAGGGACTCATCGGCTGATACACAATTTCCTTCCCGAAGGGACCCGACAACATCATCCCCCCCAAAAAGAAAAGTCGTCTCCTGACGACTATTACAAAATCTCTTAGACAAATCAACAACCAAAATACATTGACTGACTAGCTGGTCTTCAACACTGTCACCTTAGCCAATCTGACATCTGACCCTGATAGCCACCTATGCCGCTTTCTGCTTTCCAATTCTGAGTACACTGAACCAAGTGTCGCTGCACTACCTCCAACTGGATGATCAGCTCCTCCCGAGCTCTTTACGCATCCACCAAGACAGCCTCACGGCCAACACCTACTCTCAGTGCCTCTGGTACACAGACACTCCATGCCTACAGCAGCTCTAAGTCTTCTCAACTGGTCAGACTCTCACAACTGATATCCGTAACGGCTGGGGGTCCAGGGGGCAACGCCCCCGGCGGGGTTGAGGGGCATAGGTTAAATAAGAATTGCACACAGATAGTGAACACAAACACAAACAGCAAAACTCTTATTATTATTATTCGCATATGCCAGAACATTACATTATACTTCAATGATCAGATCTGATGATTACAATGCTTCCCGAAGGGGTTACAAATACTTTCCCGAAGGTATCCGTCGGCCAGATACATTATGTCCGCTACAAACTATTTACCATCGGCTGAGATACAATTTCCTTTCCGAAGGGACCCGTCGGCTGATACACAATTTCCTTCCTGAAGGGACCCGACGACACTGCTTTTATTCTTGCCACAGGAGCATAGGTTTTGTCATAATCTATTCCTTCTTGTTGTGAGTAACCTTTACATACAATCTTGCTTTGTTCCTTACAACTTCACCTTGTTCATTTATCTTGTTCTTGAATACCCATTTTGTTCCTATCACATTCTTGTCTGCTGGTCTGGGGACCAATTCCCATGTCTCATTCTTCACTATTTGATCCAATTCTTCTTCCATAGCTTGCTTCCAATAGTCATCTTTACATGCCTCATCTACTTCTTTGGTTCAAGTTGAGATATCAGACATAGTTCTTCATTGATTTTGCTTCTTGTCATCACACCTTTATCTCTGCTTCTGATGATCTGCTCTAGTGGATTTTTTTGTCATATTCTTACTAGAAGTAGGAGTTGTTATCTCAACTCTTAGCTCTATTGAAGGTTTCGAGCTTTGTTCCTGCCTTTGCTCACCTTTATTCTACAAATCATTGTTAGTCTCAAAGAATACTTCATCATTCCTTGGTTTAATAACAACATTCTCATCATCAAAATTGTAATCAACTACTCTTTCTTGTATCCTAAATTTCTCATCAACTCTTACATTTGCACTTTCAACAATGGTCTTAATTCTTAGATTATAACATCTATAAGCTCTACTTTTCAATAAATAACCAAGAAACATACCTTCACACTTCTAGCATCAAATTTACCAACATCATCATCTCTTTTGATGTAACATTTGGTACAAAAAATTATGAAATACTTAATTGTAGGTGAGTGACCAAACCATAGTTCATAAGGGGTCTTTTTTGTGTCTATCCTGACTTGCACTCTGTTCATAGTGTAGATTGTTGTATTCACAGCTTCTCTCCAAAACATCTTGGATACATCATTCTTAGCTAACATAGCTCTTGTTGCTTTTGTTACTAACCTATTTCTTCTCTCTGAAATGCCATTTTGTTCAGGGGTTCTCGGAACTGAAAACTATCTTTCAATTCCATTAGCTTCACAAAAGATGTTAAACTCATTTGAAGTAAACTTCCTCCTTTATCTGATCTTAAACATTTAATATTCATACTTGATTCATTCTCAACTCTATTCTTGAATATCTTAAACTTATCAAATGCCTCAGATTTTTCTTTAAGAAATGCAACCCACATCATTTTAGAAAAGTCATCAACAATAATCATGAAATACCTTCCACCATAGAATCCTTTAGTCTTTGTCCGACCACTAAGATCTGTGTGTACAATCTCCAACTTTGCTATAGTATTAAACTTCTTGTTGGAAAAAGAAATTCTGGTATGCTTTGCCAATACACACTCCTTGCAAAGTGTGTTAGTAGGCTTTACAATCTTATGCAAATCTTTAACTGCAAACATACTACTAGTTTTCACAATGCTGTCAAAGTTTATATGACAAAATCTTTTATGCCATAACCAACTCTCATCTACCTATGCAGCCAAACATGTCATTTCAGTGGGATCCAGCTGAAATACATTACCTCTAGATCTGGTTCCTATTTCAATTACCTTTCCATCTTTGTCTCTGATCATGCATGTCTTCTCTGTGAACTGTAATTGATAACCTTTATCCACTATTTGTCTGACATTCAAAAGATTGTGTTTCAAACCATCAACAAAATATACATCCTCAATGTTAGTCTTACCATCAAGAGTTACAGATCCAGTACCTTTAACATGGCAAGCTGCATTATTTCCAACTCTAACAATGCCTCCATCATGACTTTTGAAGTCAACAAACTTGTTTATGTCACCAGTCATATGATGTGAACAACCACTGTCAATTATCCAATCAGATTTCTTTTCAACTTGTGATACCAAAGCCATTTTCTCTGGACTTTCTTTTTTAATAGCTACAAATCTTATTTCATCATCACTAGAACTTACTACTTATTCATCAAAATCATTTTTTTCATTTGCATACAAACAGTTTCTATCTCTTCTAGGTTTGAACTTTCCTTTATACTTTTTCTCTCTTTTAAGACACTTAGATGCATAATGACCAAACTCATTACATGTCCAAAAAACACAAATTTTCATACCTTCTGGCTTCTTGTTCTCTTTTCATAAGTAGATCAATACCTTCCTTGATCTCCATGTCTTCTTTGGATCTAGATCTGTCTTTTCTTGTGCTTCTATCTAGAAAC
Organism: Cupressus sempervirens; assembly: GCA_028749045.1. Taxonomy (NCBI): domain Eukaryota; kingdom Viridiplantae; phylum Streptophyta; class Pinopsida; order Cupressales; family Cupressaceae; genus Cupressus; species Cupressus sempervirens. Next base: position 25,304,667 of record CM053785.1, on the reverse strand, counting down.
TCAATGCTTAAATTTGTACACAATTCTGATCTCTCACCAAGAAGCTCCATCTTTTAGGTGTCGAAATTTCCTCTATCAGACTTAGGACTATCTTTTTTGAAATAAATTGCCACTGATCTCCCAAAGCTATTAAGCCTTATCTTCAAGGACCTGATGCTCCTATACCAATTGTTAGAAACAATAGTCCACCAAGATAACTGAGGGGCGGGGTGAATCAGTCATCCAATTAAAACAATTATCAACCTTAATTAAACTTAACCATTCAATCAAAGTAAACAACCATAACAAGATGCACATACAATTACACCAGATTTGTTAACTATGGAAACCCTTGATAAGAGGGAAAACCCTGGTGGGAATGATGCCCACAAGATGATGTACTAATATAAATATTCCTTGTTAGAGGATGGACCCGGTTAGGAGTCTATTACAACATTTAGTACATATGAGTCCCTGTTAGGAGATTCCAACCCTATTAGGAGTTGTGTCAACCCTGTTAAGAGTTGTAGGAGGTAGAAGGACCCACTATACAAACAACTTCTGGGGCAAGACCACCGAACTCACTATCCAACTGATCTCTCAACTATTCCTTGTAGAGTAATTGTCTGTACTATGCTTTAACCTCTTTCCTCTATCCTGTCAACTAGACCAATCAATGCCAGACCTTGTAGACCAAGTCACGAATCTTGTATCCAAATATCAAACCTCGGATCTCACAATAAAACCTCGACAATGAAGTTTATTCCAACTTCGCTCTACTCTACTTATCTTCACATTACACTCTTCGTGCTTCTTGCAATCGTTCATACATTTCCTACATGATAAAGGAAAATGTCCTTCCTTTATACTGAATCCATAAAACAATTCCCAAAGTCAACTATTACACCTTCTCAATTAATTACTGTAGGACCTTATTAAGAACACGTTACACTTAGCGATAACATTAATCTTTCGCCTTGTAACTTGAATAACTTTCCATATATGTGACATCATGACTAGCGAGCTTAGCCACATCATCTCCAAAATGTCTTCTACACATCTTTAACTTCGGCTTCTCAGACTGTCAATTCTACTAAGAGATATAACAAGTTTACTAGAATATGCTTCTGTAAACTCTATCTCAGAACAGTCTTCACCAAAACTTGTATAACTTCTTCAAGACTTAATAACTTATGCTTCTGAGGTTAGCTGTGTATACTAGACACTTAGTAGTATCTCCCTTTAACCTCGCTTAGTGAAAATGCTCAACGATTTCTCTGTACCAACTAGATCTTTACCGTTGTTCTTCTGTCAGATACCACAAAAAATTGCTATGTTGACATCAATGACAAACACAGTCATGAATGTAACATATCATCATGATAATGATCTAATCATATTTCTATAGTACTCCCCCAAAGAAGCATCATCAGCATTCATGCTTCCAACAAGCAGAAAATGAGTGATGATAATAGAGATGGTGGCAGCAAAAGGGAGTCCCAAACTATCTAGGCACTTCGAAAGGATTTGATGTGGATGTGTAATGTCCTGTGTCTAGTCCAATGGAGTTCAAAATTGATTTCAACTACAAAGACTTATTTCTTTCTAAATTTGGACACAACTAATTAGTAAATTGATCTTTAACCAACTTTGTCTTTTAAATCATTTGATGCTTTATCATTGATATTGCATTTCTTACTAATTCTCCATAGCCCATACTCCTTATCAATATAGCTTCATAGATCTTGGCTATTATATATATTTCTTATTGTATCTCATTTTATCACATGTCTTAATGAAACCCCATTTCAAATCCACACACACACACACATATCACTCTTATTCAATGGTCTGAATTTGTGTTCTTTCCTCAAGTGTTGTGGATACTTAAACCAATGTTCTTGTCTATAGATGTTGATGCGATGTTGTATGAGTCTACCTATTGTATTATAGAGAATGTTGAGGATTTCCTAATTCCTTGGATGCTTCACCATACTACATATTGTTGTGCCAATCTATATCATTATTGTCGATTCCTTCTAGTATCGATGATTCATCCTATCCTTGTAAGTATGCATAGACAATAAATAAGTTGTCTTTCCATAGTTATTCGTCTTTCCTGGCTGGGGCTACTCTGCTTATTCTTGGGTTGTCAGTGTCTCATAGCTAGCCAAGGCAAGAAGGTAGCTGAGAAAGACAAGAGAGAGGTATCTCTGCTACGCTGTCGAAAGGCTCTGCAAATGTGGAAACGCCCTCCTCAAGCAAGCAAGATCTATGGAGTTATGTACTGAAAATTGACTTATATTGTGGGGGACCCCTACAATTCTATGGGCTATCCCCCCTATTAGTTACTAAAGTGATACAAGTCAATACAAAGAAACACTTCGTGCTAGGTGGAGCGATCTGGGGACATCGCCCCTATTGTACCTCCCTTCCCTAGTCCATCCTGGGTTTTTGGGAATAGAAGGGTTTCTAAGGATCATATTTGCCCTAGTATTTATCTACTATGTAGTTGGTTGTTGTCATGTCCCCTCTTTTAGCTCAGTCTAGCAGAGACATGTGAGTCAGCTTATTATGGGGTCTTGTAGGCTGACAGGGTTGGATAGAGACCCAGTATGGTTATTCAGTGTTGGGGACTTGATGTTTTGGCAGTTATTGATCAGTTGGGAGATGTTCCTTGTTTTTAGGAGGCAGTTCCTACTTTTTAGGAGGTATGATCTTGCCCAAGGTTGGGTCTCTATGAGATTACTCTTTGGGTTCAGTTTCAGAGGGATAGGGCTTGTTTCCTAAATTTTAGGAGCATCCCTAGATTTTAAGGATAAGACTGCCAATGGATCCTTGATTTCCGATTTCAATCACAGACAAGTGACATGATGATTTTTTGGTTTGTGATGTCAGTTGGGCATTTTGTGGCTATTTGGGTTATATTTTTAATATTTCCTAAGTTAGCGTTTAATAATTAAATAAGGCTAAATTATTAGCCATTTTGGAGTAATAAGGGGTTTTTGGCCTCATTTGGATGCGCATCCTATGGTGTGATAGCTCGTTGAAAAGGTCTCGAAATTCTCTAAATCTTTCTCATTGGTCTCAGGCAATTCAATGAACAAATTTCTGTCTATGAGGAAAAAGGTCATTTTCTAGTAACATGACCACTTTAAATAAGAAATTATAACACTTTCACTACCCAACGCCACTTGGAGACACTTAGGGTTTGATTTGCAATTGAGAGGGGTTATAAGGAGATAGAAGCTTCATTCTAAGATGATCTTTTGCATATTTGACAACTTGTTTATGAATTTGCTCTGAATGAGTGATTTCTAGGCTAGGACACAAACCCCAAGTTAGTGATTGGCTGGGACGTAGCCCTCAGCAATCTTTGGCACCAAATTTCTTAGGCATTGTGCGTGGTGATTAAGGACAGAGGCATCAACTCTCATTGGGGTTTCAGCATGGCATATCATCTTTCCAGTTGGGACATGGTTCATTGCAGCCTGTGGGAGGCCATTTGCAGCAGATACACCATGTGGTGTATAGAGTATTGCTTGTATTCACCTCCAAATGTATGTTGGATTCGAGAACAATCTTTACCTTCTAGTTTGACATCAAATTTGTATGTGAGCTTTGGAAAATGCATTGGATTTATTGCTTGGATCTATAATTCAGACAAATCTGCCTGGTACGGTTTGCAATAATTCTGATTTTTGTTGTATACCTTATTTATTTCAGTCTTGTTTCATGTTTGTTGTTCCCTATTCCTTTTTATGTTGTAAAACCTTCAAAACACAAAAAGAATCCAACCTTTCTGCACTTCCATCTAGTTCTACAAGAGAATTTAATAAACAGGAAAACAAAAAATTTAAATTTAGAAAATTACAGCAGTTTATCAAAAGAGATCCATCAGGGATCTTTCAGCTATGTATGTTGTGCATCCCTCCATAGAACATTCTGCAGCTTATTATGCTTCTATCGAACTCATTTCTTCTTTCCCCTAAGCAGTTTGAATATCCTCTAGTATGTTCTATCTCTTGATTGATGGTTTTGACCAACCATAGTTATTCAGCCCGTTATGTATTTGGGATCTTATTCTTATTTCTTGTTCAATGATTGTAAATTGATAGCCAAGGATATCATTGTCTCTTGCCGATGTCAACATATGGGTTTCCAGTCCTTATTGCCGTAGACACCTACTCCTCTATGGTTGTTGGTTACACTTCCTTATTTGATGCCTCTTTCACACTATGCTGAGTTGGCATAAAAATATGTCTTCTCCCAAATATGCTACAGTATTCTGGATCAACTTGTTGGAAATATTCAGGATAAGGTAGGTTACTGAGAGGGGAGGGGTGAATCAATAACTTATAAAACTTTTATCTTATTCAGCATTTTAACCATTCACCATCATTCATCTAAACTACTACATAACTGAAGGAACAAACATTCATTGCACATGTACACAAAGATTTGGTGACCCAAAAACCTTCCAAGTAGAAAGTAAAACTGGGGTGGGGATGATACCCACAAAACTTCAATATTGTAGTATAAAGTTGGCTGGTTAAGGCTTACAATGATCATTTCTGGTGATCTGCCCTGTTAGGAGCAAGTAGGACTGCTAGATCCATCTTGTTAGAGGATTTACAAACATACAGTGAAGTATGCACTCTGTTAGGAGATTTACAAAAAGACTGTTAGGTCCACCCTGTTAAAGGATTTATGAATTGATTCACCTGTTAGGATGAAGCAGTGGATCTACTTACAACTATTTGCTGATAAGATCCTTTTTGCATTGATCACCTGATGTGATAGATATACCTTTTCTACTCCTATGTTGACCTTGTTGTGTTCCTTTTTTATTCTGCTGTTAGTTTTTAATATCCTCTGTACATGCGAACATCAATCTTTTCTTTTATACATCTCATGCCTTTCTACAAATGATATCATACATTACATATATACCATTCCAATATTTACAACTACAAGGTCGGCCAAAACATAAGTGAACAAAATATTACTAAGTCGGCCAGATAGTAGAAAACTTGGGTTCCTCAAGCTGACTCGGTGACCTTCTGATACTTGGCATCTACTACATTACTCGGCATCGTCATGCACTCGGTAGAAGTACAGGCTCAGTTCATACTAGCCACACAACACTGCTTGGAACTCGGTAACCATTGGTGACTCGGTAGATATAGTGTCACTCGGTAGAAGCTAACTTCTTCGTTTACCTTGTTGTGCTCAGTGAACACTGAGTCCTTTATTTACCTTCCTTTGGTCGGTGAACACTGAGCTCTTCATTTAACTTGCTTTGCTCGGTGAACACTGAGTTCTTCATTTACCTTGCTTTGCTCGGTGAACACTGAGTTCTTCATTTACCTTCCTGTGCTCGGTGAACACTAAATCCTTTATTTACCTTTCTGTGCTCAGTGAACACTGAGTCCTTTATTTACCTTCCTATGCTTGGTGAACACTGAGTCCTTTATTTACCTTTTTGTGCTCGGTGAACACTGTTGAACTGCCCATTCACTCGGTATCCTCTGGAATGCTCGGTGAGAACTGTTTACCTGCTGAACTTTATAAGGTAACCATTGAATGCTTGGTATACATTGTAGACTAAGTGATGAGTTCGGTAAGCATTCAGAACCGAATAAGTGTTTACACTAATGACAAATATATCATAATTCCAACACAAGTATGTATATTGAAGTCATAGCTATGATTCATTCTCTTGTTACTGGTTTAATCCATGTCCTTGTTACTCTGCTATCACTGGTTATATTTCTGCCTGTAATGTATATTCTAATATTAGTCTACCAATGCCAATCTTGGCTGGATCTTCCCTTTCATATGGTGCTCTTTGTTCAAGGACCTATCGTGTAAGCTCTTCAACACTGATTGAGATTCTCTCCTTTCCTCTGACCTTCACTAAATTGGATTTTCCCTAGATGTTTGTTTTCGTCTTTGCCCTACATTGCTTGCTGACTGTATTAATTTATTAGTTTCCTGAATGGTATTCTTTCAAAGTCCCCACAAGTGCTATCCTTATGTATTCGTTGTCACATGCGGACGTCTCCCGGTAGCATTTTTTTGGCTTAGTATTTGTGCTGAATTTGTATAATAATCCTCCTTAATACATATGCGCACCTTTCTCCACGAATATCCTCCACTATTATTTTCTTGTTTGCTGACTGCAAAGGATTGAGTTTGTCTCTATTCTTCTTCTTCTTCCGATCCTTTCATAGTTTTCCCAGTTATAATTCTCATGCTTTCAATATGTTTGGTAATATCAAATGGATAAAAGTGAACTGGGTTTTATATTATATTTGATGCTATGCATATTATGATTCTTTGTTTCTTGATCATCCTCTGCTATATATAACCCATTTGGTGTGAGCTCATGACCATTCAAATTAGGTTGTGATTATCTTTAATAATATATTCGTTAAGAATTTAAAATATATTTGAGTAAGATTATAGTTTATATATTTTAATAATTATTATTTATTTATTATATTATTGTACTCATCATATTATTAATTACATTTTAATCATATCATATAATGATATGATTATATTGATTAATATGTTACTAATTTATTATTATATTTATAATATATAATAATAAATTATATTTAATTTATTATTATATTCTAATTATTAATTTATTTATTATTCAATCTTATAAATATAAGGAGATGACAGGATAATGAAAGAAATGTGAGTAGAGAAAGAAACCACAAAGGAGGGCAAAGAATTATGGTGTACAAAATGTAAAAGTGAAGGGCATACCAAACCCAACTATATAAAAAAAACTATTTTGCAACATTTGCCAAGTATTGGAATACTCGATTAAGGAGTGCCTGTACAACCCAGAGATGAGGGACACCCAAGTGCTCTTCACCAAAGAACAGGCCACTCCTCCCACCACATCACCTCGAGCAAAAAACTATAATGCCTCACTTGGCAGGCACTGCAACTGATGCAAGAGCATCTAGTGGTGTAAGGGCAATCCTGTATCACCCAAAAATATGCTTAGAGATAGTTTCTATTTAATCTGTTTTTATTTCTGGATACCCATTTGGGTCAAATAAAGGTTCCAACTCTCACAATTCCATTATTAGTTTTTTAGGTTAGAGTTTTTAAGCACCTTGGGATAAGTGTAAATGCAAAAAAATGATTATTTTGTAATTAAGCCAAAATTATGATGAGTTAGAAGGTGTAAGTTGGAGGGATGATTATAATTGTAATTTAAAGCGCTCCAAAAAAAGAATCAGGTCAAAAGGCTTTATGGTTAGAAAGTTATTGCAATTTAAATTTTTCTGGAGACCTCCTAAGAGCGCTTCAAAGTCAGATTCGGGGCACTAAACGGCCTCATATAGGGCCGAAAAATGGGGGACGAGCAAAGCTGGTCCATAGGGCTGTAGAGCACTTTGAGAGCTTTCCGGAAATGTAAATGTGTAATGTTCCCGAATAGAAATAAATGTATTTAATTTTCTTTTTGTGTAACGGGCCGATTGTTTAAATTAACTCGGACCCAAATTTAATTTTGTCATAGTAGTTTGTGTCACCGTCGGCTAATCTTTGTACACCCTCGGAAAGTTTTTTCCGATGGGTATTTAAGCACGGCTCGTAGTAGTTAATAGGTATGTTTTTTGGATCATATTTTCTCTGTACTGCGGATTCCTGTTGGAGTTCGGAATTTGTTCGCCATGTTAGAAGTGAAAGACCTTCCCTATTTGGCTCGCTCAGTTTCGATGGGAACAAAACCCTCACCCTATTCCGATTGTGTCCCTAGTCTGTTTCGGGCAATCTAAAGGCTAAATTTCATCTCTGTTCTTGTTGGTGAATGTTTAGTCTCTGAATGTGCAAATTGTGTAAGTTTTCTTGCAACTAAACTATTGATTATCAATTAGTTTGCATTGATAATTGCCTCTTGGAATGTTACTATACGGCCTCCATCATTCACTCTTTCTCCTCATGCCCGTATGGCTCCTCTGTGTTGTATTTGGCCCCGCTTCATAATTCACAATTCATAATATAATAATAGTGCAGCGTACGGCTAGATTTGTGGTTCCCGTACGATCATTTGTGATCTACCGTACGACCACCTCCTCATTCCCTTCGGCAAACATACCACCATACGGCAATAGACCGTACGGTCTTCTGTGGCCCACCTACTCACCATACGGACTTAGTTTCCTACTAAGAATCTTGCACTCTTGTTAACTCCCGTACGAACTGCTACAGGCAACATATAGTCACCGTACGGCTTCTGTCACTGCACTCTAGGCACATCCTCATCCATACGGGACCAATCCTAGGCACATAACCATCGATTTTCTTCTCTGCAAAATTCAAACTGATAACAAGGAACATTACAAAACGGTTCGTCAATCGGAGTCACAGTTCAAAAGTTATGCCTCTCAGAAGTTGGACTACCGTTTCTGAATTCTTCTAATTTTACACCGACTTCTAACGTGATTTCTGGAACCTTTTGTTTTGGCAGTGGATGCCAACTGGCATATTGTAGAATGTATTCCTAACCCTAAACCATTTGGGGCTTATTTAAGAACACTTCTGGCATTGTAAATGCAGTTCTCAGTGGAGTTAGAGAGAGGGTATTATGTGGAGGATTTCTTTCTCCAGAGTCATACTATTGTAAGCCTTTAGGGCATTTTTCATTGATAATAATATTTCCCTTTTCCTGTGTGTTCATTCTAGTCTTTGGTTGTCTCCATCAGCAACAACCGTTAGTTAACAATAGCAATAATAACACATCCAAAAGCTACATCGAGTATGATGTGAAGGGGCGGCCCATGATACAGTGTTGTAGATGCAATGAGTGGGACCACTTCACGCAAGACTGTCAGAGAAGGGAATGAGATGGAGGCATGGTCTACAATGGTGTGGTCCAAGCAACCATGAGGATGCTAATAGTCCCAAGGGGAAAGTAGTGAACATGATAGACATGATACGCCTTGAGGAAGAAGAGTTGGCAGTCACAAGTTTGCAGGCGAAAAAAGTTGAGTATCTAGACCCTTGCCTAGAGAAAGAAAGATTGAAGGAAGTAGGAATGGATATCGAATGGGCGATGGAAGAAGAACAGGAACTGTCACACAACACTACTAGTACAGACTAACTATTGTCCTGTCGAGTGAGTAAACTATTTCCATTATCAGAATTATATTAAGGGACATGGATTGTTTTATAAGATCTGAAAGAAGTCTGTTGTTATCCTTAAATTCTGATCAAAGCACTTTATTACATAATCTGATTAGCCAAATTATTGATAAAGTGTGTTTAGGGCATGGATTAAGGAATGTACTTTCACATGGTTTCAATATAAACAATTTAGTCTATATCTATGAAGCTTTAAATTTGTATGTTGTAAAGGATTTGTTTTACTGTAAGTGCAGAGTGTGTTTAAGTCACTTTCGTGTAAGTTGTTCCTTAAGGTTAATTTCAATTCTATAAGGCATTCTTAGCATTTTAGATAAGTGTAATTTACTATAGGTTCAATGTTCTTAGGAAGCGTGTTGAGTTCTTAAGTGCATTCATACCCACCCAACTTGTTATCTTCATCCCTAGTGTAAATAGTCATTAAATAGTCATTATATCTCATCAGCTTATGAGTCCCAGATTGACACTTGAAGGTACAACTGTGGATGTTCAATTAGGTCCACTTCCAAATCAATTCGCAAAAGAAACTAGACCACAGTTTTACCCTAGAAGTGACATGTTCTTGCTGGATAGGGTTGGTTCAAAAGTCTGAGCAACCTTGAAGAGTTTCCTTGTATAGCTCATTATACCTATTGTTTCAGTTGGAGGATTGCAATTGAGAATAAGTTATCAGATTTGGCAATTGTCGCTGGCTATTTACACTCAGGATCTGCTACAGAAGGTCTTTAAGGACTTGTAATGTTCATTTCTACCTCTGTTTTCATGATATTTCTCATGATGGGTGTTTGCAAACCATTGTGTATTCAAGATATCAATGTATTGCCTTGATTTCTTATCATATTAAGTTGCAATAGCAGATGTATATGTGCAGATTTTGATATCAGAATTTGGGGATTTTCTTATATCTGCATCTTACGAATATGAATAAGTTGGGACATGGTGATGAATTCTTTAGATTTCCACTTGCAGCCTAAATTTATAATTTCACATTTTAGAAGTTTGTTTTGAAAAATATTATGAAATTTTCATGCGAGTCAGTGTGAAGATAAAGATGCGATAATAGAGCATTACCTGTGTAACAACTGATAATATATTGCCGTTTCATGGTTTTTGAGAAGTTCAAGAACTAACTTTATAGCCTGAACTATGGAGGTGACTCCTGATTCCTATTGTTGCCAATGTTTTGTATTCAAATGTAATCAAAATTTAATTCTATGAATTATGATATTTATTTTTCAGCAACTTAGAAATTTCGTCTATTATATGTCCCAATATAATTGTCTCTATTGTGTCTTCTTGAATTTTCTCCTATGCTTGATTTAGTAAGTTTTCAACCATTATGAAACTAATGCCACTCGACTTTAGAATTTACTATTGAACCTTTTTTTTCTGGCATTATTTTATTTTGGTGAACAATTTGAACATGTACGTTAACTTACATCTGTGAGAGCACATTCATGCACACCTCTTAGTGTATCCATTTACTTGGGTTTAAGATTTCTGCATTCGAATCTTGTAGATGCGAAATTATAAGAGGTGGGATGGCAAAGTATCTCACTCCAATGGGGCCAACATTGCTTCATGTTAACCCAATTTTTGAGATTGGTCCTGTAGAACCAAGATTCTCAGAATGGTTGGTATTTGAAGGTATCAGTGTGGATGAAAGTGGCCGTCAACATTACCTTGATGCAAGCATTGCATTTAAAAGAGCCGCTCTCAATGCTATTGATTATCTTTTCAAGTTTGGATATTCCAAAGAACAGGTCTGTCTGTGTACCAAAACTTGTTAGAGGTATTTAAGAAAATCGACAATGCATGGCCTGTTATGGTTATGCTTTCTGACACTGAATTTTTTTCCTGGCAGAGTTATTTGCTCTTATCTTGTTGCCCTTGTGAAGTCAGACTTTCAGGAATTGTTGATGTCCCGAATGCTGTTGTGACACTCGCTCTTCCTACTGCAATTTTTGATCAGGTTTCTCTCTATCCTACATTACTGTGTATGGACATGGGCACTCGTTCTATGCTACTTTTTGATCCCATGATTTTGAATTTACAATTCAGCCAACTAAATTTACAATGCTAATATGTCGTATTATATGATTTTATGTATAATTGTTCTTAATAAATGGAATTACGCCTCTTTTAGTGATTTTATATATAATCGTTTGTTGTTGGGGTTTATGCACTCTTGTAACTAAGTTATACGATGCTGATATGCTGCATTATATGAACTTTATATATAATTGTTTGTCGTTTGGGTTAAACCACTATTGTTTGATTCTTTTTCTTTCATCCCATAGTTTTCAACACTTTAATTGTTGCGTTTCTCTTTAGATATTCTATTTTTTCTGTTTAACTTTCACACTGTTTGTTATTTGATAATATTCTTGTTTCTTTCATTCTGAATGGAGGGTTGAGTGCACATCATCATAAGGGACACAAAACGGTTTGTGTTATTGTACCAATTGGCATGAATGTCTTTTTATGATTATTTTATTAATCTGCATGGTGTCTGTAATAGCAAGCAAATAAAGTAGCTAAGCATTCTGCAAGGAAAGTAGAAGAAACTTCTATAAAAGAAGTAATGACGATACTTTCAGATTCCTTGTAGTGGAATAAAAAAGTACAAGCTGCTGCTTCATTTTTTGTTCAACTCTTTATGGTCATCTTATTTTTTTCAATGTCATGTTTGTCAGCTCATTGGCATTTGTCTTTATATGCAGGATATAAGACCACGGAAGGATGGTCCACCTACTGGGCCACGGTTGATAAAGAAAGTTGATATGCCAACTTGTTCATATGATGGATCTCTTCCTATTACAAAGAACCCTGCTCCGATATAAATAATGTAGTACATACGTAGTTGCAAGTGGCTAACAATCAGATATGCTGTATAGGAAAGAATGTAATCTTATAGGTTTACCATGCAGAACGTATTATTTGATGAGAACAGTTATTTTAGGTGTTTTAAATATGAAAATGACAATATGTATGTTTATATTTGCTCAATACTTTAGTATAACTGCATTATAAGTTTGTGTAATGGTGAAAATTGCATCCCTCTGCCCTTTTCCCTTATGCTTTGGCCCCGCTCTGATTAGAGTATCCTAAATGCAACAACTAGCCTATAAGTGGCATATTCTTGCATGATTCCAGCTTATGACATCGCCATATCCTGATCCTCTTTATCACCGATTCCCAGATATTTGAGCTTGAATTCTAGATCCCTCAACCATCAGCCTATTAGAGAAATATTGTAATATTCAGCTTATAATGGTCATTTAAGTAGTTTAGTTAGTAACTTATTATTTTGTCAGTCAATCAATTTTTAAAAGCTTTAATTTGTGTCTGTACTTCTTGATCCTTTTTGTTATGGAGAAATCTTATGTAATCTTTCTATATAAGGAGTATTCCACTTTTTTGTTTAATACAACAATCTCATCATTTTATATTTCATAGTATCAGTGTTTTGCTTCAACAAAAATTGATTTTTTTTAGAGCTAAGGGTTGTATTCCTCTTCTCTGTTTAATACAACAATCTCATCATTTCATATTTCGTAGTATCAGTGTTTTGCTTCAAAAAAAATTGAATTTTTTTAAGTGCCAAAGGTTTCTTAAAGCACCATGTTTTTCAGATTGTGGAATTTTTTTCTTTCTTCGTCAAAGCTTCGAGGTGTGTTTTCTCTTATAATTGAAGGTTTTCCACTTTGTTTGTACAAAGGACTTTTGTTTTTGCCTAAGACGACCTATCCTTTTTCTTCCTCAGACCTTGATTGTTATTCCCACATAATTCTCTGCATTTTTTTGGTTATTTATACACTGCCAATGCTGCACTTCTCTTCCAATCTTGCCATTTCTAAGAAATCTGGCCGTTTTTCTCTTTTTTGGTGAAAGCGACATGGTGGTTTGTTATTTTTATCGTAGTTTTTGGCATTTTCCTATTGCAATGGGGATGTTTGTTGGTGGTCTGAGTGCACTGCAAACGACATTATTTTTGCCCCTTTATTCAGTGCTACCCCTAATCCGAGTTCACAATTAGGGCTTTGCACCTTTTCTCCCAAAAATTGTGGTTTTCTTTGCCATGGATTAGCTGTTTTTGACCCCCCAAAAAAAAATTAAAAATCGCAAGGTTGTATTGTTCTGATACTGTGAAAAAATTGTAGCTTTTTCCATCTTCAGCCAAAACAAATTTCACTTTTTTAAAATTAAATTGTGGTTTCTTGTACTTGTTTTTAGATGTGTTAAGTTTTTTTTAGGGTGATTGGTGTTCCTCCAAATCTATTAGGATTTTTGTGTGCTTTTAAACAAAATCATCATGATGGTTTTTTCAAAGCAATGGAATGTGTTTTTCTCAAATTTTAGCAAAATCTTGAAGTTTTTTTGCTATTTTTGAATCAACTAAACTCAATTTTTTGAGAAGTTGTTTTATCTTTGTTTCCGTGCATTTGGATATTGGGAGGGGTGACTTACCCAACATTATGTTGGAAGAAACTCAATTTTTTTGTTCTTGGTCATATGAGAAAGTTTTGCATAAAGGAGTGGTTGATGAAAATCCAACTGAGGGTCTTAATAGCAATGCTTTTGTAGTAGAGTGTTTAAAAGACGAGACTCACTTCTATACATTCATGGCCAAAAAAATAACAGATTATGCATGGAACTTGTAGAATAACTATTAAGAGAGGGTATTAATGTAATATTGTAATGTTTATCTTATAATGTGTCATTTAAGTAGTTTAGTTAGTTTCTTTCTATTTTGTAAGTGAGATGATTTTATTGTTTATGTCTTTAGTTTTTAATCATTTCTATTGTGGGAGATCTTTTATAATCTTTTGTATAAGAGGGATACCTTTCTTTTGTTTAATACAACAATTTCAATCATTTCAAGTAGCCTAAATCAGATTTGCAGTGCTTAATGCAAGTCACTCCTACAATTACAAATTTGAATCTTGAATTTTTAAAATTCACAATATAAATGTACCGAGCTATGTTGTTTAATTAATACGTCATATTTTTTCAATCACCCTAAATCGAATCTAAAGTGTTTAATGCAGGTCACTGCTACAATTACAAATTCCAACCTTGAATTTTTGAAATTCAAAATATAAATGTACACATTGCCAAGCACTTCAATAGCTGTTTTCAATCGACTTGGCATATAATTTGTCAATTTGTATATTTGGTTGTTGAGTTTAATGACAACCTTTAATTCATTTGAAATTGTGCTAGAATGTGAGAACATTTATAGCAAAGAGCTTAAAAGAAAATTTACTTGATTCTGACATTAGCCTAAGTCCATTACACACCTACCATTTTTTAGTTTTTTTAATTTTTAGTTGAGTTGTAAGGCTGGTCCATTAGAGCTCCAACTAAGGTAAATTATAGGTCCCAAAAATGTATACTATTGAACATCTTTCCATTTAATCAATTCATTTCTAGCTGTCCCATTTAGATATTGCCTTCAAGTGAATTTCTTTAATAATAAGATTACTATAGAAAAATTGATTATTTCTAAGTAGGAAATGGTAGAATAAATTAATTATATTTGATATTGCACAAGCCATGTTGAAGTTTCTTTTTTTTATATGTTTTTTAAGATTTTGGAGTTTTGTTCAAGACATTCACTTATGGAAGTTGACAACATTAATGCCCATTGAAACTGTCTTTTTTTTTTATTACTTTGGTGCAGTCTTTCTTGACTTTGCTTTACCATATTAAATATGGTTGTACATATTTACTTTTATAGTTAATAGTTACATCTATTGAATAATATAGTCATAATATTGGTGAATATGGTTGAACTCTATAATGTTATCTTTCTTATGTAATAGATGTCATGCCTCTCATTTCTTCAAGACAATTTGGGGCTTCTATATATTTATGTGTTTTGTGAACCAGATTACTAATTGTTGATTTAGTTGTATTCATCTAGTATCAGAGTCATATTTTAAAAAAAAAACATGTAAAGCAAAGAGAATTTAATGGAGTATAAAGCAAAAGAGTCTAAAAAAGTGTCGGTAGGAGAAGAGAAGTCACTGATTGCATGCATAGATGTTGTAGTTTACATTGTCAGAGGAAAAAAGTAGTTTCGACTTCTGTTTCTAATGCAAAGATATTATTGTCCTATCTTGAAAGAAAATCCCCATCCTCGGTAAGAAATAATACAAGCTTATATGTTTTTCTTTTCTTTTTGCAGAGGTTAAAATGAATTTGGAAAAGTGCAAAATCTCTTATAAGAGTGCTCAATCTCTTGAAAGGGTGCAATGTGAGCAGTGTGGAAGGAGACAGATTATGATTTCATATTAAATTTTATTTTTATTGGAAGTCCATTTTTTTTAAAAGAAGTTTTATCCATTAGATTTTATTATAGGGTTTTGACTTGTGGAGATTATTTTTACTTAGAGGAGATTATATAATGCATTTTTAAAGAGTATGGTAATGTTTTCTAAAGAAACAAAAAAAAAATTACATAATCATAGCGTGATTATATAAGAGAATGTCATATTGAGGAAATCTAATTTTTCAAAAAGAAAAAAGTTATCAAAGTATTGTTGTAAGATATTAATATTGTCTCTTGTAATCAAGTACATTATTGGTTGTAATCGATACTTATTATGATTATTATTGTTTGATAAATAAGAGACAAATACCCATTTTATTGATTTAAAAAATATTTACATATTTACAAAATCTTGTTCAAGTGCAGGCATCGGAGGAAAAAGAGCAAGGTGAAGAAAACCCCTGGTGTAGCCAAGAATTGAAGTCTTGTATGCATACAATTGCCCAAAATGGGACTTGAAGAGGGCATTCCCTCTTTTACAGAGAATTTCTAGAGAGCATGCCCCCTATTACAGAAAATTTAAATTATGTTAACAAATTGAGAGATTTCTCTTTTGAACATTTACATAATTGATTGAGAGCAAAAGAAAGGTAAAGTTTCATCCTTAAGGACTAGAGAAAGAGAGCTTGAGTTGAAGCCTAGAAGATGATGTATATCCACATATCCATCTGCAAAGTACTAAACATAGAAACACATATATTTCTTTCACTGAAAAAAGTTAGCTTGGTATAACCTAACTCTAAATAATCAACTTTGAGAGGGAGCAAACATGGAAGAACTATACCCAAGCATGTTGAAACAAAAAGAAGACCTTATGAAGAGCTTGCTAAAGAACCTTTTAAAGGTATCTCACCCCATACTTGGATAAGAGGGCTTTAAACTATAGTATATCCATATCAATATTGCATTACAAAATATAAGAAAAAAGCTCTTCTGGACCATGCACCAGTAAGCAAACCAGAAATTGAAAGAGAATTGGAAAGCCACAAACCATGGAGAACCTTTCATCTATGGTATCCCTAATCTAGCCAAACTATTATTGAGGGTAGATATGAAACAATCCAACTTATAGATAGTTCATTAATATTATTGAGATAGAAGGCTAAAAATGATCATTTCCAATGACATGATATTAACTGACTATAGTTAAAAAAAACCCTAGAAATCAAGGGATCAACTCAACTGGTGTTAAAGCTACAAAGAAACCTAACCTTGTCTAGCTTCATGATGAGTAAAACTTGCAAACACATAACCACCACTATGGAAGAAACAAATTTAAGAAAGCCCTTTACGATTATTAAAATTTCTCCTTTCTTCAAACAAAATCAAAAATTTTGAAACATAAAAGAATAAAACTAGTAATAGTAAGCATCATTCCCATTGAAATATTTATCTCATTTACACAGCTAAAGTCTACTTGAAATATTCAAAATTAAACAACTGTTCAAACCATGAGCATATTATAAAGTTATTTTAAAATGAATGTTAATAAGTTTTTTAGCAAAAAATCAAAGCTTCGATCTTAGTTTTTGTTGTATCGGCCATACTAAGGGATATTATATAGATAGAATTATCAAAATTAAACTTAGAGGACTATTAATCCCTGAAGGCTTCATGGACATCTTCAATAGCAACTCTCAAGGACCTCTTGTGTAGAATCCCCTCATCTTCAAAGTAGTGCTCTAGCCAGTCCAAATCAATGGGGTCTAGAATAGAAAAGAAGTAAAGGAGGAACCTAAGGTTTCTCAAGTAGACCTCCTTATCTTCCAAGAAGCTCATTGGGTCCTCTGTGAAAATTATCGGATATATAGGGACAAGTACCCCCCTAATATAAAGAAAATTGTAATTAGTTACAAGGGGAATAGTAAGGCCCCCTCTAATATTGATAAGGAGAGTTTCATGATCTCCCAACAGATTGTCTTCAAATAGCCGACAAAGACTAGCTATTAGCTCATTGCCTACATAGAAATGACGGGCTACTACTATGAACATAGCAACAATATCTGCATTAAAGGATAACCTATTTGAACAACTAATATACTGGGGTACCTAAGCGTTGAAGAATAACCCTTTAAATTACCTTATTCTTGATAGAGACAAATTGCATAATTATTTCAATCTTGATAGGCTTGTCGAAAGCCATGAGCCGAGCAGAAGAGGTTAGCTTAATAGGGGTATCCCTAAGTTTTCTTATGCAAAAGATGCTAACATTCATCGATATATAGAGGGGAGTGAGGGATGCTAAAAATGCCACCTTTTCCAGGAAAATAGGAGCAATAAAGGCTTGCATAAAGAATAAAGTAATGCATGCATGAAAAGTGTTTGCCACCATGTTTGGGCATTAAATGAGCATACATTAAAAGTACATCCAAGATTAAAAATGCATAAATAAAGATTGCTATGGGTAAGCAATCAAAGATTGAGAAGTTAATTGTGAAATTCCAAGAAAGAAATTAAATATCCTCATCATTATTAGCTATTGAACAGTCCTTAAGAGTTAGGTTTTAAAAATGATGCAATAGGACAAAGTTAGATTGGATGGGATTTATGTCCCCTTTAAAATAAAAGGTTTCTTTTGAAATATAAAAGGATGCTCATCTAAAAAATGTTACAATTAGAAGAAAAATTAAAGAATAAAGAACTAAGTTTTGAAGTAAAATGTATCATAGAGGATACAGGTTAGAAACAAAATTCAAACAATGGTTAAAAAACTAAATGAGAAATAATGAGGGATGCAGATAAAATAATCTAAGATCCTCTAAATATCCAAATGATTTTACATATACTAAATGTTGCTTATCTACTAAGGACAAAGAGTTTAACAAGAGGGCAGAATACTAAAGTCCCTCACAATATCACATAGGCCTGGCAGACCCTCTGACCAAATACTTTGATTAATACTAGTCCTATTTAGGCCACCAACTCCTTCATTTGCCAAATAATTTGCCAGAGTATTCCCTTCTTTAGAGATGTGGTTAATTGTAGTTTTATTGAATGATTGAAGGAACTCTAATTCTTTTGCCAACAATGATTTCAATTTCCAATTAGGCATGGAGCCCTTTCAAAGGGCGTCAATGATGATGGATGAATCTCCCTCAATTTCAATGTTTTGGAGATTGGAAATTGAACATAGCCACAAGCCTTCCACAAGAGCTTTTAATTATACCTCATTATTAGATGTATTACCAATGTATTTACAACATTTGATTAGGATGTCTCCTTTATGAACATCCAATGCCAAAACCCCCAAGTTCCTTCGAGAAGCTCTATCAAAATTCATTTCCACCCATTCTTTTTGGGGAGTGGACCAAACACAATTATCCCTACCACTTTTGTTCTCCCCTTCCCCAATAAAGGGTGGAAGTTTTAAGACCCAACCACCTATTTCACATTGAACCATCCCATTGGGTCATAGCTTTTTGGGATCCACCATTACTACACACCTTACTATTGATAACCTCAATGATTAGGGTTTCCATTTTAATAGTAAGCTGCTAATAATCCATCTTAAAATTCCTAAAGATCCTCCTATTCCTTTCCTTCCATAATTCCAATAGAATTATGGAAGAAGATATTATCCATAACCCCTTGAATATGTTATCTTTATTCAAAATAGGCCAAGATAAGAAAAAGGGACTGAATGGAGCTAGGGAGAGTTATTTTCCAAGACATCTTTTTGGAGAACCAATTCCAACACATGACAGCATAATCATAGTTAACAAATAAATGGTTGGGATACTCCTCTTCTTTTTCATAGAGTGGACACTAAATAGGGCCTTCATATCCCATACTTCTAAATTTATTGGTAGTAGGGATTTTTCCTTGAAGAGAAATCTAGGAAAAAGCCCCTGCCTTAGGGAGATAGAGGGTATCCCAACACAAGATCTGAGGTAGCTCCTCCTTAGGGAGGTTTCTTCTCTCCATCAAGAAGTTGTAACCTTCTTTGACTGTGAATTCCCCTGATTTGGAGTCTTCCTAGATTAATATATCCTCTCTTCTTGATAAGAAAAAAGATCTTATTTTTTAGGATAGACAGAAGAAGATCCTTATCTGATTGAGGAACACCAAGATTGTGGAAGGATTTCCAATGGCACCTCTCTAGAGATGATCTATCTAGAACCACATAGTTACAAAAGAAAGGACCCCATGCTTCTTCCAAGGCTTCTCTATTTGTAAGAAAGTTCCCAAGCTTGTTGATGATAGGATATCCTTCCCAAGAATCTATCCAAAATACACCTTATCTCCTTTACCCACTTTCACTAGTGCATTTTACCCTAAATTTTGACTGAACTATTTTAAATGGGATGGTTGGTCAATTTATAGAGAAAATTTTTGTTTTTTTTTATAACATGCCTGTGTTGGTCACAATTGTGACCAATTATTTTGGTTGCAGTTGTGATGCACACCGCAACATAAAACAAAACAAATAAAAGGAAAAAAATATATCACATTTCATTTGGTGTCGAGGGTTCCAGAGTATTCGCGAGAAGTGCGAGTTAATGGTATGTTCAGAGATTTGATATGGTTCTGCCTGCATCAATCCAAGGGCACTTCAACTCCTTCACTTCTAGCATTTCGCTCACATGAGGGCATAGATTTTCAAGGGGGGTTCCGGAATAGAGGACTCGGCATTGTGTAGGGACCATTGTAATAGGTAAAAGTTTAGTGGCATATATGATAATAGGTTTTCTTTACCACAACATCGGGTAGGGACCATTGTAATAGGTAAAATTTTAGTGGCATATATGATAGTAGGTTTTCTTTACCACAACATTGTGTAGGGACCATTGTAATAGGTAAAAATTTTGTGGCATATATGATAATAGGTTTTCTTTACACAACATTCTGTAGGGGACCATTGTAACAAGTAAAATTTTAGTGGATTATGTGTTTGTGTTTGATTTGAATGGAGATGGCATTGTACAAGAATATTTTGATTCCAATGGGGAGGCAAGGTATATGGCACAAGACCTTGGGAATTTTATCCAAGTATCCATCCTTAGGTCCTCAAGATGTAGTAGAAGAGGTTGCGATAGGGTTTAGGGTTCAGGGTACTATGATTAAAGCAATAAGTGTCACAGTATAATGACCATGAGCAAAATTGTTGGCAACTTCTTCCATCCAGAGTTTAGTTGCTTAGGATAAAATGGTTACTGATAGCCCTACTATTTGATCCTCGTCAATAATTGGTCCCAGATTCACACTCACAGTTTGGGGCATATGCTTCCTTTTAATCCATCAGTTTAAAGACTCCTCATACCACAAGACTATAACCATAGGAGAAAAAGATCTACAATGAAGTCAAGATACTAATTTCTAGTATGTCCTATTTAAAGATTTTCTTTTGGACTAAACATTGGGATATGTCAGTAATCTGATTCAAGTTCTGAGTTTGTTCCTTAGAGTGGGCTTTAAATTTGTGAGAGAAGAACGTATATGGTGGTGATAGGCTGAAGAATATAGTGTAGCTCTATGATGTGTAAGATAGTGAGGCGTGAATAGAAGACTCCTTCAAGAAAAACCAATATATGCAAAAGTGTGCATTATATTCAAATTCTGGTGGATGGGATAATATCTGGGGAAATGGACAAGAAGAATTTGGCTAGTGGAGGAAGGTCTAGATATTATCCTGCCAAACTTAATTCTTTTGTTGTCACAAAAAATAGTTGATAGAGTCAAGGCCCTTGAACAAGGTTTTTGTCTGGCTAATTATGTATGAAATCCTTGTGTCTAAGGTGTAGGGTTAACCCACTAAGGGAATTTTCCTCTCATTTTCTTATAGGCCCTCCAAAAGTGGTGGAAATTAGGAAACTAATATGCTGACTGCTTTGAGATTTGGATCTAAGTTGAACTAGATTTCAACAACCCACTCCCTACCATGATGAATGGTCAACTGGAGAACATATTATGGGAACAAAACCTTGATTATGAGGATGCACAATTTAAATGTTTGGATTGTGAATATGGACACTTGGCTAGGGATTCTCTCATTGAAATGCTTAAAACTACCTATCTATCTTGAGTTCGACCAAGATGCAAACCCTTTCCCAGCCTAGAATCAGGTAGAAACTACCTTCAAAGCATTGCATTCAAATGGATGTATCAGTTCTTGAATAAGGTTCTATCAGGGAAGAGTAAAATGAAAAGGGGGTTGATGAACTAGTCATAAAAAAATTTGATTTGAGTTCTAATTTTCAGTCTCTTATTTGTGTGTATTGAGAATTTTTTCTATGTTTGTAGCTAGGGGATTGAGGAAAGTGGTCCCATACTTAGCCTCCATGACTGTGAAGGTAATTCCTTCTAAGCAAATGATAATCCAAAAATTCAATTATGCTTAGGTTAACATCCATTTTCTTTCACATTCTTCGCAATTGTTCATGCATGTGAAAGAAGGCAACTAATGAACTTATGGGGATTCAAGATGACACCCTGGCTATCAATTCTATATAGAGAGAATCTAATGGCTTATTCAAAATATGTTGCATAGTAGATAGTAAAGAAGATGACTTTAAAAAAATCTATTTTATGCATAAACATGAAAGAATCATATAAAAGAGTAAATATGATCAAGTAAGAGGAAGGTTGTCAAGAGATTGTGGAAAATTTGCTAATGTTCATAGCTAGAGGAATATAACTAGACCTTTACTTGCTAGTCTATAAATATTACACTCCATGCACCTATTAATACTATCATGCCTAAATCTGTAATGGGATGAAATTTTTGGTAGAACTACATCGAGAGTCAAATAAATTTTGACAAATAACTAGGATTACACTTCTCCATATCGTCTGAGAACCATGTTTAGAATGCATCATTATATGTTGTTTTCCCATTTACTTGTAACGCCATCAAACACGGTTGTGGACACAAACTTAAACACTCATCACGCAATGTTGCAAACATTAACACAAAAGATCACAGGAATGGATGATCCTTCAAAGATGACAGAGGTGGACATTACTGAGCATCTGGAGATGGAGTTGTCATTTCTTGTTGAATTGAGCTTCCTAGAGAGAAGTACCACTAACTCTTCTGAAAAGTTTTATATGATAATATTTTCAACGTCAGTCTTTAGTCTTCACAATCACAGTGCAATGGTGCAGAAATTTGGATCTGGTGGCAAGGATAGGAAATCTTCCAAAACTTACAAAGATATGCATTATTGAGTGTCTTCATGTTAAGAACTCGCCTATACTCTATGGTCTAAGTAGCCTAGAAACCATTACAATTGATGGATGTGGGAAGCTTAATCATCTAAAGCCAATTGATGGTGGGATTTCAAACGGGGTGTAAAGTAGTTGGAATATGAACCATTTGGTGCACTTGTGGATATTAGATTGTTTGGTGCTTGAGGAGCTTCCCTATTTTGCATGTCAAACTTGTTTGTAGGGGATTCAAATAATCAAATGTATAAAGCTACTGAAAATAACTATTCTTTCTGGTGTAAGGAATCTTGAAAGGATTGAAATTAATGGATACGAGAAGCTTAATCACCCCCAGGTGACTGATAGTGATTGTGCAATTACTGAAGGAGTCTCAAGTAGCTTTGACATAGGTCATTTATGACAACTGTGGATATCAGATTGTCCAAAGCTATCTTGTTTTGCGTATCTAAGTTTCCTGGAGTGGATTCACATATTCAGGTGTGAAGCCAAACAAAATAATATTTCAAATGTCATTGAACAATCTTTAATTGGATTACTTTAAAGAACTTATAAGCGTATCAGAAATATTCCATCTGAAGAGTCTAGTAGAATTAATTATATCTAAGTGTCGATAGCTTGAGCCTGACTTGTATCTTGAGGGTATGGACTCTCTCCAAAGTATTACATTGTGATGGTTGTGTGAAGATGATTTTTATTGATTCTTGTGAGAAGTTGCAACATTTTTGCCAATGACACTCATCAAACTCAAAGTGTGTAGGTACAAGAAATTGAAAATAGTCACAGGAATTGGCAATCTTACAAAGTTAATAAACATGTGCATTGGTGAATGTCTTGAGCTTGAAGAGCTGCCAATTCTCACTTGACTAGGCTACTTGAAAATTATTAATATTAAGCTACTTAGATTTGCAAGACCATAATTGTCTTAATTGAAATCTTAACTTCTACACATAACTTGTCCTTGATTCTTGTTGCCACAGAGATATCTAAGATCTCTAGACATGAACAACCTTTAAATATCATCTCCTCTGCTTACAAGAAATCGATCACAAGACAGTATAAAATTTCACACATCAAAATCCTTTAATACTCATCCAAGATAGTCTCATTTAAATCTACAACCTTTTATAAGACAAATCTGTCCTAAAATTCACACCAATCTCTTCCTCCCTCCCAAGCTCCTTGATTCAAATTATCTCTTTGATGATTGTATGTCAAATAAACTAGGCTTGTTGCTCACTCATCCTTTGAGATCTTCAAATTGATGTTGCATTTTTATTTTCCAAATCTACCATCATGACCTGAGCAAGCTGGGTTGATACAAATCTTTATGCTCATTCTACCCAAGCAAGTAGGTAGAGTACTTTCTTTGCATGTTCAAGAGATAGATATTTAGAAATCTCCTTAGATAACCATTGTCCTAATATTATCAATGAACAAACTGAACTTAGAAGATGATTAAGAACTATAATAATCCTTGTTCTATTAAAAAATTAAGCCAACATCAAGTCCACTCTAATTAGATAAAGTATTGTACTTCTCAGTATATCACAAAGTCTAGATACAACTCTCACCAATACTTCACCCTTCACAATATAAGAATAATGATTAAAACTTACTTCAGAGTAATAATAAGATTCTATTGAAGAGTACTGATCATTTAAGATAAAAATCTCTTCAAAATGTATCTGTACATGGATAGTTGTTTATGTGGTAAATTACTATAGTTTCGGGATGTGTTTCAACTTTCTTCCCCAAGCTAAGAGAGTTGATCAATAGGGGAAGGGAGCTTATGATGATATGGGGATAGAAAAAAAATCAAAAAATCGAGGAGTTCTAGGTCCATTATTTGCATTCTGTATTTGCTTCTTTTGGTTTATGTGCATTTTGTTTGTGTTGGTAATTCAATTAGTTGCATTCAATTAGAGGCTTCATGGGCACATGTTGAGAGATATTTTTAGAAGATCAAACTGAGCTCAAGTTGGAGACCAATTTTTTTTGTGCAATCCATTTTCTTCTATTTTTTGATAGATTTTTGAGTTGTAACACCTAGATGCACTTTGTAAATGGATAAAACTATGTGCATAGTAGTTATAAACTAGTATAGGAGTAGTTATGCATATAATTTCATACATCTACACTATAATTTTATTTTTATGCATGGTTAGAACACTAGCTATAGTTTCTTAGTTTAGGAATTGAAGCATTATATAAACAAGTATGTACAATGTAAATAATATTGACAATTTTTTTGCAATAAAGCTTTATGCAATTGGTGCTTCACTCATGGTGTGAGAATGCTTATATCTATGTGAGTTTATTAATTAATTATTGTTAATTTATGAATTTCAAAGAGCTTATATCTAAGGAAATAATGACAAACTTTCTTGAGGCAAGACTTTTCATATTATAAAATTTTCTTTCAATCTTTTAAATTGGAGCCTAAGGATTGATGACTTTTCTCTTCTTAGGTACATCAAGCATGTTTAATTGAAAAGTGTATTTGAACACAAAAAAAATCAACAAAAATTATAAGAAGCCTAAGGCTACAACAGGGTTTGGTATCATCTCTTGAAGTTTTTACTACTAATTCTGAAGGGTTTTATATTGTTGAATATTATTTCTATATTGTATCAATCAAATATAGAACTTTAAATCAATCTGAAAGTAATATGCTCATCACTGTTTCTGATGTTCATCAATTTTGTGTATGTGATGATCCACTTTTTTATCCAAATGATGGCTTGATATAATGGCCAGTCTGAAGTGTTTTTTTGGTATTTCTGATATTTAATCTCATTTCTTATGTGATGTTCTTGTTAAGATCATCCTCTCTGATTGAGGCTATATGCACATGCAATCTTTATTTCTTACCAATGGTGGATTACTTCCACCCTCCTTGGTTGTTGTAAGGCTGTTGGCATCCTCAATATGCTACTAAAATAAGGTTTGATAACTAAGTTCAAATATTCATGTTACTTTGGATTTCAATTTAAATGTTTCAAAAAATTCCAAGAATTAATGAAAGTTTCTAAAGCCAATTTGTTTATGGTCATTTAAACTCGTTCTATTTTATGTTAATATTAGGATTAAATGGAATTTATAGAAGTAGAAAGTACCATCTAACTTTGTGTTTTTTTGTTTCTTTTGAAGTGTAACTTGCATTTCTTGTAAGTGTTCCACAACATAGATCTCCTTCAACAAAATTATCTAGGCTGGGCAATTGGTAAGTTCTTTTCTTTCTATGGAAGATTGTAATTGACAAAATTTAAGACCTTTATAAATACTGTAATGAAGCTTTTAATGATATGATTGCTCATTAGATAAGTGGATTATTGAAACAAAAAGAACAAAATATTGTGTGTTTTCATTTGGGTGGCTTTGAAGATTAAATGTTATTTAAAAAGTAATAACCTTATTTCTTGACAAGAGTATGTATATAACCATTAAAAATATCTGGAACTATATTTTGGATTAGAACTAAAATTAACATTCACATTTTCTTCTATTTCAAAATTTTGAATCTATAATATATGATTTTGATATCCTTCACAATCAATGAATACCATAAATTTGTCTTCAACTCAATCTGGACTATTACTATACTTTCATTCTACTTCTTTTTACATCAACTTATCATGGAAATTATAATCAAATATTGATGGTATTTCTTTTATATAAATTGGATAAGTGGCACTGGTGGAAGTTAAAAAATCAACAACTCTTTTCTTTTCAAAATAGAGTTCAAGCTTCATTGTATCAAAGTCTACTTAAATAATAGGAGTTAAGAAACTGAAGATAGTACCTATGCCTTTCAAAGTCAAGTTGCATTATAAAATTTGACATATAATACCAAATTGAGCATATTGATATTTTGACTAGTCACTATAATTATTTGTATTAAAATGTGTCACAAAGCTAGTAAGCATTCTATTTCTTTTAGAAAGTGAAATTCTCTTACCATATGCAACAAGACATCACCTTTGAATTTATTTCTCTAATGAATGGTCTTTAGAACCTTCTTGTTAAATTCAACTAAATCTAAGTTTATTCTTTTGGGTATTATACTATCTTCATTACTTTTGAAGAACAAATATTAGTTTTGTTCAAGGTTAAGTGAGCTTTATTTGTCTCCAAGTTTGTAAAATTATCATCCATGCGAAGTATGTGAAAAATATTTTGTTTGTGCTAGATGCTTCCCCATAATGTTTGGATTTTTAGGTTCTCTAAGCCATATCAAAGTGATTTTTTGATGTTACAAGTGATTTTAGATCTCATATATTACTTAAAGCTCTGACTGTTCCATACACTCCTTTGGTTCTAACTGTTCCAACATAGTGACCTTCAAAATGACTTAAAAACCATGAGCTTACAAAGTAACTACACTCTATTTGTATCCTTATCACTCCAAATCATCAACAAAGTCATGATCAATCTCATCTATGAAGCATATTAAAAGCTAAGGATTTGGAGTGACTCTATCATTTCATTTTTTTTCACATCTTGTTCAAACTATATAATACAATCTCATCTATGAAGCGTATTAAAAGCTAAGGATTTGGAGTGACTCATATACAATTTATTTTTTGTCATTCATTATATGGTTTGAACAAGTGTGGAAAAAAATCAGATTTTTATTATGAATTTTCTATTCACCAATCTATGTTAAACTAATCAGCAAAGATTTGGTCCTCTGAGGTGTAGCAATTTTGAGAAAAAAAAACTTAAATTTTAATCACCATATCTTAAATGAATTTTCATGTTGAGGTGATCCGAGTTTGATCAATTATTCTCGATACAAGATGGTGTTGATTTTCCTTCTTATTTTTTTGCAGATTTGTTGCTATTTATTTAATGTGCAATTGTGGAGAACTTTTCAGATTATCAACTTTTGTGTTTTTGAGGTTTTCTTACAACTAAGAAACATTACTTTGATAAAAAAGTTCACAATGTCTTTTAGACTCATGTGGAACAAATGTTAGACATCCACACCCTAGAGAAGATTCTAGTCCATCAATAACGATAGTAGGTTTTCAATATAGATCATTGTTTGTTGTTGTTCTAGTTCACACAATTCATATGAGAAATGCTTATCTTAATATTTTGGGAATTTGGTCCAAATGTCAAGTGGTTGCATCCCAAGACTAGCCTGAAGTCACAAAGAATTAACTTGGGGAAAAATTTTACAACTTCACACACCATGAATTAGGGACATGTTCTGAATTACTAAATGATGAAGAGGAGAAAACCCTCTAGAGCACAATTTTTGCCTTGATTATTAGGAAATTTGAATGATTATTTCACTTTGATTCTTTGCAGGGAGCTACTGATTTATTTTCGCAGAGCAACAAGACAAAAGCCTCTACAAATCATATTTTATAGGTAATTTATTTCATTTTGATTGGTTTTTGTGGTGAGATTTAGTTTTTCATTTCTTATGTCTCCTTACTAACAACTTTGGTATTTATTCAGAGATGGTGTAAGTGAAGGACAATTTTACGAAGTTCTACTTTATGAACTGGATGCTATTCACAAGGTCAATTTCCTAATACTCACTATAGTACTTGCTATTCAATTGAGATAGACATGGCTCATTAGTTTGTTTGTATTCTCTTTGGATTTTGTTAAAGAAGACAGCTTAATGCTATATGAACTAAAAGTTATATGGTGCCAATAGGCTTGTGCATCTCTTGAGCCAAATTACCAGCCCTAATGACATTTGTTGTTGTTCAAAAGCGGCACCATACTAGAGTATTTGCAAACAACCATGCAAATAGGCATTCTATAGATAGACGTGGGAACATCTTGGCATGTCTTCAATACATAATAAAGCAACTGAATTTCATAAAAAAAAAATTTGATAGTTGATTTGTTTAAATATTTCCCATCAAAAATTACTTAGTACATCTCATCTTTTTTCTGCACAGGAGCTTGCAGTTCTGAAGAATCTAATAGCGAAGAATCTGAAGAAGATATTGTAGCAAAGGTATATTTGGTGTTCTTTTTTAAGTGAAAATGTGATTGGAAATTTTGTATATTGTCATATTTCACATGCAGAAAGGTCAAATTGTAAATAGAGGTGAAGCTGTATGGATTTATGTTTCTTCTTCATTATTTATAATGCTCTTGATTCCTCCTTTGTAGTTGTAAAAATACTTGTTTATTTTCACCTTTCCAAATACCCTTTACTAGGTTCTTCAAGATTCCAAAATATCTTGGGCTAACCCCACTCCAGCATGTCCTAACTCCTACTTGGTTCACAGACCTAACTCTTTTTTATATGTGTCTTCCTTTTACTACTCCATTTGCAAGTTGTAAACAAATCATCCTTCTTCCACCAACGAGTCATTCCATTCAAGAAAGACCATGTCTGGCAATATCAACACACACAAAAATAGGGAGACAATTGCTAGACTGTGGTCTAACTTAAAAAGAAAAGGTGATGCAAAATGTTATTTTCCTTGCAAAATGTGTAAGGGCTTAAAGACTTGAAGATATCTAATCACAACATCTAAGAAACATTGTAGGCAATTTGGTCACATTGAAGGGGGAAACAAATATCGCCCATTGATACGTATTTTAATAGTTTATAAATTACATAAGACATGATTTGATGATGACATCATGGTCATGGTTAATATAAGGTCATCATTTTCATATAGGTCAACGTCCTTGAGTTTCATTTTATGGACCATGACAAGTCAGAGAACGCAGATTTCCAAACGAAGGAACATGGAGGTGTGAATATTGAAGTAGAAGGTAATGATACCATGGAAGAAGACTAGGATGATGAAGATCGCAATGATCAAAATGATCACGATGATCAAGATGATGATGATGATGTTGTTGACGCAGAGCTTGATGTGCCTTTACTTGAGAAGGCACACCAGTCCCTATATGAAGGCTCCAAAACAACTCTTCTTGCCGTTGTATTGTTATTGGTGAACTTGAAGGTTATGAATGCTTTATCCAATGTAGCAATGACACATATGTTAAGGTATGCCATCTTCTTTCATTATTTTACTCGTAGTTCCCTTACTATTAACATTGGGTTCATGTAGCAATTAATATTCTTTAAATTAACAAATTATATTTTTGGTCATAGGTTGATAGGTGAGTGTTTGTTACCACCATCAAACATTCTACCTCGCTCATATTGAGAATTATCTGCCATCATGAAAGATATTGGAATGGAGTATTAAACAATACATGCATGTCTGAACGATCATATTATATATCATAACTGGCATAAATTTGCAACAGAATTTCCTACTTGTCATATTAGTAGATATCAATTAGGTCGATTATTAAAAAAGGTGCCTCACAAGGTTCTTCGACATATTCTCATTATTCTACATCTACAATGATTATTCAGGTGCAATAGCTTCACACAATTTATGGATTACCATGCACACAATAGAAGTCAAGATGACATTATGTGAATGTCTGCAGATGGTTTGACATTTAAGGAAATAGAGGAAAAATGACCACACTTTAAAGAAGAACCTCATAATCTCAAGCTTTCATTGGCAGCAGGCGGTGTCAATCCTTTTGGAGAGATGAGATCTACTTACTCGGTGTGGCCTATTTTTGTTATCAACAATAACATACCTCCTTGGTTGTCCATAAAGAGAGAGCACATAATGTTCACACTGATTGTTCCAGGTTTTTATTTATTTAGTGGTCATCTAAATTAATTTATTATTATTAATCCATCAAATGGTCATAATAATTATGTAATGTTTTTGTTCATTCAACTAGGTAAGTACCAAGTTAAAGATATCAACATATATATCGAACCCCTGATTGACGAGTTGGTGGTGTTATGGAATGGGGTTACTATGTATGACATCTATAGACCAATAGGACAAAGACAATTTCAATTTCATGCAATGCTTGTATGGACAATACATGATGTCCCTGGGCTAACACATTTTTGTGGTATGTTCTCTTCTTGACACCTCTTTTTTGGTATGTTAAAGTTAAAGCATTTAATCCAATTATACACAATCTTGTAGGTCTTCAAACAAAGGGAAAATTTGCATGTCCAGTTTGTGATCTAAAGATGAAATCTCATCATTCAAAAAGTTTAAGAAAGCAAGTTTTCTATGAGAATAGACACTTTTTGCATAGAAATCATTAGTACCGAATTACCGAAAACCATCTTTTCAATGGGAAAGAAGAGACTATGTCAAAGTCACAGGGAATGACACCTCGCCTATGGAAGTTGGCATACAATAAAATAAATCATCGAGGTAATGTCATTCCATTTGATAATTTTTGTTTCAAATTTATATTTTGATATTGTGTTTTGTTTACTGATGATGTGATTGATGCTTGTGAAGATCATCAAGGCATCAATGACCAACTTCTAAACGAACTAAAAATTTATCCTACACAATTTACTAGGTTTTTGTACTATGAGCAACTCCCAATTGTGCATTTGTTTGATCCTATGCATATTGGAAAGAATGTAACATAGACATTATGGAAAATCTTGGATGGAAGGCATGACAAAGATCAAATTATCAAAACTTGTAGTGACATTGAAGAATCCAACCATGCAATGAAAAATGGCATTCGATCAAATAACAATGGAGACTAGATTGACACAATTGCCCTTAGTTGGTTATTGCCGGAGCAACAGAGAAATGCTATAAAGGAAGTCATAAAAAAATACGATTTCCCACATGATTTGCTGCAAACATAAATAATCTCATATCAAATAAAAGTGAATTTGGGCCAGGGTTGAAACAACACGATTGGCATACATTTATTAAGGTAATTCATTTTATTTTGTATTCACTATATATTTATATACTGCATGTAGTTTTAATTGCATTCTTTTATAAAATATTGACAAGAACATTTTACAAATATTGCAGTACGTTCTACCTCTATCTCTCCCACACCACTTTGCCAATAATGTCAAACAGGTTATATATGATCTTGGAAAATAAATGAGGTGGTTTTTATCTAAAGAAATCAATAAAGAAGATATAAAATATTGGAAGAGAAAAATTTCTCTTCTGATGTGTGAAACACAAAAGTGTCTACCTCCAAGTTTTTTCAATGCACAAGAAAACTACCTCATACATCAAGTTGAGGAGATTGAATTGTGTGGACCTATACCAACTAGGTCAATGTGGATGGTTGAGAGGCACTTGAAATTTTTGAAAGGCTTGGTTTGATAGAGAGCACATCCCAAGGGTTATATGGTGGAGGGATATATGGTATACCATACCATGGTGTACATTAGTGAATACCTTCCTAAGTTTGTAGCAAAGATCCATGTAGATCGTATTTGGGATCCCAACTTAATTAAAAAATTCAAAGGGGAGTACTTGATGAGCAAAGGTAGATCAAGAAAGTGAGAGGTAAATCTAAGATGTTATTGTAGTTAATTAATTCTTATAAATCTTCAATATAAGTTATTTTTAATTGGTGTATTTTTTTGAAACAGGTGGTCGGGAGTGGGATGCAATACATTTGTATATGGCGAACAATCTTGATTAGATGATGGAATGGATTGAAAAATGTCAACAAAATGATTGCTCATTAACATGGGAAGGTGTTGCTTCATTGGTTAAAGAAGCTCATCGTAATGGAGATTCCAATGTTATACTGATGGTAGTTGATCTAGTAAAGGGTTTAAGAGGTGGAGAGGTACATAAAAATTTATTAATGATCATAACTAGATGTATGTTTCGTATCAACTCACGATGCAAATAATTTACACACACTTCAAAAATTACAGGTCAAGCACCACAAACCTATGTACTATCATGGCCACAAATTTTTCATAAATGGGTTGGATGACACAAAGAAAACTTGTGATTCTGGGATAACTGCAATTTTTGAGGTCACCAATATATCATCTAGAAATGACATACATCCTCAACAATCTTAAAATCAATACTATGGCATCTTCAATGATATAATTGAGTGTGAATTTAACACCTTCAAAGTAGTTCTATTCATCATCAAATGGTATAGGTTACGACTAAATCAAAATGATCCAGATAGAATGATTATTCAACATGATAATGGATTTACAATGATCAATACAAAGTCGTTTGAGCGAGTTGGAGATGAGCCCTATGTTCTCCAAGCCAATGCGAACAAGTTTTTTACTCTGAGGTTCCACATAAATAGGGTTGGTCATTTGTTGTTATACATGATCCAAGAGGAAGGTCGATAAAGTATAATGTTATGGAAGAAGAAGATATTGAAGATGATGAAGAAGCAGATGATGAAGATCAAGATGATGGTGATGGTAATGGTGATGATGATGACGATGTTGGTGATGATGATGATGATGGCGATGGTGATGATGGTGATGATGATGGTGATGATGGTGGCGATGATGATGGTGATGATGGTGATGATGATGATGATGATGATGATGATGATGAAGATAATCAATGACTACAAACGTCGTCAACCCTTTTGTTGACGATCTTGCATTCCATATATAAGGTAAATTTGTTCATGTTTACGATGTTGCATATTGTTCATGTTGTCTTCTAAGTTATTTGTAGCATACACATATCATGTAATTTTTAGCTAACTTAAGATAAATGATTAAAATATGCAAAAAATTTGATTACATATTTATTGTGTTCATTTCTAATGATTACAACACATGTTATTTATAGTTACAAATGTTTATGTTGTGTCTGATTATGACCCTTTTTGCAAACAATCAATTAAGTACAGGTACATCATCACCACTTTTGTTGACAATCTTGCATTCCATATATAAGGTAAATTTGTTCATGTTTACGATGTCCTATTGCTCATGTTGTCTTCTAAGTTATTTGTAGCAAACGTGTATCATGTAATTTTTAGCTAACTTAAGGTAAATGATTAACATATGCATGAAATTTGATTACATATTTATTGTGTTCATTTCTAATGATTACAACATATGTTATTTATAATTATCAATATTTATATTGTGTCTGATTGTCACCCTTTTTGCAAATAATCAATTGACTACAGGACATCGTCACCCCTTCTGTTGATGATCTTGCATTCCATATATAAGGTAAATGTGTTCATGTTTATGCGTATCATGTAATTTTTAGCTAACTTAAGATAAATGATTAACATATGCAAGAAATTTGACCCGTTTAGCGTGGATCATGAACAGTGACATGGATCAGTAGGTATAAGTTAATAAATAGACATAAATTTATTAGATTCTTCTTGTTTATCATTGAGCACGTATGTTATAAATAGACATATTATATAATCATATAATGTATATATAGACAAAGAAGGTCTGTATAGAAATATAATTGTATAATCACTTTCAATTTACTACATTTTATATTTGTCACTTTCAATTTGATGGATTGCAGGACCCACCAAATAGGTACTTGTCAGATCTATCTACATCAAATGAGGGAAATAAGGAAATGGTAGATGAAAGCTCTACATGTACTACGACTAAAATAGGGAGATCAACTAGAGGTCAAAAGATTAGAAAAAAATTTGATAAATGCATGCAATTTTTCCTTGCTAATGGGGGGTCATGTTCTTATGATGATGAGACCAAAGGTGACATCAAGGTGCCCTTTCGGTACACACACATTGAGAAAGAATGGGTACCCAATGAGCTACCTCCAATTAACATAGATTTTTGTGTTAATGAGAGGATATATCGCATTGCTCCATCCTCATTACATGTTTTAGGCCTATTTTCCATTGATGGGATAAAGGTATGTTACAAAAAAGTTGTCGAATTGTTCAAGTATGTCGATCCATGTTACAATTACAATGATTGGATGCAGATTGTTTGATATAAAAAAAGTATGCATAGGTATGCACTATTAGCTAATTATATACAATGGAAAGAAAATGATCAAAGTAAAAGATTTTCTATGTACATTGATGGGAGACCAAAAGCAACAGGTAATATTGCAGGTTTTATAAATAGTACGTGACCTTCCTCAACTAGTAAGCAACCCAATTGCATATTTGAGGTATGTGAGGGGAATGAAGTTTTTGTTTGTACAATAAAATTAATAAGTGAAGGGGAAGAACTGCTACTAGATTACCATTTAAATCGCATAGATACAAACAAAGTTACTATCATGAGGGCTGTAAGTACTATTTACCATTTTGTTAATAAGTTATTTTTTGTTGTCTATTGCTTTCATTTAGCTAGATTTTTTATGTTTAATCTTTGTGACAGGATGATATGGATCCAACAGATGATAGAGGTCACCAAAATGCTACTCCCACCCCTTCTGTAGCAAGGGTAAACCTTTTTGAAATTGTACAAATTAGATAGTTGAAAAATATTATATTATTACATTATTTTATTTACGGTTTTTGAGTTTTTATGATAGTTTTATTGATATTCCTCTCACAATTTGATGTTTAGGATAAGAGTAAACCACCAGCAGTAAATACCGAGCCATTAGCTACGCCTTTTGATGAGGATATTGCTAAAACTCCCTATGTAACAAAAATAACATGCATCTGTAAAAGAAATATGAGGTTTTTGAGTCATTGATAAGAGAGATTCATGACATTGACTGCAATATCAGGAAGTATTGATTGCATCATTCTTAGAGTGACAACTAACACTAAAATAGAAAAGTGTATTTGAACCCTAATTGAATCTGAACACAAAAAAAATCAACAAAAATTATAAGAAGCCTAGGGCAAAGGGTTTTATATTATTGAATATTATTTCTATATTGTATCAATCAAATATAGAACTTTAAATCAATCTGAAAGTAATATGCTCATCACTATTTCTGATGTTCATCAATTTTGTATATGTGATGATCCACTTTTTTATCCAAATGATAATGGCCAATTTGAAGTTTTTTATTGTTGTTTCTGATATTTAATCTTATTTCTTATGTGATGTTCTTGTTAAGATCATCCTCTTTGATTAAGGCTATATGCACATGCAATTTTTATTTCTTACCAATGGTGGAT
This sequence comes from Cupressus sempervirens, assembly GCA_028749045.1. Lineage (NCBI taxonomy): Eukaryota > Viridiplantae > Streptophyta > Pinopsida > Cupressales > Cupressaceae > Cupressus > Cupressus sempervirens. The sequence goes on along the minus strand of CM053785.1, from coordinate 25,269,053 downwards.
TACTTCCACCCTCCTTGGTTGCTGTAAGGCTCTTGAAGTCCTCAGTATGCTACTAAAATAAGGTTTGATAACTAAGTCCAAATATTCATGTTACTTTGGGTTTCAATTTAAATGTTTCAAAAATTTCCAAGATTTAATGAAAGTTTCTAAAGCCAATTTGTTTATGGTCATTTAAACCTTTTCTATTTTATGTTAATATTAGGATTAAATGGAATTTATAGAAGCAAAAAGTACCATCTAACTTTGTGTTTCTTTGTTTCTTTTGAAGTGTAACTTGTATTTCTTGGAAGTGTTCCACAACATAGATCTCCTTCAACAAAATTATCTAGGCTGGGCAATTGGTAAGTTCTTTTCTTTCTATGGAAGATTGTAATTGACAAAATTTAAGACCTTTATAAATACTGTAATGAAGCTTTTAATGATATGATTGCTCATTGGATAAGTGGATTATTGAAACAAAAAGACCAAAATATTGTGTGTTTTCATTTTGGTGGCTTTGAAGATTAAATGTTATTTTAAAAATAATAGCCTTATTTCTTGACAAGAGTATGTATATAACTGTTGTCACTTAAATTTGCACCCTATCAAATTATAACAAAAATTTGATAATTTAGGCCAACATTGGGACAACCAAAGGCTGTGGGTAACCTATCAATGGCTGAACCTCGAGATTCTAGGCCGGCTCCTTTATGGGAAATCACCTGATTGATTCTTCTAACACTACTTTCTTGCTAAGAAAAGGGTTAAGGAAGATTGCAAAACAAAAAAACAAAAAAACTACTTCCTAAAAGGTAATGCACCAAATATGTTTAAAGAAAGGTTTCAACGAATAACAACCATTTCACTATCAATATACAGGAAAAAAAAACACTAATAAGCACTCATACTTTATATTGTCCTGCAACAGTGTTTCACATTAAGGTTTTGATTCTCTCATTATGAAAAATAGAAATTTTTAACTTAATAAGATGAAAATTAAGCAAACACAAAAGGTGACCTATAGACAAAATACACTCCAGTGACAGGGTAAAAACTAAAACAAATTTAGCAAGGAACCCTTGGATTCACAGACTAACCTATCAAATCAAAAGAACTACACAGTACCACAGAAAAAGATTAAGGCTTGAAAATCTTTTCCAAAATGAACCTATAAAATGTGTGTCATATATTCAACTTTTCTTCAAAATAGTTACAGAAAAACACATAACAATACTCAAGATAAAATATCACTCTATATTGTTTTGCATAACTCAGAAGTGCCTTCAAATGAGTTCTAAAACTCACTAAGTACCAAACCCAAACTCTTGGGTCATATGCAGAATGATAGCACCAAAAAGAGGACTTAATCACTCACCTAATGAAGTCCTATCCCTAGGAAAACTCCATTATCTCATAAAGAACCCAATGACTCACTAATAACTACCCAAAAAACACTCTAACAGCCAATAAATCTCCTCCAACTACCAAGGCAAAGTCAAATTCGACCCCAAAGCCTATATTCTCTCCTAGAAAGATTCACAATATCTACAAAAACTTAAAGGCCATAATGGGAAAAAGACGACTCATTTGATTCCTTTTGCATTAATAATAAAAAAATATTCAATGACTTATAATAATGTCATTTAAATATTTATATTTTACATTGACGTGTATGCAAAAGGAAAACAAATAAATGAAACAATGTTCTTGTTATTTTTGCATTAAGAAAATAATATTAAATGATTAAATTAACCATTTTAATATTGTTTCAATGTTATAGTTATGCAAAAAAAAAAAAACAAGTAACATTATAAGCTTAAAAAGCTTCTAAGGCATTATCAATAAAAACAATTTCACTCCCCTCAAATATGAATAAAATCCGAAAGGGATAAAATCCCATCAAAAGCCACGGATCCCAAATTATATAGAAAATCATATAAGATGTTGAAACTTAAGTTTTACCCTAACTCTCATCATTTGATATCATGAAGCTTTCAAATATGAAAGGAGAGAAATGAGGGTTTGAGGAGACTTGCAGAGTCGAATTTGACTAATGATTTTTCCTTCTTCCTCCATATGTATTCACTGGAGGTCACTCTCTAATAGCTATTCATATCACTTGAAGGTATGAAACCTTTGCCATTTTTGCACATGACCTTGTTCTTATTGGTCGCCATGAATTCTTTTCTGTATCTGATATTTGCTTTGCTGAAAGCATGAGCTAAAATTGCCAATTTAAACATTGCTTTGTAAAGTTTGTTGGCTTTTTCATGAATACTTTTTGAGCCACTGTCTGAAGATATGGTTCTCCTTTGTATAGAGAATTTGATAACTGATGTAGATGTAAATGCATGATAGGAACATCATTTTGTTTTTTACATTTGATATATCATCTGCCTTGTTGGAAACTAGATGGGTTCCACTGTTTATCATTTTCTAGCAAATAAAATGATTCTGGAAGCATTTTTATCGCTGAAATTTTGTTTTTTGCCTTCGAAAATCTTCCAGTTAGTGAGATTTTTTTCATTTTGGATCAACAATCACCATGATGCACAAGTCTGCTGCATATATTTCAATTTTTTCCACTTTAAAACGCATCTGGTGTTGCCTTTTGGTCAACCATGAGAGGTCAAAAAACATGTTGTCTTTGATTTGAAGGCATCGTGGCTTTGCTGGAAGTAACAATACCAGTTTTTATTCCACTTTAAAATGCATCTAGTGTCTTCATACTTAAGTTTTAATAAAAATATGAGGCTCAAACTTCCATTCTCCTTAAAAAGCAAGTACAATCATGTTTTCCTTTCTTATATGTAGAGTTCTATGTCGCTTTCATCCTTTAATGGAGTTATTTGATTCTGTTTTGAATTGACAAAAATGATAAATTACTTGAAATTTATCATTCATATTATGAATCTAGCTAGCAAATTGTAGTTTGAAACTCCAATACTACCAATGTCTCCATATGCAAAAGCATCACTTGCCATAGAAATCACACCCATACAGCCGGCTGCTAGAAATTTCTAGATTGATAATGATTGTTGCTTTTAAACATTAGCTGTTAGAATACATCTCAGTGATTTCCAGCCATAGACATCTCTTTCCAAATTTAGATTTTAACCCTTGAGCTTTGATTCAAATCCTCCTACCCTACAACCATAACCACATTCCTTTTACGCATTTCTTTCTTTAAATGATAGCATCACATTTTCTTGAAATATATGCCAAGAAACATCTTTCTTTACTAAAATGATTAGGAATCACTTTATTTAAATTCCACCATTTAAGTAAGTAACATAATTAGAATTAATGTTGATGTTCTTGAATATGAATCCTCTATTGTAAATGGTAACTCAGTTTCCATTCTCTCGCACAATACTTATCTGTTGTTTCTGAGTTTGCTTCCTCAATTGCATCTGAATTTTTTTTTTAAATGTTGATTAAGTTGACTTATAGGGTTCGAGCACAGGCTCGTGACGCCTATAAACAATTTTATTGACACTTTAGTTTGTCACTGTTTACACTTTCTGCACATGGCACAAACACGTCAGCAATAAAATCACTTGTATACATGGTTTTGATTTTTTTTAGACTCTGATATTGTTGCTCCATGATTAATTGAGTTCACTATTCTTGTTCAAATTAGGATCATGGGTAAATGGTACAAGTGTACATGTATCTTTTTAGGGAACCAGACATTGCTTAGATCCATATGGATCTAACCTGTACCTTTTTCCCTCTTTTTTGCAGGAGTTGGATGCTTGGGGAATCAGCAAGAACTCTATTTCAACAAGGCAACCTCGGGAATGCGAACTCAGACCAGCCATATACCCCCAGGAAATGGCTGGTTCCCTTTCTTATACTCTTTCATGTTCATTTGTATCATTTATTCTATTTTCTACATTTTCCTTATCTGCACAAGAATAATGAATAGGTTATTCTCACGGCCTTGTGTGAGAGATTTTGATTACCTTTTCATTCAATACATGTTCTTTAATTCTTTAATGTATAAACTCCAAACTGAAATTTGGTCATTCTTTAATACAAATAAAGAACTTTTTTCATTTCATCAATTCGATGTACTTTTTCCATTTCTGTGAACATTGGCAATTGAATGCAATTGATAAATAGTAATGAATGTAAAAACAAAATTTCGTAGGTAGTGAAATTTTGATAACATTTTTGGCAACTTCCATGGGATGTATGCCTACTATACACGAGACCAATTGCCTTATAAGTCCATTGGGTTATGGAGTCTGATAATGCGGGAATCAATGATTATTGTTTTCAGCTCAGTGTGATTGGGGTGTCTTGTAATGATGAAGACTTGTCTTCATCATTATGAGTTATGGGAATGATACTGAGTTGGAAGTAATGATGGTTGACTCTCACATAGGTATCTTGATTGGGCAATCATGCTTGTATGTATGTTGTGAAGACATTTGACCAGTTTTCTATACTCATTAGACATAGAGTTTGAATTATGCATCCCTAGCACCTAAACCTAACACAAAGTGACTTCTAAAGTTGTTGGTTTAGTTTTGAATGTATGCTCATGAATTTAATAAGACTGGAAATTCTTATTAAATTGATGGGTATGCAGGGTCAGAACTCAAGTATCAACTTTAGAAGTTGAACTGTCATAGTCGACCATTTGGTTGGCATATGCGTGGATGTATGGACTTAAGTGCATGTATGTATGCAACGTATGCATGGGTATGTAGATATGTATGGCTGACGGCTAGACATATTTAGTGTTAGCGATATGTATGTGTGTATGTGTGTGTATGTTGGATATATATATATATATGCATTTGAGCACACACATTTATGCATGTGTGAATGAAATGGGCAGATATGACTGCAAAACAACATAAACTAGCAACTAAACTAACTTAGACTACCAAACCAAAAATATAACAGAAAGAAAAACTAAACTAAAAGCAAACGCATTTATTGAAAACAAGGGAATCTAAACCTAATATGTACAAAGTAGGACTGAAACTCATACCTCAAAACATGGTTTGAGGTGGATCTCGTTCATAGGGATTGGTAGCCTTTCTCCATTCATCTTTGATAACTGAAAAGCATTGTGCTCCTTGCACTCCATAATGATGAAGGGACTGCTCCACATTTTGTCAAACTTAGTATGTTGCCCCAGTCTGCTTTTCAGAACATCCCACCTCAAGACAACATCACCTTCTTTGAACACTTTGACAGTTGACATCTTATCAAAACTTCTTTTCATTTGGAGTTGATGATATTCCATATCCTTCATTGCTTTGTCCCGCATTTCTTCTAACTCCATGAGCTCAGCATATCTGACTGCCATTGGGTCCTGCCCCTCTAAAATTTCTAACTGATGCACAATCTCCAAAGCTAGAATTTCCATAGATAAGGGTAATCTAGCTTCCTTCCCATAAACCAGCATAAAAGGGGAATTTCCAATTGATCTTTTTGGTGTTATACGATTTTCTCATAATGCAGATTTCAGCTTAGTATGCCAATTCCGCTGGTTATCTTCCAATGTTCTCTTAATAACCCTTATTAGATTTTTATTTGTGGATTCAGCCAAACCATTACCTTGAGGGTAATAGTTTGAAGATGTATTCAAATGAATACCATGCTTGATAGCCCAATCAGTGATTCTTAATCCCAAGAATGCCAATGCATTGTTAGATATAATTGATTCTGGGACTCCAAACCTGGCTACCAAATCTTCATAAAAATTTAGAACCGATGTTTCATTAGCTTCCTTTAATGCCACTACCTCTGTCCACCTTGTAAAATAATCAGTAGCAGTAAGGATCCATTTACATCCTGTAATGCCCCGCCAAAGGATCCAAAAGAATTAACCTAAAGTTTCACTAAGTTTGCTAAACATTTTTATTTTTTAAAGTAAGAATGTATAACATACACATCAAACACATAGTAGCGGAAGCAATAACATGTAATCATCGACAAACATACATTGCAAGTTACATTTCTTAAAGATCCCAAGACGTTGAGTCACGTTTAAATTTAATTAATTCTAAGTCTAACAACTATCATATACATATGAAAGAATAATAAAAAACTCCAATGTCCATAATATACATTTGTTCCGAATGCTCCTTGGCAAATTAATTCGGAATGCTCAATCATCCACTGTACATGTCACAGGGTATGAAAGGCTTAAAAGAATATACATATGTAAAGATAAAGATACAACATCCTCAAATCCATGATACAAAGTACAGTAAAAATATATGAAACTATTCCCATACATGATACATCAATACATCCATAATGATAAAACATCTATCATAAAATCTAACCATCCATCATAATAATCCAAGAATATAGTGAAGGTAAATGCCAATCACGAAAAACTCCAGCCACGGTGACCACGGAACAGATCTCAATGGTAAGAGTAAAAGCACTACCACCCGATCGCGTGGAACCTAAATGGTCCACTCCCACCGCACTGAGGAGATAGTCTCAAGTCCCAAATAGGATAAAAAAGTTTCACTAAGTTTGCTAAACATTTTTATTTTTTAAAGTAAGAATGTATAACATACACATCAAACACATAGTAGCGAAAGCAATAACATGTAATCATCGACAAACATACATTGCAAGTTACATTTCTTAAAGATCCCAAGACGTTGAGTCACGTTTAAATTTAATTAATTCTAAGTCTAACAACTATCACATACATATGAAAGAATAATCAAAAACTCCAATGTCCATAATATACATTTGTTCTGAATGCTCCTTGGCAAATTAATTCGGAATGCTCAATCATCCACTGTACATGTCACAGGGTATGAAAGGCTTAAAAGAATATACATATGTAAAGATAAAGATACAACATCCTCAAATCCATGATACAAAGTACAGTAAAAATATATGAAACTATTCCCATACATGATACATCAATACATCCATAATGATAAAACATCTATCATAAAATCTAACCATCCATCATAATAATCCAAGAATATAGTGAAGGTAAATGCCAATCACGAAAAACTCCAGCCACGGTGACCACGGAACAGATCTCAATGGTAAGAGTAAAAGCACTACCACCCGATCGCGTGGAACCTAAATGGTCCACTCCCACCGCACTGAGGAGATAGTCTCAAGTCCCAAATAGGATAACAAAACCTATAATCATAAATACTCTCTAAGTCCAGGAAATCCTATAAGTATGCTAACTCAAGGGTTCCTAAAAAGATCGACATCTAAATCCCAGATGTACCACAAGACACGTAGGAAACCTAATATGCAAGCGGGAAAGTGTCATCGCAAAAGTCACGTAGAAGTTACCCGAGCAATCCCTTAGGAATCCCGGGTCCCTACTGATCCTGCGGCCACTAGTATCCTCTCGTACTGACGAGGCCTACTATGGAATGCAAGGTCATAACCAAGTGTTCTCTCTACCCCATCCTAGTCTATACTAGCACTCAAGGCATGGGAGAGAACATACAATTATCTTGTTAGGTTCATTTTCTCTCATTTAGTGTAAATGTTTTCACTTATTAAAAATGACTTACAATGGGTTTCTCAAGGCAGCCTCTTAGGGCTCCGACCCCCATTGCAAGCCACTTCCCGACTCTACACATAGATAACCTACCCTAGGCTCATGAAAACATAAATCAAAGAATCATAATAAAACCACCTCAGTCCTATACAAGCAACTGAAAAACATCATAAAAGATAAGCCACAAAATTACATCAGTTCTTCATGAGCAACAGATAAGCATCAAATAACAATCACATGATCACGACAATTCTCTATCAGCAACCGAAGGTATCAATGATAGATCACAAAATCCAATGGTTCTCCAATGAGCAACCAGAAAGTATCCCAATAGTAAATTACAATACTGATCGAAGACTCCAAAATGGTCATCAAATATAACTGATCGAGACTTGAAAATGGTTAAGTCAAGTATCTCAAATACGTACATCTTAGCTTCACACAAAGAAACTGGAAAGCAATAACAAACAGTAAATACAATCATGTCATAGAGCACTTCATCACATTACCATGGTCAGGTTAAGAAAGATCGAAACCAAATCATCATGACATCACATTCACAACCCCGAGCCTCTGGTAACAACCTAAACTGGTCAACGCTAAACCAACCCCAAGACATTCAAAGCACAAAGACAACATCAAAGTCTCAGAGATTGGATCTGAAAGTATATTATTTGAGTTAAGGTAAGGTTTATGTTTCAGTTTAATGTCGAATTTCAAGTAACAAAGTTTTCATATCTACCCCTTACGATTAACCCATTTCTATAATAACTTCCATTAAGTCAATCTTCCAAATCTACTATTTAATCAGATAATATTCATTATTAATTAACTTTAATTAAACTAATTTTAATTAAATTAATCAATAATCATTTGATCTAATTACTTATTTTAATCTATCCATTAATTGTTAATTTATTAATATTTAACCAAAATTATTAATAAATTAATATTTACAAACTATGTTAAATGCATTATTATTTAATTATTAAATATTAATAAAAATTAAAATCTTTATTAATTAAAAATATATATATTAAAAATTTATTAATTAAAAATTTTATATAATAATAAAATTTGTTTTTTATAAATTATAAAAATTATATATATAAAAAAAAACCAAAAAACATGTTTAAACATACGTTTATAGCCCGTCGGTTGAAGAGACCACTGCGGTCTGCCGCAGGCCTGCGGTTGCAGGGCCTGCGACGGCAGGTACTCTGTACCTGCCGTCGCAGTACATGCGACGAAGGTACTGTCGGCCCGCCGACAGTGGGGGTGGGTACGGGGTGATTCCCTCCCCCCCACTAAATTTTTTTTTTTTTTTATATAATTTTTTTTTTTTGAAATTTAAATTTTTTTAAATATAAATATGCATATATAAATATTTCTATACCAATATATAAAAAAAAGAGGCAATTCTTTAATATAAATTTATAAATATACTAATTCAAATCCTTTTTAATATATATAAACGTATAAATATATATTAAAGAATTGCCTCTTTATATATATATTGGTATAGAAATAAAGTCAACCATCCAAACTTCTAATCTAGAATTTTGGTATTAGATTCAACCCTTCCCATTTAAATCTCATGTATACAGAAGTTTATAAACAAGCATCTGATAAATTCCAATATTGTAATGTTTAAGTATTCCTCACAGAGAATTTCAGATTTACAAACCCCAGACACGAAGAAGACAGGAAAGGATAATTGCGTAATAAATCGATAATCGAAAACACAAGACCCTACCTGATCCTGATGCTATTATGCAATCTCCAGGAACTGTAAAAGAATTCGCTCCTCTCAATAACCTTCCTTTGGAAAACTTTCTTGGTATCAGCTTTCTAAAATTCGCTTCCAAAAATTCTCTCCAAAAATTCCCATCCAACTTCGTATATCTCAAAAATGAACCCCCAAAGTTGTGATAAGCAATTTCTCCTCAAATCGGGGCACTAATTGTGCTTTTACCCGAGAAGACTCTTTGCACAACTCAGTTAACTCCAAATTAACCTTTATTATCTTTTCTTATCTGTTTGCATTCAACTTTCATGCACATTAAGTTGAATTATTAAATAACTTTATTTAATATTCCACTTGACTTCTATTCTTAATTAATTTATTACTTTAATCTTATGTGCACTTTTAAGAAATTAAAATAACATTATTAATTTCTATAATTTAATCTTTTAATTTAATTCTCATATTTAAACTCATGCTTAGATCATGCGATCTAGAATTCTTAATAATTTAATATCTTTCAACTTTTAATTTATTTTAGAACTTAATTGATAACATATTTAATTAATTTAAATAACAATAATATTTAGCATTTATTTAAAAATGAACTCCAAATATATTATTATTAAATTAAATAAATATTACTTTGTTCTAAATTCATCTTTGAACTTTTAATCTCCAAATTTAATACTTTTATTTAATTAATTAATTAATTAAATATAAAGATATCATAATAATTCTCTATTAAATTAAATCATTAATTAATCTTTTTAATTAGACTTAATTAATAGAAAATACACCAAGGACTCATAAAGCAACATACAAAAACCCATCATAGAAAAATACATACCAAATCAAACAAAAGGGTTATAATCACAAAATGACATCATTTGATGCATTCGGAGGGTACTTAACTCAGATACTTGTCCTAATTATCAATTAGGACAATTGGCTAAAGGGTTTAGGATTTGTACTTAAGAGTTTATCTCCCCTCTCTTACCATTGAGACAGTGCGATAGGGTACGCTCATCCTGACAATTCAGGGAAGTCGATACCCGGTACCTGCAACCTGCATAAAATTCACGCATGTACAAACACAATATTCTAAGCTAAACAGACAATGGCAGGAAGTGGTGCATCGTGTAGATCCCGACTAGCAGGTGACTACGACTCCCTTCCTTAACCATATCAGAAACACCATACATAAATAAAACAACACGCACACAATACACATGCAGTATGGGGTAAGTATCCATAAGAAGCACATGGAATAATAAACCATCTAACTAATCATCATCGATATCTAAAACCATTGAATAATCATCATACATGCATGAAATATAGAGTACCAAGTAATCTCGTCATATAATAAACTGAGTGTAAACATCATCTGATAATCTCTAAAATAATAATACTAATCATCAAACATAAATTGGCCTAAAAGAGTTTGGCAATGATATTAGAAATGTAGCTCGAAAATGTAGACTAGGGGCAGGCACTACATCCACCCCCCTAGACTTAGGCTTACTCTTGGAAGCCTATAAACAAATAGGGATATAAATCCCGTAATCTAGATGTATCCTCAATTTAATTTAATTAATCAATAATCATTTGATCTAATTACTTATTTTAATCTATCCATTAATTGTTAATTTATTAATATTTAACTAAAATTATTAATAAATTAATATTTATAAACTATGTTAAATGCATTATTATTTAATTATTAAATATTAATAAAAATTAAAATCTTTATTAATTAAAAATATATATATTAAAAATTTATTAATTAAAAATTTTATATAATAATAAAATTTGTTTTTTATAAATTATAAAAATTATATATATAAAAAAAAAATCAAAAAACATGTTTAAACATACGTTTATAGCCCGTCGACTGAAGAGACCACTGCGGTCTGCCGCAGGCCTGCGGTCGCAGGGCCTGCGGCGGCAGGTACTCTGTACCTGTCGTCGCAGTACCTGCGACGCAGGTACTGTCGGCCCGCCGACAGTGGGGGTGGGTACGGGGTGATTCCCTCCCCCCCACTAAAACAATTTTTTTTGTTTTATATAATTTTTTTTTTTTTTGAAATTTAATTTTTTTTAAATATAAATATGCATATATAAATATATAGATTTATAAATATACTAATTCAAATCCTTTTTAATATATATAAACGTATAAATATATATTAAAGAATTGTCTCTTTTTTTTTATATATATTGGTATAGAAATAAAGTCAACCATCCAAACTTCTAATCTAGAATTTCGGTATTAGATTCAACCCTTCCCATTTAAATCTCATGTATACAGAAGTTTATAAACAAGCATCTGATAAATTCCAATATCGTAATGTTTAAGTATTCCTCATAGAGAATTTCAGATTTACAAACCCCAGACACAAAGAAGACAGGAAAGGATAATTGCGTAATAAATCGATAATCGAAAACACAAGACCCTACCTGATCCTGATGCTATTATGTAATCTCCAGGAACTGTAAAAGAATTCGCACCTCTCAATAACCTTCCTTTGGAAAACTTTCTTGGTATCAGCTTTCTGAAATTCACTTCCAAAAATTGTCTCTCCAAAAATTCCCATCCAACTTTGTATATCTCAAAAATGAACCCCCAAAGTTGTGATAAGCAATTTCTCCTCAAATCGGGGCACTAATTGTGCGTTTACCAGAGAAGACTCTTTGCACAACTCAGTTAACTCCAAATTAACCTTTATTATCTTTTCTTATCTTTTTGCATTCAACTTTCATGCACATTAAGTTGAATTATTAAATAACTTTATTTAATATTCCACTTGACTTCTATTCTTAATTAATTTATTACTTTAATCTTATGTGCACTTTTAAGAAATTAAAATAACATTATTAATTTCTATAATTCAATCTTTTAATTTAATTCTCATATTTAAACTCATGCTTAGATCATGCAATCTAGAATTCTTAATAATTTAATATCTTTCAACTTTTAATTTATTTTAGAACTTAATTGATAACATATTTAATTAATTTAAATAACAATAATATTTAGCATTTATTTAAAAATGAACTCCAAATATATTATTATTAAATTAAATAAATATTACTCTGTTCTAAATTCATCTTTGAACTTTTAATCTCCAAATTTAATTCTTTTATTTAATTAATTAATTAATTAAATATAAAGATATCATAATAATTCTCTATTAAATTAAATCATTAATTAATCTTTTTAATTAGACTTAATTAATAGAAAATACACCAAGGACTCATAAAGCAACATACAAAAACCCATCATAGAAAAATACATACCAAATCAAACAAAAGGGTTATAATCACGAAATTACATCATTTGATGCATTCGGAGGGTACTTAACTCAGATACTTGTCCTAATTATCAATTAGGACAATTGGCTAAAGGGTTTAGGATTTGGACTTAAGAGTTTATCTCCCCTCTCTTACCATTGAGACAGTGCGATAGGGTACGCTCATCCTGACAATTCAAGGAAGTCGATACCCAGTACCTGCAACCTGCATAAAATTCACGCATCTACAAACACAATATTCTAAGCTAAACAGACAATGGCAGGAAGTGGTGTATCGTGTAGATCCTGACTAGCAGGTGACTATGACTCCCTTCCTTAACCATATCAGAAACACCATACATAAATAAAACAACACGCACACCATACACATGCAGTATGGGGTAAGTATCCATAAGAAGCACATGGAATAATAAACCATCTAACTAGTCATCATCGATATCTGAAACCATTGAATAATCATCATACATGCATGAAATATAGAGTACCAAGTAATCTCATCATATAATAAACTGAGTGTAAACATCATTTGATAATCTCTAAAATAATAATACTAATCATCAAACATAAATTGGCCTAAAAGAGTTTGGCAATGATATCAGAAATGTAGCTCAAAAATGTAGACTAGGGGCAGGCACTACACATCTTGAACTGGATAGAGGGCTAATAGGTCCTATAAAATCCAACCCCCACTTGACGAAGGGTTGATCCACTTGAATTGGCTAAAGGGGTAAAGCTGGCAACTTGTCTTTCCCAACAAAAACAACACATTTGGTACATTTTCTGACCCAAGCATGTGCATCCTTAAACAAACTTGGCCAATAGTAGCCATCCCTTAGGATTTTCCAAGCTGTAGTCCTAGGTACAAAATGTCCTCCTGCTACTCCGTCATGAAACTCATGCAAGATCTTCTCAACTTGATGAGAAGCTACACACCACAGTAACACACCACTATGATCCTTTCTGAATAGCACACCTCCAAGCAACACAAATAGAATTGACTACAACCTGAAATACCTTCTTTTAGCTTTATTTATATCAGCTGGATATGTGCCATGCTGCAAAAAACTTATCATTTCAACCATCCAATCACCTTCTAAAACCTCAGCCTCCTGCTGATATCCAATTTGTAGCATTAAAACATTTTCCATCTCAGTTAAAACAGGGCCTTCAGTTAGTTGTTCACATAAACCTTTACCTCTAACCAGCTTGGTAATCTTGATATGCATGTCATATTCCATGACTTTAGTAATCCATCCTGCCCTCTTTTCATTTAAATCCTTGTTTAAGAGGAAATCCTTCACGCTAGGATGAGAACCATAAGATTAATCCTACTGTTAGACACTAGAGGTTTAAATTTATTTAAACTTCTGATAATAGCCAGCACATGCTTCTCCACAAAGGAATAACGCTGCTCATATTCATGAAGCCCTTGACTGAAAAAGGCTATTGGTTGTTCAAGGCCATCTTCATTTTCTTGGACCAAAATTGTAGAAATACAATCATAGCTCCCATAAGCATAAAGAATAAAATCCTTATCAAAATTCAGATTTGCTAAAGTTGGAGCTTCACTTAGAGCTTTCTTGATCTCTTCAAAACTTTGCTTTCCCTCTTTTGTCCAACTAAAAACTGCATGTTTCTTGAGCATGGCTGCAAATGGTTTGAGCAAATCTGCAATGTTATGAATGAACCTTTGAACAAAATTGATCCTTCCTAAGAAACTTTGTAGTCCCTTTTTATGATGAGACAAAGGCAACTCCAAAATAGTAGAAACCTGCTCAAGATCAATGGTAGTTCCTTCTTTTGACACAATATAACCTAACAATTTGCCTTGGTGAACAAAAAAAACACTTTTTTTAGGATTTAAGGATATCCTGAACTCTCTACAGCATTGAAAATTTTGCTTCAAATGGCCAAGTTGATCCTTTCCTTCTTTTGAAACTATTGTTATATCATCAAGATATACCAGCACTATCTTGTACATTAGTTTGTCAAAATCCATATCCATAGCTTTCTGTAATGTTGCTCCAGCATTAGACAACCCAAAAGGCATCTTATTATAGGCCATAGTCCCCCACTTGGTTGTAAATTTTGTTTTATAGTGATCCTCATCTTTAACCAAAACTTGATTGTATCTGCTATAACCATCTAGCAATGAAAAGCGTTCAGCTCCTGAAACAAACTATAGAATTCGTTCCATTGAGGGAAGAGGGTGGTGATCCTTCAATGAGGACCTATTAAGGTCTCTGAAATCTACACAAAGCCTAAGCTCCCCATTCTTTTTCCTTACTGGGACTAGATTTGATACCCAGGAAGTGTGTTTGATTGGAAAAATTATGTTGCTCTCAATCGATTTGTTAAGTTCTTTCTGCATTAAAGGCTCCAATTTGGGATTCACATGCCTTTGTTTCTGCCTAACTAGTTTAGCACTAGCTTCCAATTCGATGGTATGTTGTGCTAATTTCAGATCAAAGCCTTTCAAGTCTCCATACTCCCAGGCAAAAACATCACTAAACTCATTAAAAAGCTGCATAAAAGACACTTTCTCTTCTGCTGTACATACTTTTCCTAGCTTAAGTTTCTTCCCTGCTGAAACCTCCACCTCTTCGTAATGATCTTGTTGTACTTGAATGCTGGATTTTGGCTTTTTAGCTTCATCATCAGTATTGAATACTGATTCAAGGGTAACCAATCCGTTTGGGACTTTATTATTTTTCAACTGGATAATCTGATCATCAAAGAGATACTAAATTTTATCTTGATTCATCAGAGAGAATTATGCCTCTTCTCTGATAAAATTTACAATTTTCTAGTCACTGTCAAAAACCTGCCAATGTATGCTATTATTAGGTACAGTCGGTCTGACAACCACCTTACTATGTTTGTTCCAGCCTTTACTGTTGACTTTCTTGGGAACATTAAATTCTTGCCCAATGGCAGCCAACCTGTCAACATGTCTATTTTGATTTCTTGGAATTGAAATCAGATTTATGGCATCAAAACCTTCTAACAAATCCCATACTCTGTTTCTGTAAGATTTCAACAGATTGTTCTTGGTTGTATTCAAACTCCTCACTTGATTAACCACTAACTCACTATCTCCATAGATCGTTAAACAATAGATACCCATCCTTCTAGCCCATTCTAGTCCATGTATCAATGCCTCATACTCAGCCATGTTATTAGAACAGCTAAAACATAAATGACAAGAAGAATAATACCTCTTTCCACTAGGAGATATCAGCATACAACCACCACTAGCTCTGACTTTGCTTCTAGCACCATCAAAATACATGTCCCAAACTTGTTCAACTAACTCTTCATCATGCTAGTTAGCCTCTTTGACAAGATTTGGGATCATGGCATTCGGTTCCATCATCATGTAAACTCCAAGGTCTAACTGTTCAACAAGGGCTAAAGTATTTTGCATTTGGTCCTGAACAACCCATTCATCAAGAAGTATATCTGGAATACCTTCAATTGGAATTTGACTTTCTACCCCATTATCCTCTAATTCATTTATTATCAAGTTGGCATTGACAGGGCTAGGATTATAGGGCTCAATGTGATCTTTTGCAATAGGCTCAGACTGGATAGTGACTTTGGTGCCATATCGGGTCCTAAACAACATGTGTGACCAATCTGAAGATAAATAACCTCCTATCTTAGCAGTGAAATCACGTGAAAGACACAAGGCAAAATAAGGGGGTAACTCAATAATGTAGATATCTTGAGGAATAGAAAGGTTGGACAGGCATGAAGAATCAAATCCAAACCCTTAACAACACCAATCGTGCCTACCGATGTTCCATCTAGCTAAACAACTCCCTTTTCCAAAGGCTCATATTTAATTCCTAGCTTGTCCACAATTTGTTTAGGCATAACAGAGCTGCTAGCTCCCGAATCGATCATACAATTATGGACTAGGCTATTTCCAATGATTAAGGAAACATAAAAAGGAGGTGGTTTAGGCTGTACCAAAGTTTGAACTGCTGGACTTTCTTCAGCATTAGTCAATATGACTTTAGCACTATCAGGACTAGGCTCACTAGACAAAGTCAAATCACACAAAGCTGATTGCAACAAATCCTTTTTCCTTGGAATACTTAAAGAATCCCACAATGACATGGAAACATTAACCTTCCTCATTTAATCTAAAATATTGAAGGTAGGGACACTTACTTTGGCACCTTTAGAAGGAGTTGTTGGATTATCAGTTGCTAGAGCAGCAGGTGGCACACTTGGTTTGGGAACATGTGTTGATTGGTTAGCAGTTGGTAAAGATTGACCCCTTGGTGAAATCCTTTGGTTAGAAGGAATCTGTTGGGCTTGATTTGTAACCATGACTGTTGTTGGTTCATTTGGTATCGCAGCTACTTTTTTTGGTATGTTGGCATCCAAAGCTCTCTTTTTGCTTCTCGTGTTATCTGCTATTGTGGAATCGTCCTAGTTAACTCCATAAAAGTCTTCTTTTTGATAGTTTAACAATGTTGTTTCAAGTTGTTTCTCTACTTGACTAGATGTTGAAACCTCATTAGCTACAGCTTGCTAGTTGCTTGGCATACTCTGAATCATCAATGCCTGATTGATCATTCCATTCACACAAGTATTCTGATTGTGTGCTTGGTTACAAGGATAGAACCATTCAAAATCTTGTACTAGGTTATTCTGAACATGAACTATTTCCTTTGAAGTACTGGCAGAATTTGGATTATAGGGCTAAAAAGGTCTATTATTGTATGCTCTTTGACCTTGATTTTGCTGGAACACGAGCCTATTCCCTTGGTTTTGTTGAAACCCAAGTTGTATAGGCTGTTGACAAGGCCTATAATTTTGACTTTGTTGCTTTTTAATATTAAGTATCTCATTACCAAAGTTCTGTAACAAACCTTTGATTTCTTGAAGTTCATTTGACTGAGCTAAAACATATGTTTGTAATGTATTTCGAGATGTTCCTGGTGCTGGCAGTGCTGGTATAGCTGGAATGGCCGCTAAAGGAGCCACTTGCAATGGCTCTGCTAGAGGTAGCCTTGGTGCAACTAGAAAAATAGGCATTGCAGGCCTTGGGGCTATTTGACCAGCTTGTATCAAATTGCTTTCTGCTCTTATAGCTATTTGATATGCATTTGGGAGAGTATTTCCTCCTAATGATTGAACCATTATAGCAATGTTGATGTTAAATGCCCTTAAGAAGTATAAGAATACATGCTCAGTAGATGGCCTTACTGTCGCAGGAATTATTTCCCAAGTCTTTTGGAATCTGAAGTTGAAATCAGATACCTGCTCATGAGGAGCTCGTTTGATAGTTGACAACTACTCCATTAGAGACAAATGATCTGAGGTATCCTTGAAAAAGTCACACAAAGTTGTTCCTAGCTGGTCCCAATCTGTAATGGATGCTATAGCTAACCTTCTATACCATTCTAGAGCTTTTCCTTTAAATGAGGCTGCCAAGAGCCTAACTGCAATATTGTCTTCAATCACATGATGTAATGCACATAAATTAGCTACATCTTGAATATGTTCTGTAGGAGTGGTTTGTTCTTCTCCTAAAAAGTATGGTAGACTTTTCAAAGTAGCCACTCGTCTGGGATCATGCTGTGCTAGATTTAAAGGACTCCCCTGGTCAAACGCAGCAAAAGCTCTTGCCATTTTTTCTTTCTTAGTCCTTCTTCTTCTGACAAATACTAATGGAAATAACTATACTAATACTGGACTTACAGGAGGAGGAATAGATTTTTCTCTTCTTGTCTTGACTAAGCTTTCTTGCACTCTGTCAGCTATTCTCCTGCCTCTCCTGGGTGGTGATAGCTCACTGTATTGAAGAGATGAAGCACTGCTTCTTGTTTGGACTTTACTCATAAATTATTGCACTAAAAATTCTCATACCAGAATAATGGAGTCACCAAGTGTGCTTATTTTTGACTTTTGCAGAAGAATATATTGTTGAACACACCAACAACAATATCAAAACAACACAAAAGAAGTACAAAAACTCCTTTGGTCCCACCGGGCATGCCAAAAACTGTTGTCACCTAAATTTGCACCCTATCAAATTACAAGAGAAATTTGATAATTTAGGCCAACATTGGGACAGCCAAAGGCTGTGGGTAACCTATCAATGGCTGAACCTCCGAATTCTAGGCTGGCTCCTTTATGGAAAATCAACTGATTGATTCTTCTAACACTACTTTCTTGCTAAGAAAAGGGTTAAGGAAGATTGCAAAACAAAAATAAATAAACTACTTCCTAAAAGGTGATGCACCAAATATGTTTAAAGAAAGGTTTCAATGAATAACAACCATTTCACTATCAATATATAGGGGAAGAAAACACTAATAAGCACTCAAACTTTATATTGGCCTACAATAGTGTTTCACATTAAGGTTTTGATTCTCACTCATTAAGAAAAATAGAAATTTTTAACTTGATAAGATGAAAATTAAGCAAACACAAAAGGTGACCTGCAGACAAAATACACTCCAATGACAGGGTAAAAACTGAGACAGATTTAGCAAGAAACCCTTGGATTCAGAGACTAACCTGTCAAATTAGAAGAACTACACAGTACCACAGAAAAAGATTGAGGCTTGAAAATCTTTTCCAAAATGAACCTATAAAATGCTTGTCATATATTCAACTTTTCTTCAAAATAGTTACAGAAAAACACATAACAATACTTAGGATAAAATATTACTCCATACTATTTTGCATAACTCGGAACTGCCTTCAAATGAGTTCTAAAACTCATTAAGTACCAAACCCAAACTCTTGGGTCATATGCAGAATGATAGCACCAAAAAGAGGACTTAATCACTCACCTAATGAAGTCCTATCCCTGGGAAAACTCCATTATCTCATAAAGAACCCAATGACTCACTAATAACTGCCCAAAAAACACTCTAACAGCCAATAAATATCCTCCAACTACCAAGGTACAGTCAAATTCGACCCCAAAGCCTATATTCTCTCCTAGAAGGATTCACAATGTCTGCAAAAACTTAAAGGCCATAATGGGAAAAAGACAACTCATTTGATTCCTTTTGCATTAATAATAAAAAATATTCAATGACTTATAATAATGTCATTTAAATATTTATATTTTACATTAACGTGTATGCAAAAGGAAAACAAGTAAATAAAACAATGTTCTTGTTATTTTTGCATTAAGAAAATAATATTAAATGATTAAAATTAACCATTTTAATATTGTTTCAATGTTATAGTTATGCAAAAAAAAAAAAAAAAAAGCAGCAACATTATAAGCTTAAAAAGCTTCTAAGGCATTATCAATAAAAACAATTTCACTCCCCTCAAATATGAATAAAATTCGAAAGGGATAAAATCCCATCAAAAGCCACGGATCCCAAATTATATAGAAAATCATATAGGGCGTTGAAACTTAAGTTTTACCCTAACTTTCATCATTTGATATCATGAAGCTTTCGAATATGAAAGGAGAGAAATGAGGGTTTGAGGAGACTTGTAGAGTCGAATTTGACTGATGATTTTTCCTTCTTCCTCCATATGTATTCGCTGGAGCTCACTCTCTAATAGTTGTTCGTATCACTTGAAGGTATGAAACCTTTGGCATTTTTGCACATGAACTTGTTCTTATTGGTTGCCATGAATTCTTTTATGTATCTGATATTTGCTTTGCTGAAAGCATGAGCTAAAATTGCCAATTTAAACCTTGCTTTGTAAAGTTCGTTGGCTTTTTCATGAATACTTTTCGAGCTGCTATCTGAAGATATGGTTCTCCTTTGTATAGGGAATTTGATAACTACTGTAGATGTAAATGAG
This sequence comes from Cupressus sempervirens, assembly GCA_028749045.1. Taxonomy (NCBI): domain Eukaryota; kingdom Viridiplantae; phylum Streptophyta; class Pinopsida; order Cupressales; family Cupressaceae; genus Cupressus; species Cupressus sempervirens. Next base: position 25,248,691 of record CM053785.1, on the reverse strand, counting down.
TGATAGGAACAACATTTTGTTTTTTACATTTGATATAAAATCTTCCTTGCTGGAAACTAGATGGGTTCCACTGTTTATCATTTTCTAGCAAATCAAATGATTCTGGAAGCATTTTTATCGCTGAAAATTTGTTTTTTGCCTTCAAAAATCTTCCAGTTAGTGAGATTTTTTCATTTTGGAACAACAATCACCATGATGCACAAGTCTGCTGCATATATTTCAATTTTTTCCACTTTAAAATGCATCTGGTGTTGCCTTTTGGTCGGCCATGAGAGGTCGAAAAACATGTTGTCTTTGATTTGAAGCCATCGTGGCTTTGCTGGAAGTAACAATACCAATTTTTATTCCACTTTAAAATGCATCTGGTGTCTTCATACTTAATTTTTAACAAAAATATGAGGCTCAGACTTCCATTCTGCTTAAAAAGAAAGTACAATCATGTTTTCCTTTCTTATATGCAGAGTTCTATGTCACTTTCATCCTTCAATGGAGTTATTCGATTCTATTTTGAATTGACAAAAATGATAAATTACTTGAAATTTATCATTCATATTCTGAATCTAGCTAGCAAATTGTAGTTTGAAACTCTAGTACTACCAATGTATCCATATGCAAAATCATCACTTGCCATAGAAGTCACACCCATACAGCTGGCTGCTAGAAATTTCTAGATTGATAATGATTGTTGCTTTCAAACATTGGCTGTTAGAATACATCTCAGTGATTTTCAGCCATAGCCATCTCTTTCCAAATGTAGATTTTAACCCTTGAGCTTTGATTCAAATCCTCCTACCCTATAGCCATAACCGCATTCCTTTTATGCATTTCTTTCTTTAAATGATAGCATCACGTTTTCTTGAAATATATGCCAAGAAACATCTTTCTTTACTAAAATGGTTAGGAATCACTTTATTTAAATTCCACCATTTAAGTAAATAACATAATTAGAATTAATGTTGATGTTCTTGAATATGAATCCTCTGTTGTAAATGGTAACTCAGTTTCCATTCTCCCGCACAATACTTATCTATTGTTTCTAAGTTTGCTTGCTCGATTGCATCTAGATTTTTAAAAAAATGTTGATTAAGTTGACTTATAGGGTTCGAGCACAGGCTCGTGACGCCTATAAACAATTTTATTGACACTTTAGTTTGTCACTGTTTACACTTTTTGCACATGGCACAAACACGTCAGCAATAAAATCACTTGTATACATGGTTTTGATTTTTTTTAGACTCTGATATTGCTGCTCCATGATTAATTGAGTTCACTATTCTTGTTCAAATTGGGATCATGGGTAAATGGTACAAGTGTACATGTATCTTTTTACGGAACCAAACATTGCTTAGATCCATATGGATCTAACCTGTACCTTTTTTCCTCTTTTTTGCAGGAGTTGGATGCTTGGGGAATTAGGAAGAACTATATTTCGGCAAGGCGACCTTGGGAATGCATACTCAGACTAGCCATATACCCCCAGGCAATGGTTGGTTCCCTTTCTTATACTCTTTCATGTTCATTTGTATCATTTATTCTATTTTCTACATGTTCCTTATTTGCACAAGAATAATGAATAGGTTACTCTCATAGCCTTGTGTGAGAGATTTTGATTACCTTTTCATTCAGTACATGTTCTTTAATTCTTTGTATAAACTCCAAACTGAAATTTGGTCATTGTTTAATACAAATAAAGAAATTTTCTCATTTCATCAATCCGATGTACTTTTTTTGTTTTTGTGAACATTGGCAATTGAATGCAATTGATAAACAGTAATGAATGTTAAAAAAAGTAATGAATGTTAAAACAAAATTTCATAGGTAGTGAAATTTTGATAACAATAACCATTAAAAATATCTGGAATTATTTCTTTGATTAGAACTAAAATTAAGATTCACATCTTCTTCTATTACAAAATTTTGAATCTATAATATATGATTTTGATATCCTTCACAATTAATGAATACCATAAATTTTTCTCAATCTAGACTATTACTATACTTCTGTTCTACTTCTTTTTACATCAACTTATTGTGGAAATTATTATAAAATATTGATGGTATTCTTTTTATATAAATTGGATAAGTGGCACTGGTGGAAGTTAAATAATCAAAAACTCTTTTCTTTTCAAAATAGAGTTCAAGCTTCATTGCATCAAAGTCTACTTAAATAATAGGAGCTAAGAAATTGAAGATAGTACCTATGGCTTTCGAAGTCAAGTTGCACTATAAAATTTGACATATAATACCAAATTGAGAATATTGATATTTTGACTAGTCACTATAATTCTTTGTATCAAAATGAGTCATAGAGCTAGTAAGCATTCTATTTCTTTTAGAAAGTTAAATTCTCTTACCATATGCAACAAGACATCATTTTTGAATTGATTTCTCTAATGAATGGTGAATGGTTTATCCAACGTAGCAATGACACTAATGTTAAGGTATGCCATCTTCTTTCATTATTTTACTCGTAGTTCCCTTACAATTAACATTGGGTTCATGTAGCAATTAATATTCTTTAAATTAACAAATTATATTTTTGGTCGTAGGTTGATAGGTGAGTGTTTGTTACCACCATCAAACATTCTACCTCGCTTGTACCGAGAATTATCTACCATCATGAAAGATATTGGAATGGAGTATCAAACAATACATGCATGTCTAAACAATCATATTATATATCATAAACAACATGAATTTGCAACACAATGCCCTACTTGTCATATGAGTAGATATCAATCAAGTCAATTAACAAAAAAGGTGTCTTGCAAGGTGCTTCGACATATTCTCATTATTCCACGTTTGCAACGATTATTCAGGTGCAATAGCTTGGCACAATTTATAGATTACCATGCACAAAATAGAAGTCAACATGACATTATGTGATTGCCTATAGATGGTTTGGCATTTAAGGAAATAGAGGAAAAATGGCTACACTTTAAAGAAGAACCTCATAATCTCAAGATTTCATTGGCAGTAGATGGTGTCAATCCTTTTGGAGAGATGAGATCTACTTACTCAGTGTGGCCTATTTTTGTTCTCAACAATAAAATACCTCCTTGGTTGTCCATAAAGAGAGAGCACATAAAATTGACAGTGAATATTCTAGGTATTTTTTGATTTAATGGTCATCTAAATTAATTTATTATTACTAATCCATCAAAAGGGTCATAATAATTATGTAATATTTTTTTTTATTCAACTACGTAAGTACCAAGTTAAAGATATCAATGTATATATTGAACCCATTATCGATGAGTTGATTATGTTATGGAATGGAGTTACTATGTATGACATTTGTAGACCAATAGGACAAAGACAATTTCAATTTCATGTAATGCTTATATGGACAATACACAATGCCCCTGGGCTAACACATTTTTGTGGTATGTTCTCTTGTTAACACCTCTTTTTTGGTATGTTGAAGTTAAAACATTTAATCCAATTATACACGATCTTGTAGGTCTTCAGACAAAGGGAAAATTTGCATGTCCAATTTGTGGTCTAGAGACGAAATCTCATCATTCAAATAGTTTAAGAAAGTAGGTGTTCGATGAGAATAGACACTTTCTACACAGTAATCAGAAGTACTGAATTACCAAAAAACATCTTTTCAATGGGAAAGAAGAGACTACATCAAAGCCATACAGAATGACACCTCACCTATGGAAGTTGGCATACAATAAAATAAATAATCGAGGTAATGTCATTCCATCTGATGGTTTTTGTTTCAAATTTATATTTCAATATTGTGTTTTATTTACTAATAATGTGATTGATGCTTGTGAAGGTCATCAAGGCATCAATGACCAACTTCCAAAAGGACTAAAAATTTATCCTACGTAATTTACTAGGTTGTCGTACTATGAACAACTCCCAATTGTGCATTTGTTTGATCCTATGCATATTGGAAAGAATGTAACAGAGACATTATGGAAAATCTTTGATGGAAGGCATGACAAACACCAAATTATCAAAACTTGTAGTGACATTGAAGAATCCAACCATGCAATGAAAAATGGCATTCAATCAAATAACAATGGAGACCAGATTGATACAAGTGCCCCTAGTTGGTTATTGTCAGAGCAGCAAAGCAATGCTATAAAAGAAGTCATAAAAAAATATGATTTTCCATAGGATTTTCTGCGAACATAAACAATCTCATATCAAAGAAAAGTGAATTTGGGCTAGGGTTGAAAACATCCCATTGGCATACATTTATTAAGGTAATTCGTGTTATTTTGTATTCACTATATATTTATATATTGCATGTAGTTTTAATTGCATTCTTTTATAAAATATTTACAATATCATTTCTAATGATTACAACATATGTTATTTATAATTACCAATGTTTATATTGTGTCGCACTATCACCTTTTTTGCAAACAGTCAATTGACTACATTTACATCATCACCCCTTCTCTTGATGATCTTGGATTCCATATATAAGGTAAATTTGTTCATGTTTATTCGTATCATGTAATTTGTAGCTAACTTAAGATAAATGATTAACATATGTAGGAAATTTGACCCCTTTGGTGTGGATCATGCATACTGACATGGATCAGTAGGTATAAGTCAATAAATAGACATACTTTTCTTATAGTCTTCTTGTTTATCATTGAGCACGTATGTTATAAATAGACATATTATATAATCATATAATGTATATATAGACAAAGAAGGTCCGTATAGATATATAATTGTATAATCACTTTCAACTTACTAAATTTTATATTTGTCACTTTCACTTTCCTTTTTATGGATTGTAGGAGCCACCAAATAGGTACTTGTCAGATCTATCTACATCAAATGAGGAAAATGAGGAAATGGTAGATGAAAGCTCTACATGTAGTACGACTAAAATAGGGAGATCAACTAGAGGTCAAAAGATTAGAAAAAAATTTGATAAACGCATGCAATTTTTTCTTGCTAATGGGGGGTAACGTTCTTATGATGATGAGACCAAAGGCGACATCAAGGTGCCCTTTTGGTACAAACACATTGAGAAAGAATGGGTACCCAATGAGCTACCTCCAATTAACATAGATTTTTGTGTTAATGAGAGGATATATGGCATTGCTCCATCCTCATTACATGGTTTGGGCCTATTTTCCATGGATGGGATAAAGGTATGTTACAATAAAGTTTTCGAATTGTTCAAGTATGTCGGTCCATGTTACAATTACAATGACTGGATGCAGATTGTTCGATATAAAAAAAGTATGCGTAGGTATGCACTATCAGCTAATTATATACAACAGAAAGAAAATGATCAAAGTAAAAGATTTTCTATGTACGTTGATGTGAAACCAAAAGCAACAGGTAATATTGCAGGTTTTATAAATAGTATGCGACCTTCCTCAACTAGTAAGCAACCCAATTGCATATTTGAGGCACGTGAGGGGAATGAAGTTTTTGTTTGTGCAATAAAATCAATAAGTGCAGGGGAAGAACTACTAATAGATTACCATTTAAATCACATAGATACAAGCAAAGTTACTATCATGAGGGTTGTAAATACTATATACCATTTTGTTAATAAGTTTTTTTTTGTTGCCTATTGCTTTCAGTTAGCTGAATTTTTATGTTTAATCTTTGTGACAAGACGTTATGGATCTGATAGATGATAGAGGCCACCAGGATGCTACTCCCACCCATTCTTTAGCGAGGGTAAACCTTATTGAAATTATAGAAATTAGATAGTTGAAAAATTTTATATTATTATGTTATTTTATTTATAATTTTTGAGTTTTTATGATAGTTTTACTGATATTTCTCTCACAATTTGATGTTCAGGATAAGGGTAAAGCACTAGCAGTAAGTACCAAGCCAGTAGCTATGCCTTCTAATGAGGATATTGCTAAAACTCCCAATGTAACAAAAATTTTGAAGAAAAGAATTTAAAAAATTAATTTAGAAATAATGAAATTTTTTGATGAGGCAAATATGGAATCCGAGGAGATGATGAAGAGGCTATCAGATTTGAGAGCGCAAGCTCGTCATTATGAAGTAAGCAATAATGAATCTTTAGTTATAACAAAAGTTCAATAAAGATTTATATTTTATAATCTTTTATGTTGTGAAGTTAAATATGTAATATGTGCAAAAATACTTTATTGATGCAATTTTTTTAAAGAGTTGTACAAAACTTTAACTACTAAATTCTTGTTATACAAGATTTTTTGGCAACTGATCCACAACTTGGTCAAGGACAATGCGGTGAGGCTAGTAGTAGCAGAGCTCTAACTACCATTGGTAAAATAATTTTTTAGTTGACAAGTTAGAAGGAATTTTTTATTTTGAACATTCAAAACTTCTTAACTTAACTCTTACTTTTATTATTTCAGAATGTCTTTGCTAACAATGTATTGTTTAGGTCTTCCAATGTAGGAGACTCCTACAAGGTTGATGGATGCCTGTACGAGATTGCCGATTACAATGTCAGCAACAAGGGGATGTCTAGCTGGTAAATCCTTGTTTTGCTATATTTGGTTTTGTGTTAATTATGAGTTGATAATTTGTACTTTAATCTTGGGTGCATCACATAGTGTATTATTTTTTTTGTGGTAGGAGATGCATTGTCTAGTACGCCGCTAGATGCGGATCATAGTGCATGTATCGGTGATAATTCACCATTATTTCCTAGAGCTACCTGTGTTTCTAGCATGGGAGCTACGCAGACATTGTTGTTGATTGACAATAATGAATCAATGCCTTTCAAATGTCCCAAGATTCCAAGTACTTTAAATAATTATTTTTTATATTGTAATAAGAATTTTCTTATAAGATGTAAACATGATAGGAAGTGGTGAATGCAAGGGCTTTTGATGTGGAGTGATGCCTCATGACCTCCTTTAGTATGTCGTATTGTGCAAGTTGATTAATTATTCTGGAATTCCTTTTTATTAGGGGTTTGGTAGGATCATCTAAATTATCAATGGCCTTTTGTCTATACCAGTAATTCTATAGTTTAGTAATTCGGTACATTGAAATTTCATGCTTTCAGTAGAAGATATTAACCAATTTTTCTACAGAGAACCAAAAGTGGGAGTCTTCTTTCATATTCAATGTTTAGTTTTCAATGATTTCCAACATCATTGCTATTGCCTGTTAGAGTTTAAGAGTGCTCACTTTCAGCTTCACTGTCTATTTTAGCAATATTTGTTTTCCATAATATCCCAGGTATGATCAGTGACAACATCAATTAAGAATGACAAAAAATGAAGGTCATGGCAAGTTATATGTATTATGAACTATATTTTTTTTCAAGGTATACTGATTAATATATTCATAGTACATTTTTTAGTTTTAGAACATCAGCAACAGAACCTTGGTAGAGTTTGACTGGTTTTAGACATTTTAAATTTTTTTCCAAACTTCTTTTTTGGTCAATTTTGGTCAAGTTGACCCTCCAACCCTAAAATAGATCACTAAAAAGATGAAATGTATCTCATTTTATGTATTTGTTATTCACTATGAAAAGTATTCTTCACATGATTCATTTTAATGGTTCTTACTATTAATTATCCCATGACATTTTTTGTAGGAAACGATACATTTTATAGGAGGTTGTATGACCTCATGCTGCAAATATTTGGGCCCACCATACGTAAAAGGTGGAACATCATAACTAGACTAATTTTATCCCACTATTTTTTTTCATATCATTAATTGGTACAACATTTTTCCTTTCATTCGGATCTTTTCTTATACTAGCTATATCTAACAATTTTGTGTTTTTTATTAAAAGGTGGAACTACCAAGATCAAGAATTAAAAGACAAGCTCATCAAAGATATAGAGCATGAGTTTGGTAGTAATATTTTTTATCATGAGAAGATGTTACAAAAAGCTTCTAGACATCTTAAGGTTGTGAGGGACTCATATAGAAAGAGTCTCATCCTAAACCTAAAGTACGAGTGTCCTCCCTTTGTTTTAGTGAGGGACTAGAATGAGTTCATTTTGGATGCGAAGGAGAAAGGGGAACGTCCAAAAGAAAGTACACCAGAAAATCTAAAAAGGTATGCAATAGTATTAACTACTAGTACATTAATTAGCAAATTTAGGGTTCAACTTTAGTATCAACAATTTCAACTAGCTCAATTTAATCTATATATTGATGAAAGGTATGTAATTCATATGTTGACACAATTGCTTTCACCCTATTATGAATGCTCTCTAAAATTTGGGCATCTAATAAATTGTGGTGGTTGATTGCACATAGAATGCCCGTATACAACTGTATATATCTCAATCTAGACATAAATCCTACATAAGATATCAATAGTGTGCTTATAACTTCACATATAGCTATATTATGTCTTAAAAATATAGTAATGCTCAACTACATTACCATAGTTGTATGTGTTAGAAGTATAGGTGATAAATAATATTCAGTCAATGTAATGACAAGTACAATTTTTTTGAAAAACTTTGCAAGAATTTTACCAATGGTCACTCTCCTAAAATTAATAAGCATCACGTTCAATGCCAGAAACACAAGTTAATGACAACTAAGCACTCTCCTGACAATATGGTGTAGTTAAGTTATAGGATGCTAAACTGGTATTGTACCTATAGGTGTCTAAGATGTATTTTGTCCGGTTACACTGGTACCTGATATCTACTAAGATGCATACTATCTGATTGATGGTCTACCAATCATATAGTTATGTGCAACAAAGATAAATAATGGGTGAGAGTTAATATTGAATTCGTGAAGTTTCCATAGTCCTTATGATTTCAAGATTTTTTTCCCTTTTGTATTAGACCATCTAGACTTTTTGTTGCCTATTTTTAGGATCAAATTCTATGATGCATCATTAGGGCAGATGGCAAGAGAAGAACTAACATTGTTTGTAATACATATGGTGGCAAAAAGGCTATCAGAAAATAACTAAATATGATTTTGGCATGAATGTTTTGGTTTATTTTTTGTGATCTATCAGATTCATTATCAAGACGAGAAATGATATGTAGATGGTAGTTGTTAATTTTCTATTTTGTAAGAATTTGGCTTAGGCCAGAATTCACCCAAGAACTAAAGAACTCAACATAAGCACACAGTAGACCAAAATAGATAGAGTATGATCAGAATGATGATATTCATTCAATAACTTGATTCAAGAGTACACTAGGAGTGCCTAAATATAAAGGCCTCAGGAGAGCTTCTAGAATGCATAGAAGTCAGCATCATGATATGTCATACAACTAGGCACATGTCCACCAGATATGGATTATCCTCCATTAAGCATGGGATTAAGTGCAATGATGTGGGGATAAGCCTACAATAGTGTAGCATGCAGATCAGTGGAGTAGACAACATGTGCTAAATGAGGAGTGTGTATAGTTGTTTTATCATCATGACAACTCATTGAATGATGCATACTCCTGTGTTGTAGACACCATGTGCATAATTAGAGTTGCGTAACTCAATGAGAGTTCACAAACTCCTAAGTGTCTCACCTAAAATAATAATAAAATAATGCAAAATAATTAAATAATGCATTAACCTAAGTAAAACTTAAGTAAGTGTAATAAGTAAATACTTATTTACACCAACATATTTATATGTTTGTTTTGTTTAGTTTATGTTCTCATAAACCATACTGTAAAAACCCTTTGATGAATATTCCTTAATTCAATCAAAATATGTTTTACTCCCCAACCCCTTAGCCCAATTATTTCCTAGACAAATGTACCACATACAAACATCTGCATGTGGCACTAGCATCTCGCGAAAAATCCACAACTGGATTGAATGCTGAAACATTCTACTTTCAAGTGTTTTGGCAGTGTAACGCCTCTGTCAAGCCTCCCAGACATCACAAATGAATCCAGACCTGCTATATCGATGGTAAAACCTCTATTTTTCTGCTATTCAATTTTTGATTGAGACTCTCTAAAGCTCCTTCACAACTGCTCTAGCATTTATCTGCATTGTTGCTCCTCTCCCACATGCAACAGCATATCAAAAAATTTATTGCCACATTGAGATTATTGTTGAATTTTTGAGATTACCCTTTCTTTCTTGCAGCATTTCTATGAAGGCAACTCTATCCTTGGACACTTGGTCTTCCTCTTCTAAAGGATTAGTAATTTGTACATTTGAAGCTTTCTTAGGTGATAATACCTTGCCTTTTATTTGGTATCTCCATCTATCTTCATTGTCCATGGAGATGGGAATACCAAAGTGGTGATTTGACTATGGCAAGATCCTATTCAATCATCACAACATTTCTCTTTGTCTTTGGTGTGTAGATCTTGGAGGGATCTCTCACTGGGAAAACAACCACAATCTTCTTTGATTTTGGGTGATTTGTTTTCCCTCATTTCCTTTGTGTCATTTGCTTCTCTTTCAGCATTTAATAATCTGTTATTGCACCCTGACACTTTCTCTCCTCAAAAACCATGTAGAATACATATGGATCTTGCGATAGTCCTCGTTCGTACCACATTGCATTGACATCTAGGATAGAGAGTTTGATTAAATACCCAAAAAGTCTCTGTGATCCATATATTCAGTTTATAAAGACCTCGCAAATTCATTCTTCTCTGTGCTCACAATACAAATAGAAACCTCCAAGACTTCCTAAATTAAACCACAATCTTATAATTAATTGAAATCCAATGATTATGTTTCTGAGTGTATTGTAGGAGTTTGAGCTCTCAAAAGATACTTATCCTTTGTAGTGGTTCACTTCCCACAATCTACAAGTCGTGCAATTGCAAGAGATTGGATCATTTTTTAAAATTTATTTATTATAGATTATTCTAAAAATTATCCCCTATATGTCACGAACTCCATGGATAAATGGCATTATGACACATGTTACTAGAAATGAATGTCATGAGAAAGGATAGAAAAATTGAAAGAATTGAGACTAGCTCATCAATGTGGTTGATATCTTTAACTTGAAAACTACTAACATACCTAGATTTCCCTATAAATTTAATCTTGAATTTTCCACAATATAAGTTTCTTGTATTATATATCCCAACTTGTATAGTCAGTGAAAAAAAAATTTTTTTTCATGTAATGTCTTCCACCATACTTTGACAATCGTGTGCTCTCTCTTATTGAAATATGTGCATTGCTCCCTACAAGCTCAACATGATGACATGAGAATATCTTTGAATTTTTTATTTTAAATTTCTGAATCTATTGTGAATAATGGGTAATTAAAGATCAATTTAAAAGGCATATATGTGATGTTGTTTAGTTTTAGAAGCTATTTTATAATTAAAGGTATGATGCTATAATCTCTTCCCTTTTTTCATATTTTTGGTGGAACATGCTACTTTATACTAAAACTTTCATACCAATATATAATAATCCACTAATTAGTACTGATCTTTATATCTATATCATCTAACATATATCAAACTTTTCATAGGTTGCAAGACACATCAAAGACAACAAAGGCGAGGCTAGAAAAGGTTGGGCAACATAGATTTGGCTCTGGGGGATATTCGAAAATCAAAGCACGCATTGTAAGTAGTAGTAAATGAATTGCAAAGAAAAATTATTTATAAAATGCAAATAATTTTTTTAATTAATAAAAAAATGTAGGGCTCTGATTTTAATCTGGAGGCCATGGAAGAACACAAAAAAATTGCCTTCAAGCAAGGCTATGCAGCGGTGGCTGAATGTCTACAGCAAGCTTCCATTGCCCCAACCGAATAGTCTCCTGCATCATGTGCATAGGTAAATATGCCAAAAATATATTAGAAATTGAATACTTGAGCAACAATTTATTTGATAATAATGTGCATGACATTGCAATGCAGCTTTTTAATTGTGACACAGATCATACGCAGCCTCATAAAGCCCCTGATGTGCATCGTACTATTGATGGAGGTGCTCATTTGTTATTTAAAACTAATTATGTAATTATTAATACAATTTAGCATCTTTAATTGAACTTGGCGTAACCTTTTTGTGTTGAGGATATAGAATCATGTCGTGTTGAACGAGTGCCAGAGGATGTTCAGACTGATCAACAGGTATATCATGTCGCACATTTAGGTAAAGAAAATCTATGTTTTGTTCTTTTAAATTAATTTTTTGATTTATAGTTCTTTTACTTAAATAAAAACTCAGAATTCACTAATATAAAATGGTGCAAATTTAACTCATGAAGTACTTGTTATTGCAACGGACCCCCCTTTGGTGCAGTGGCCTCATGATGTTCCTGAACGGATGAGGAGAAGACATGCGTTAGAACCAGTAGAGGAGGGTGATGATGAGGACATTGATATTCCTCTTAGAAATTTTATGAAAAAAAGAAATGGCAAGAAAGCAAAAAAGAAATGATTATTCATGAATGACTTACTCTTGAATATTGTTAATGAATATTATTCATTAATGTTGGGTGTTAATGAATTATTCATGAATGACTTACTCTTGAATGTTGCGTGTTAATGAATTTTGTGTTAATGAATTATTCATGAATTTTGTGTGTTTATGAATTTTATGTGTTAATGAATGTTATCACGTGATTATAATGATTGAATGTTATATTTCAAAAATGGATGAATGAATGAATGTTATTAAATGTTAATGGGGAATTTAGAGTGATGTTGGGGGGGGGGGGGGGGAGCCAAATGAGCTTCCACCTTCACATGGTTGGCCCTATTTAGTAGAGAATATTTAACTATTCTTGAAACCAAGTGAAGCTCAAACTTTAAAGATAAGCTTATAGTTAATAGTGACAACCAATTAGCAAGTTGAAATGAAGTTCTTCCTTATAGGTACCCTTTTAGTTTTTAAAGCACGATGTCATGTTTTAATATTATATAGTTTTTTTCCTTAATTTAAAGTATTCTTTTACTATAACAACATAATTTATGACCATTTTAGTAACTATTCTAACATCGCTTTATGACAAATCTTGTTTTGGCAAAGATGGCGATAAGTGGTGCTGTCTATTCCTTGGGAGATTGGATCACATAGGTTTGTATCTCAAAATCATTTGCATGTGGTAGAAATGCATACTTACAACCATTTCATTCTACTTTTAAAAACATTGATGATAATATTGCTTGTTTTAATTTATATTTTTGTCTATAGTCATTATAAATGTTGCAACCGTAGTCAGCTTTTATAGGCTATGAAGAACATAGTTGAATACTACAATAATTTTTTGGTTAGGCAATGATAGCAATTCTTCTAAGCCAAAAGATGAGACAACTATGTTTCATCTAAAGATGGCAACGGAGTTATTCATGTATTATTCCTTTCTTTAATGGTGATTTGGATGTTTTACTAGTTCTAAATACGCTGCTATAGTGCCTATTCAACCTTGTCTATGTATACTGATTTTTTGTAGTGTAAAGTATATAATCAACATCTTTTTGCAACTCAAATGTTTAGATAGGTTGGGAAATACTCTATCCACATGCATATTCCATACCAGACTACCTTTTCTTGTCTTTGATAACCTTGGTTTCTTGGGCTTTTTGCTCTGGTCACAATCCTTCAAACTGTTTGGTTATAAAAATATCTTGTGCCAAGATAAGTATTTCAAATCTAAAGGTAGTTTGACAATAACTCATAGCTACCTCTTGTATTCGACACAACTAGCTATCTCATTTCTAACCTATCAAAAATATCATATGGTTGTAAGAAGTCTATAAGGTATAGTTGGAAAGCATACACTCTAATAACCATTACTTATTCCCTTGCTTGAGTCTTCAAAAGTGACAAAATACTATAAATTTTGAGTAGGTCAACTGTCAAACACATAATTAGTAAATGGGCAAAGGGCAACCATTTCAGTTGAGAAAATGCAAGCATGATACAAAATATTTGAGAATATGGAAAAGAAGCAAGCAAAGCCAAAATTTTACCGACAAAGGATTTGTATAGATGGGATATTAAGGATTAGACTGGAGACACCAAGAGGTGTAAGAGGAAACACATAGATGATTGATTGGTTCTCGGAGTGTAGGCCTAGTCGAAGCTATAGAAAACATCAAATTACTATTTTGTATTGCTTAAGGAAATGTTTTATCTTAAAGTTCAAGATTTAATTATTCAATACCATGGTAGAGATCTCTACATAGAAGAGCTAGATCTTAGCAGCCCAGCTTACTTCATAGTATGAACAACATCATATGGAGTTTTTTCTGCCTAGTTGCATTTTTTATTATATTATTTTCAATGAGCTCTTTCTATCTAAGTACATTTTGATTTACCATTCAAAATTCTTTGAGATATTGGGAAGGCTTTCATGTGCATCACAACTTCAGTATTTCAAGACTCATCAAGCTAGTGGCTTTCCTACAACGCATCATTTAGAATATTGATATAAATGCAATATTTTACTTTTGGCCATTGTTTTTGAATAGGATCAGTTGATTTTGATTTTAACTAAATAAATAACCATCTCTAGTAGTTTTGGTCTGAAGCATGCTAATGGTTGTTTCTTTTTTGTCCTATATTTTTAGTTTAGAAATGCTTTTTGGTCCTGATGGTGAGATTCCTGATAAGCTACGTAACTTGGAACCATGCCTGATAGAGCATGTTAGCAATGAGATAATGGACTAGGATCCCAATGTGCGGTGCGATGATATTGGTAAATTTAATATGGTTGAATGAATTGATGATAATATTATTCATGTTTATTTCTATGTACCCATTAACATTAATATTTATTTTTCCAAAATTATACTAAAGCTAGGCTAGAGCATGCCAAAAAGTGTGTGACGGAAATGGTCATATGGCCTCTATTACGACCTGACATCTTTCAAGGTTGTCACTCTCCAGGTAAAGGGATCCTCTTATTTGGCCCTCCTGTAAGTCAGTCTAATTTATTCTCTATTCTTTATATGTTGGAAATTCATTTTTGTTTACAATAAAGTACATGTAATTTTCTCTTAGGGTACTGGGAAAATGATGATTGAAAAAGCTATTTCAGGAGAAGCCAAAGGTACTTTCTTTTATATTTATGCCAGTTCATTAACGAGTAAGTGGGTAAGTTCTTGATAAAATCATGCTTTCAAGTTCTTTTATTGTTTTGATTCTTGAATGCAGAAAGCCTTGTGTAATTGTTTTTCTAGGGAAGCACTTGTGCTTAATGGAAGTCTTACATAATAAAGATAATATCAAAAAATATAACAAATGGTTTATGTTTGTGATAAATTAGACACATATAAGGATTGCATGTGCAAGTGTAATTTATAAAGCATATACCATGGTTGTTTCTAAGGTCCAATAACTATTTTGTCCCCTCTCTACCTACTACCCTCATTCAATGAGGAATTGAACCATTTATTTCCTCAAAGAGATTCTATTTTTCATTATTTAGGTAGTTACCTATTGCACCCCACCAATCCAGTCTGGGGCTTGATTACTAGATTCTATCAAGCTTATCTAGCTCATGCAAAACAAAGGATAGGTCTATAGATCAAAACATATGATCTCAAGTATGTCCCACGTATATCAAATCAAGTTTTGGCTTGTAGTCAAAAGAATAAAATTCTAACCAACATATCTCATAGTGATGAATTCCTTGAACCTACATATAAAAATGGATTTGTAAAGAAGCCTAATGTAGTTTGAGTGACCTCTCCAGGTTTTGGGTACTATGAAAGAATTAGAGACTTGTGTTGGGAACACCCTACTATAGATGGGTAGATTGTGAGTGTCTTTCAGCCTAGTCATAAAGAATGGCAGCACACTGAAAATCAATCTCACAGTATGAAGGCATGGGTAGAAATGTATCTTCTTTCTCTTTGTGATGTACTTATAATAAGCCCATGGTCCACATTTAGATATGTAGCTCAAGGTTTTGCTGGCATAAAACTTTTGATTATGTTTAAGCCTAAAAATGACACTAATCTAGATCCACCATGTCATAAAGTCATGTCAATGGAGCCTTGCTTTAATGCACCTCCATTTTATGATTGTCAAGCAAAGAGAGGTATAGATACTGGAAACTTATTTCCATGTGTATGACATTGTGAAGATTTTCCTTGGGGTCACAAAGTGGTAGAAAATGATGAACTGTAGGTGTTTCTACTTTTGGGATCTGAATGATTTATTGAAGAGATCATTCATAGAGATATGCATATTTAATTTATAATGGTATAGTGAAGCTTTTTATACTTTGTTATGTTGCATGCATAAACATGTTTAGAAGGGAAATAATAAGATGTTTGTATGCAGAACACTCTATTGTAGATAGGCTACTTGTGAGGATCTTTCAGCCTAGCCATGAAGATTGGTTGCAATCTAAAAATCATAAACCAATAATATTTGTAATCAGGCTTCTCTATCATCTATACAAATGTTCATTTTTTCTCATAGAATTCTATGTATATTTCTTGGCTATGAATTTACAATATTTGTATGTCAATATTCTAAAGTTGCAAGTCTTATGGTAATTTTGAATTTTTTGTTGGTTCTTCCTTGAATGAATAAAATATAGGGAATGGGAAGAAAATAATAGTGACATTTTTTTAGCTATATGAGGACAAGATATAATAAATGGAAATTTATAATGTAGTTGTTAAACAAAGTAGCAATCTCACAAGCGTCAATGGAAGCTGGATACCAATGAGAGTAAATCTTGGACTTCAACTTTGAAGCAAAGATTAAGCCATGATTAACTTAACAAAATAGGGATAATAGGAAGGCTTGGATTGGTTAACAGATTATATAAATTAATAATTTGAAACCTAGCAAAAAAACACCAGATTAGATAAAGTGAACAATCACTAGCATGTGCTCATTTCTCTCAGGTGGTTATCTTTGCTAAAATAACACATGCTAATCTTTTACAAAATTTAGATTGTGATGATAAGTACACCCCAATCATCCTAGAAATCTACAACAAATCTGTCCAAGTTTATGGCCTATTATTATTATGAGCTTTATAAGTTTATATATTTCATTTTCTGTTAAAAATTTCTATTACATTTTGGTTTTCTTTGTGTTGTACATAATCAAAATTAAACCCATCTATTTCTTATTATAGGGCCGCATTAGCCTTATGCTCGAAAAAAGAAGAAGATACCTCATGTTATAACATAAGGCTTCTTCTTCTTTTTTTGAGCATCAGCCTTATGCTCAAAAAAAGGAAGAGGAAGCCTCATGTTATAATATTAGAACCACAAGAGCCATGGGAGAATGTCAAAAATAGTCACGATGTGCCTATTAGTAGTAGGCACATCGTGACTATCTTCGGCTGATAGGCACATTGTGACTATCTTTGGCATTCTTCAATCATGAATTCTCTTTCAATTGAGAGCTCACAAGGGAGATCAGCTAGCAAAGATGCTCTGTTAGTGCCTTCAGAATCAGCAAGAAAGTGGGGTGTGGGACCTCCTCAAGAAAATGGTACCGTTGGATCAAATCCAACATTAAACAATCAAGGTTTAGAACTAGCTCCAAGGTAGTTCATCATATTAGAACATGGAAAATGGTGCCTTGTACTACCTTTTTATGTTTATCGCATACCTATCTTCAATTCCATAATCGATATTGACAGTCTCTTGCCCTCATCATGCAACTGAACTACTTTACTTTTATTGATGTAGCTAAACTATGAGTGTGTTTTGTGTTATTGACAAATCGTAAGCTTTCAACTTTTGTGAAGCCATTACGAATGCAAATGAACAACTGGTGAGGTGTCAATTTTAAGGCAATTTTTTGTTTCTATAACATACAGTTCAATTGCTAGAAATATTTCATCTAGATTGTTAATTGATAGATTGTTAACTTTTCATGTCATTTTCTACTTTGGTTGGGTAGTTCTCCTTGCATTTGTAAATCTTGCTATAGTCTTTAGCATAATGACAGTGTAGTATTACTGTTATCTCCAAAAATTTGCACCCTGAAATTTGCTTTAAGTCCTAAAACTCGCAACGATTTTGGAGAAACATGGGATCAGCCAGAAGTTGTGGGTAACTTATAACTTGGCTGAACCTCCGGATCCTAGGTTGGTTCCTGTATAATATATCTTATACCTTACTTATACTAAAAGAAAAGTGAAAAAACTTTCAGATGAAAAAGGGTAAAAAGATGACTTAAAACTCGAAAAACTTGAAGAAGTAAGGTGATACACCAAAATTGATAACACAGATTACTGCTATACTTGAGACACAATGAAAGATTTGACAAGACATTCACAAGAATCCTTATTTGAAAAATCTGCTAATTCACATCAATAATTTAAGAGAAGGTTTATGAACTCTGAAAATATACGAAAGGATTTTGATCACAATCGAATACATCAATAATTTAAACACAACTCAAAACCTGTGAACAGCTATTTATAAAGAAGGTACAAGATAAGACATCATTCAGAAAGGCCTATAATTAAAACACAATTTGAATAACATCAATCACCTTAACGCACAAAACTAAATCTGTCAACTCCAAAATTGGTTCCAATGAAAACTCTATTTCCATCAAAGGTCCTCAAAATAGTACATCTGCATAATAGATTAGCATCATAAAAAATTACACTTAAGGATCAAATCACATAAGCGTCCTCTCTCAAAATCTGAACCCCCTCCTCAAAAACAAGAGGGGTATATATAACAATCTGCAAAACAATACCACCCTCTATGAAATCAGGGAGTCTGGGTCGAAAAGAATCAATTAACTACTTATCAATAACCTTTAACAGCTTCAAAAAATATCTCATATATCTCCCACTGAGTCTTGACCATCCATGCATATAACAAGTGTAAAAAAGACCCCAAAATTGCCACAAATAACTCCATAATGGACTCCAAACTCCTCAGCCTGAACTGGGCCTCTAAAAATATCAACTGAGACTGCCCCTCAAAATTTGGCATTAAAAACGTAAACTCCCTCTCGACTAGCTGATACTTCAAGTTGAACCTAGAATTACAATGCAAACTCTCTTTTTTAACTCACTCTTCCCTTTTGAACTTATTATTTAATTGCATTATAAAATTATTATCATTTAAATAGTTGATTTATAATTTATCAACTAAAAATAATAACATTTACAATTTTAAATGGAATGCAATAATAATAAGTTTATTAAAATAATAACATAGATGTTAAAAGACCAAAATCTATATTATTATTTTAATAAAACATAAAACGTCTTTATTATTCATGGACCTGAAATTTTCTAAAAGATAATTAAGGAACGAATAAAAGGGAATGCAAGAGTTATTTGTTCATTAGCTCATCTTATTTTGCATTTTGCGTGAGAGAGAAGAAGGGTTTCCTTTAACCCTAGCCGCCTGTATTTCAGATTTGCGATTTACTCTCTTGTTTGGATGCCCTTTTTATGGTGAACAATGCTGTTGTTGGACGCCATTTTACTGGAATCTTCGCTACTTGGTCTCTGTTACTTGCTTAGCCGTGATTGAGGGAGTGAAAATGCATGGATTTTTGGACGAGGGCAGAGTGGTGTCTGTTAATACTTGGATGTCATTCTCTTTTTGACTGTCGGCATGAGGTATACGTATATTCTTAAAGGTTTGACTGAGAATTTTTATGTTATATCCGGCCAAAATCTGTTGTTTCTGTTGTGGGTTATCTGTTCTTTGCTGAGTTCTATGTTGGCATGTTCAACCCAGTTTTCTTCTTGTTCTTGGCTGTGGATTTACACCTTTTCTGCGTTTTGAATCTTGAAAACTCTGATTTCTTTTCAGGACGAAAAATACCTCCAACGTATTCTCCAGTTTTCCTGGCATGAAATCCATCAGTTTGTAAATGATCAAAATCTGTGTATCCTCTTTTCTGTCTTTGTAGGTGTATTGGCTGGCTGATCATCATACTTCCTGTCTCCTTTCTATCATTTCTGTGCAGTTTCTTATGTATGTGTCTTTGTATGTGATTAAGATCTGTGGCACTTCTTTTCCATCTTTGTAGGGATGGCACACTGCTCTCTTGAAAACTGATATCAACATATTCTTTTCCATCTTCCCTAATGGTAGATGCATCTCTCTGCATTTGTCAGACAACTTTTCTAAAGCTTGCTAGCGTCCATCCATTCGTAATGCAAGATCAGCAATTTTATATCCACTTTTGCCAGGACTAGTAGCACCTTCTTTGACATTATTCGGATGATCTGAGCAGCCTTCTTAATGTAATTCACCATCTTCTAGCTCATATGGAGTATTTAATCCAACCTCCATTAGTCAAACCAAATGAAATATATGTCATCCAGTTCTACTGGCATAAACACGTGAACATTTCCTCCATTCTTTGAAATGACAATCTTTTGCATGATTTTATCAAATATTCTCTTCATGCTTTGCTAAAAGTAAAATTGCTTGTTTCTTTCTTTTAAAAAATGTATCAGATCTATTGGTAATCTGTTTGTTGGTAGTTTGCTCAAATCTAAACACCTCTTTTAGTCGTGAAATGCTGACAGTTATGCATCTGTGCTGGTTACATTCAATTCATGACCTAATTTTATATGTTGTGTTGATTGTTCACTGTTATCTGAGGATGACATTTTAATTACACTTTTCTCTCTTCTGGCTGTATATGACTTTTTATGTCATGAAAGATTCTAGTAGAAATTTCTGAGCATCACATTGCATCAATAGTATCTTGTTGTAACGTATTTCTCCCTTTTCCTTTCTGATATTGAATAGCATTCTTTTATATTATTCAAACCTGTGATTTCACGAGAGTTGCTGAATGCTGAAAATAGTTACACTTTGCCACATTTATCTCTATACTGAACGTTGTGTTTTTCCTGGTGGTGTTATAAGTTCATGAATATTATCTTGCTTCAGTTTGCATTGTGACCTGTATGACACATTCTTTTCACCGGCTTTCTATTTGCTGATGTATGTCTGTATTTTACTGAGATGAATAGCATGTAGGATGGTAAATGTGAGATTTGAGTGAGTCATCAGCATTGCTTAGATCCATTGGATCTAACCCATTTCTCCTTTGTGAATGCAAGAATTGGAAGCACAGAACGGGTGATGTCTAGAGCAGCGAGAGGATGGATGCAGTTGGACGCCATATCACCAGTCATTACAGGCAATGACTGGTGCCCATGATCCTTTCTCCTTTTACCCTTCTATTCAGTTATTGGTTTCAATAGGGTATAGATATATGTCAGCACGTAGAGACTATTCTCACAGTCAGATGTGTGGGAAAAATTTACTTTCAGCATTTAATTTCTGTCATGATTTACTTCATCATGCAAAAATTGAACATTATTTCAAAATGAAAAAAAAAACTTTCTTTGATGTATTTTTTGAAAATTACTTTGAAAGTAATAAGCATATATTCCTTCATTTGAACATGTGTGAAAAATGAACAACAATTACATCTAGGGTGATAACATAGTTGACTTAAAACTTTGAATTAAAGAAAACATCAAGGGATAATATTTCAATTGTGGATATTTGTAAATTATGTTCATTTTAGACATAGTTATAGTTATAGTTATATATGCGCTCTTATGATGATGTGATTGGGACTGTAAGTTTTTTTTGTCACGTTTATCTGTTTGAAAAATAGATGAAATTATTGGCTTTCATTCCTGATAAACAATTCTTTCCTAATTTTATTCTTCCCTATAGGAACAAAAATTTAGACACGATGTTCCAATTATTGCAAAGGCTTTGCTCTCATAGGACCCTTTTAAACTACACAAAATTTGAGTTGTAAAGCATAATTTCTTGGTGGAGACTCAGGATATCATACACATTTCTTCCTCCTTCCCATTGTTTTGTATGAAATAAATCATGTGATCAAAGAAACAATGGTGTGGAGGTAGAAATATGCACAATACCCTGACTCTCATGCACCGAGAAATTACACTTTAGAATCAAATTTTGTACAATTTAGAAGGCTCCTATGAGAGCAAAGCTTTTACAATAATTGGAACAACTTGTCAAAATTTCTACATATCTTGATCTCAATTTCAACACAAACATGTTCACTTTGACATCGATTCTATGGCACCAGTGTAGAAAAGTAAGGGCTTTGGTCACAATTTTGACGCCAAATTGGTTGCCTTTGACGTTGATTCTATGGCACCGGCATATAAAATTAAGGGGTTTTGGTCACAATTTTGATGCCAAATTGGTGTGGGTTTACGTCAAAATTTCGACTAGCAATGCTCGCAAATGAGAAATAATAGTTCAGGTTAGACTAAGGAAATCGATGAAATTCACGTCAGTAAATCCACCTTTATGAATTCAAAATTTCAACGCAAAATGTGTGTCAAAAAACTGACCAAAAAGGATTGACAACACGCGTAGTCAGCTTATTGACCTGCTCTGGTTAAAATTTTGACCTTTTCACGTTGAAATTTAGGCCTAAATTTACTAGTATTTCCAAGTGACTTCATCTAATATGAGAGACCTACATTTGATCATAAAATTCTAAATGCCTGACCCCATTGAGGGAGATTTAGTTCTGAGAAGACTCAGGGGATCATTTGGATCAAGTTGTTTTTTGTAAAGAATTCTAGCCCATTTTAAATGTGGGTTTCTAAACATTCTCCATACCAACTTTGTCCCAAGAGCTAGGGCTTGATCATTGATATTTCTTATCCCAAAGCCCCCATTTACTTTAAGCCTACGGGCCTTATCTCAGACCATTAGTGAAATTTTCTTTTTGTTATTAGATCCTGGCCAAAGGAAGTCTCTAAATTTTTTATCCAAAGTATCTCTATTCTGGCAGGAGAATTGGAGACTTAAAGATGGTATATAGGTATACCGGTTACAACTAATTTTAGCATAGTGAGTCTCCCTACTAGAAAGAGTCATTTTCCCTTCCAAGATTCAATCCTTTCTTTGACCTTACCTATTAGATTATCCCAAGTGATTGATTATTTCCTCCCCTTTTCCATCTAGAAACCCATGTATTTACAAGGAAAAGTGTCTAATCTGATATTGAGTATTTTCCCTATACATACTTCTAAAGAAGGACTGGTGTTGAAAAAGAAAACTTTTGATTTAGCTAAGTTTATCTCTTGACCTAATACCACCATGTATTTATTAAGAATATTTTTGAAATTCCTAGCTTCTAAAATGTTGGCCTCACCATATAGAATTGTGTTATCAACAAATTGGTGATAGATAGTTGGTTCAACCTCCCTTGTTGGTTGAGTGCTTTTAAGAAGATTGTTAGAGCACCTAGTTTGGAGTGCTCTATGTAGGGCCTCATAAATAAGGATAAATAGGAAGGGGGATAAAGGGTCCCCTTGCCCGAGTCCTCTTGAAGGAGAAAAAAATCCTTCTGGGGTTCCATTCATAAGAATCGAGAATTTCAGGGTACATATACATTCAAAGATGAGGTTGACACAAGGTTTAGTAATGTTGAGTGCTTGGAGACATTTAAAAAGAAAGTACCAATATACTTTGTCATAGGCTTACTAGTATCCAATTTAATGAGCCCTCCAAATGTTATTGATAGTTGTAAAGAGTGCATAATTTCTTGAGAAACAACCCCATCATAGATTGATCTACTAGGGACAAAACCAATTTGTTCTTCACTAATTAGAGATGGTAAAAGATTTGTAAGCCTACTAGCTAGGGTTTTTTTCAGCATTGTACACAACATATTACAAAGAGAAATAGGTGTATGATCTTTAAAGCTCTTAGGATATTTTTGTTTAGGGATTAAAATCAAGAAAGTGTGATTAACTTCCTTGAGGAGCCCTCCAGAGTTTTGGACTCCTTCTAGAGCCTATGTGATTTCATCATCTAAGAAATGCCAATATTTTTTTTAAAAGCTAGCTAGGAAACCGTTTGGCCCAGGGGATTTATCTAGATTCATTTGATTTAAAACCCTTTCCACTTCTTCTTTAGTGAAGTTTTCTAAAAGCACTTTATTTTGTTCTAGGTATATAATATCAGGAATTCCTGCAGATTTAAGGTTGATGATTTTTCATTGAGAATATTATTAAAGAAGGAGGAAGCTTCCTCTGCTACTTATGAGGGATTCTCTAAGATAGATCCCTCCTCAGTTTGAATTCTAGTAACCTTATTATGTGCCCTGTGAAGCTTTGGACTATTGTAAAAAATTCTTGTGTTCTTATCTTCTTCTTTAAGACAACACTCTTTGAACTTTTGTTTCCAATAGACTTCTACACATGTTCAAGTTATGATTTTTCTTCCCTCTTTTGAACAAAAATGTTTCTAAATGTGGATTTATTCCACTATATGAGGTTGTTCTTTATTATTTTAAATTTTTGGACTACTTTGTACATTTTGGATCCTAAGACTCTTTCTTTCCTCCACCATAGTTCTAGTAGAGGTAGAGAGGGGTTAAGAAACCATATTTGTTTGAATTTGAAGGGGTTTATAGATGGGGTTTCCCCCATAAACATGTTGAGGAGAATAGGAAAATGATCTGACCCTGAGAAAGACAAGGTTTGAGATTTAAGATGAGAAATTTGATTTGGGATATCACCCCATGAAAAGAGTCTATCCAATAATTTTGATATTTTATTGAAGCCTTGTCTTATGTTATTCCAAGTGAGGGAGTAATTTTTTGAGGTTACTTCTATCAGGGAGTTGGTCCTAATCCATTAATCAAAATCTATAGAAGTTTGAGGAAGTTTTGACAATCCTCCTCTTTCTTCTGAAGGTGAGGTTATAGCATTAAAATCACCTCCTAGAACACAAATTTGGTTAGAGGTCTAAAGAATAAATCTCACTACCTACCATACCCTTCTTTTATCAAGGGAAGAGATGGGTCCATAAACATTAAAGAGTGAAAAAACTAAGTTTTCACTTAGATTTGTAGCATGAGCCAACATCCAATGTTGTTGTGCATTAATAGGGGAGATGCAAATGTTGTGGAGTTTCCATATGATGGCCAAGCTCCTTGAGGCACCCTCAACTGGGATTCCCCAGATATATCTAAAGGCCAATTTCTTGTTAAATTTAGACAATTCATTTGTACTTAATTTAGTTTCTTTTATAATAGCAATATCAAGTTTACATTTATTAAGACAACACTTAAAAAGGTGTTGTTTGTTAAGGGCATTGAGGTCCCTAACATTCTAGGATAGGACCAACATGGCCCCTCAGGAAGGCACCTCCCTTTCCCTACTTCAAAAATATTAGTTAATTTTTTTTGCCCTTCAACTTTTGTTGCTTGAGTCGAAGTTCATTTAAAGATTGTCTTCCTCTCTTTTGGGAAATCCTTTCCAAGTTGGAGATGTTGTGAGGGTATATGTTTTTTCAATGCATCTAGTTTTGTCTAATTCCTCCATTTCAAGGATTTTAGCATGAAAATATTCCATAGTGTATCCCTCTCCTCCTAGGACAAGAAATTGATCAATGAGCACCTATTTTGAGTATCTTAGCCATCCTTAACCACATCTTCTATGAAAGTATTAATGAGTTCCTCTATCAATTTTTCAAAGAAGGCTTCATGCTCTTCCCTAGTTAACCTTCTATGAGAAGATTCTCTACCATTAGAGTGAAAAGGAAATTTTCTTAGAAAAGGAGCTAGGAGACCCATCTATATAAGTATTTTTATTTTGACCCTCTCTGTTGAAGGGTTGGGACGGTGGATCTTCCATAGAACCTTTAACTAGGATGTTTTGGATCCCCATGTTATTACCATTATTCATAGAGTGAGGGGAGTTTCCTTCATCATTAAAAGGGTTTTTCCCCCTAGTAATGGATTATCCTCTCCTAGAAGGGCTTGGAGAAACATAATAATCCATATTAAGGCCCTCAAATGGAGGAAGATGGGTGCAAGATGGCAAAATCCAATTTCGGGTTCCCTCCAAATTCTTCTTATTACCAAGAGAGGGGGTTAAAGGAGAGCTCACCCTAGGAGGGGAATGGTTGATCTTCATATAGTCTACCTTAGAAAAATCGATTCTATGGAAAGTATTAGTGTTTGAGCATATCACTGAGACACTCTTGGTTTTTACATTCAAAAATAACATGTTATCTCTTTGATAAATGTTAGAGAAAAATTATCAAGTAATTTTTTTATAAGAATTGAGTGCATATTAAGAGATAAATGAAATAGAAATGCAATTGTTGCAAGAGAAAAAGTAACAAGGATGTCTCCTATTCATTTCACTCATGGGAACCAAACATTAAAGTCTAGTGAAATGAATGAAGTAAAATTTGACACAAAAGATATGGCCACATCAAAATTAATGGTGTATTTTACTCAAAATATTAAAAATGATTGAAGGTCTATCATTAATTAAAGACATAAAGAGTTATGTCATAAGTTTATTTTTGGCAAACAACATAGGACAATTTCCTATTGAAAAATCCAGTAGAGCTAAATAACATATTAAAATAAGTTAGAAAAATTTATGTGGTCTTATGGAAACTTCTTTCTTGAGAAAATCCAAATTGTTTCTAACCTTCATTGATGATTACTCAAGAAAAAATTGGGTGTATTGTTTGGTTACAAAATCAAAAGTATTTGAAAAAAATGTAGAGTTCAAGAATTTGGTTGAAAAAAGTGGTAACTATATCAACATAATAAGGTTAGACAATGGAGGTTGATTTTTGAAAAAAATGTTGATTCAAGAAAGAGTTCGCCACCTCTCCATACAAAAATGGAGTTGCAGAAAGGACAAAAGAAGGAGAAATGGTCTACAAGTTGAAGAAAGAATTGTATGGATTATAAGCACCTAGAGCCTGGTATGCAAAGTCAGATAAATATTTGGCAAAATTGGAATTTGCTAAAGGAACTACAAATAATAACTTGTATTTGAAGGAAATTGAGAATGGTTTGTTGATTATTGAAGTATTTTTGGATGAAATAATATTTGGAGGAGACGATAAAGTAGGTGAAGCATTTCTAGTGAAATGAAGAAGGAATTTGAGATGAGCATGATTGGTGAGATGAAGTATTTCTTGGGTTTGCAGGTTGTGTAGAACAGTGAAGGTATCTTCTTATCATAGACTAAGTATTTTAAGATCTTACTGAAAAGATTTTGTTTGGAAAGTAGTAAATCTATTGGTACACCTATGGTAATTGGTCATAAATTATCTAACAACAATAAGGAAACTACTATTGAGAAGAAGAACTATAGATCCATGATTGGAGGTTTGTAATATCTGACACATACAAGACCGAACATAACTAATGTAGTTGGAATTGTTGTGAGATTTCAAGCTGATCCTAAAGAAGCACATTATGTAGCAATAAAGAGGATTTTCATATATTGGAAGGGTACACCTCATTTTGGGTTCTAGTATGACAAATCAATTAACTTTACTCTATGTGCATATACTGATGCAGATTGGATAGGTAGTATGGATGAAAAAAAGAGTACAAGTGGTGGAGCATTTTTCTAGGAGAAAGATTGGTTTCTTGGCTAAGCAAAAAACAAAATTATATTTCACAAAGAACAGTAGAAGTAGAGTATGTAGTAGCATCGAATAATTACAATTAGATTGTGTGGATGAGGTAGATGTTGAAGGATATTGGAGTTGAGTTTAAAAATCCTATTGTCATACATTACAAGAGAACAAGTAGAGTGATCATGTCTAAGAATCATGTGTTACATGTTGGTTTCTAATTTAATGAATTTAAAATTAATACCAAGGAAACAAAAAATAACATGATGCCTAGGGTTTAGCTACTACGCATGCTTGGTATATCCTATTTGGGCTAGGACCAACTTAACAAAGCACTTATGCTTTCTACACTTTAGGCTCTACTAAACCAAGGTGGGTCAACCTAAGGGTTTGACACTTCTTAGATAATGCTTTCTCTCACAAATCCCCTATAACAAATTTTGGTCTTGAAAATTCTTGAAATTTCAAACTAAATGACAAGTTGATAATAGCCAATATGCTTGACAAGTTATTGCAACAAGTGATGACCAACTCTATATTCCATTCTAATAACAATTATTAATTATTTTCATTTTAAAAAAATTATTTCATGCTTAGATAAGATTGATTTGCTTGATTCTACAACTAAAAGACTAGTGCCTTAATCCATTGCCAAAATAGAGTCATATCAATTAATATTAATAGATCTATTTAATTGACTTGCAATTAAATGTATCAATCGTTGACCTTCAAATTCTATACTTATCATATCCCTTTCATACCCTAAATGACCCTATCATTCCATGGAAGTTTTTAATTAATTCTTTGAACTAAAAGAAACTCTAAAATGACATTCAAATCATTAAATTACATTTGAATAGAATGAAAATTGTTCATTCATCCTCAAAATCATAAAATCATGAAAATGGAGACATAATTTTGAGACACAAATATCGTACAACACATCTTGTATTAACCTCTTTGAGAATGATACATAGTTTTGATATGAGATTTATAAAAAATAGTTCATGCTAAGATAAGATTGATTTGCTTGATTCTACAACTAAAAGACTAGTGCCTTAATCCATTGCCAAAATAGAGTCATATCAATTAATATTAATAGATCTATTTAATTGACTTGCAATTAAATGTATCAATAGTTGACCTTCAAATTCTATACTTATCATATCCCTTTCATACCCTAAATGACCCTATCATTCCATGGAAGTTTTTAATTAATTCTTTGAACTAAAAGAAACTCTAAAATGACATTCAAATCATTAAATTACATTTGAATAGAATGAAAATTGTTCATTCATCCTCAAAATCATAAAATCATGAAAATGGAGACATAATTTTGAGACACGGATATCCTACAACACATCTTGTATTAACCTCTTTGAGAATGATGCATAGTTCTGATATGAGATTTATGACAAAGATACAAGACTAAAACCAGACTTCCATTAACTCCAAATTTCTATAGAAAATAAGCTAAATACATCAAGTCTTAACATAAAATTATGGATCGACTCAAATGATATATTTCATCGCAAAGTAAGAATTTGGAGCCTTCTTCTGAATATTGGAAATCCTTTTATAGAATAAAGATTGCAACAAGCTTTAGATTGGGAAGACACATGTCATTACATGACTCGAAAACAAGTTACAAAGAGGACAAAAACCATTACAAAATTCTCTGCAACTAGAAAGAAGAGGGAAATAGCTCAAAATTTGACACTTGGCATCTCCATCTTCAAGTATAGTCTTTTCTTGTAGTGTAGGCATATCCACAGTAAGTAGATGCAAAGATAAGATACCCTGATATGATTCATGTCCTTTCTCTATTTTTTCTTCTTCCATCCTCATAAGTTTTCCTCTACCTAATTCTATGGGAAAGGCTTTGATTTCACCAACTACATCCTATACATAAATATCTCTCTTTGTTGGCTAGTTAGTTCCTCTAATAGTCTCCAAATCATTAACAAACTTGTTCCATCTAGCATCTATGATAGCCTTTGATTCTGTTACAAATTTGTTCATATCCACTTCAATTTTGAACAAAGAATCAATCAAATCATAGAACAAGTTATCATCAACATCTCCATCAAAAATAGTTGCAACATTTTCCAATGTCATGATTTAGTTGAATGATGTTGACCACTCTTGCCAATCCTTCAAATTATGTTCATTATCAACAATGTGGGGAATAAAAATATCAATACCTTCATTCATTGCCTTCACCATATCTTGGATTACTTGTGACTTGGTTGTAAAGAAACTAATTAGTTCTCTCACCAATTTATGTCTTCTTTTACTGTGACTATTTTGTCAGGCAATTTTGGCTTCTTAGCCATCAAAATAATGAATTTATCAAAGAAAAGAATATATAGGCCCCATTTATTAAAGATAGGGGAGAGCCATGTCAAAGCTTCTTTGCATGCATACTCTACACTTTGTGAAGAGGTAAAGACATTGTGAATGTGTTGCGACACTCTTTTCAATACCTATATCCTATAACATAGCATTCCTTTAAAAACATCCACTTTTAGCTGAGCATTCTAGCTTGGAGCTTCAACAACTGCTTTCTTAGTTTCAACCACTTTTTCTTCTATCATGGGAACAACCTGTTCACTAGCTCCTCTACTTCATCAATCCTCATCTCACTTTTATTTTCTTCCATAGCTTTGAGTTGTTCTTTCAAAGTGGCAATTTCATTTTCTAATTCTTGTATATTTTCTTCTAGCTCTTTTACCCTCTGTTCCAACACATGGTTTTTATTAAGCTCCTCCTTGCACAATTTTGTGGTATCAATGTATTCTCTAAATATTTGGGTGATCTGGTCTTCAATTTATCCTACCTTAGCCTCGTTCATGAAAGAAAAATGTGTCAAAGCACTTGATATTTCACCGCTAGTAGTTAAATCTAATTTCCATATAATAGCACTAGCTTGGGCTATGTCTTGAACATCTATTAACTGGGGCATATGTGTATCAGGATCACAACTCCACATAGCTAGTGTTTTATCGTCAATGTTAAAACCTTAGCCTCTTTGCAAGCCTTGTTTCCCAAAGGCTTCATAAGAAATTTCCTTTTCATACCTCCTAATCTAATCTAGTGCAAAGGTTGTTCCCAAATCCCATCCAAGCACCAAGAACATAACACTTCTCTACACCAAATCTCAAGCCTCACTTTCTATTATTGTCTCACTATCTGGATCATAGGCCAAGACCTTTCCTATGAGCTCTTTAGTCTTCTCCTCACTCTCCCACGGTTTTAACATCAATGTTAATTCACTTTGTTTGACCTTATAATGGAAGCTTTTAAACTCCTCTATTTTTATGAACTCATCATCTTCTAAAAAAAATATTCTTGACTGATCCTGTCATCCAACCTTGTTGTAGTTAACTGCAAGTCTATCAAGGAAATTTCAACTACTTTGACTCTCTCTTGTAGGAATCTCTACCTTATATCAGCAAAATTTTGGCTCTTATCAGGCATTTATTGCAATGTCACATCCTTAACATTCTTAGGCATATGGGCAAATTTTCTCCTCTTGTTCCTCTTAGCCACCCATGTAGATGTCTTAGGTCAATCTTCTTCTTCTTCTAACTCTATATATGGTTTTGGAGAGTCTGGGTTTACTCTATCTTCCTCTCCTAGATCTTGAGGCAATTGTGACATAATGTGATGATATTTTTGTAACAAGTTTTCAAGCCTAAATGGATAGGCAACTTCTAAACAAAAGCCCTCAAAACTAGGGTCATTCTTCTTCACCTCCCTCTCCACTCTTTGAATATCTTCAAATTTCCTCAAGCTATCCTCCACATGGCTCTCAATCAGATTGTTTCTAATTTTATCTTCTTGAGGTAATTCTTTATTATTCAGGAGAATATAATTCCTTATTTCTTTCAAAGCATTCTTAACCACACTCTCAAGATCATATATTCTATAAGGTGCAGAAGACAAATTGTAGTGCCTCATAATTTCATGAATTTGATTAGTACATTATTTTCCAATTGTAAAGTCACCAATCTTAAAACATCTACAAAAAAAAAAAAAAAAATTCCCTTGTGTAGCTTAGGGCCTAGGTATTCCCTATCCATCATAATGAGTTCCCATAGGAACTCCATTATCCCCAACCTAGTAGGTATGTATCTTGGCAGTATGTGTGGGGATTGAGGGAAAGCATAAACTCTCATGACTGAAGTGTTTTGAAATAAAAAAGCATCTCCCCAGTTATGATCCAATTTAACATCATCCTTTAAATAAACAAGCCTCAACACTCTCCTTACAATCTTTGGGATTCTATCTTGTTGGGAATTGAACATTTTCATTACAATAGAACTAAAATTATTGAAAAATAATAGAAAGCTAGAGTAAGGGTAGTGTCTATCACATACCAAGGTCCAAAGTTGTACTGGAAAATCTCCATCAAGATCTAAAGTTTGATCAATGAAGTCTATGTTGAAGTAGCCAACATTTTGTATAGAATCAAATGCATCAATAGTGAATAGTGATAGAATTTGAAGTTTCCAAATTCTCCCCTTTGGGAAGAAACAATTTTTTCTTGAATATTCTCAATGATATACTTCACATAATCATATTCAATTTTTGTGAAAGGATATTGAATATTTAGGGCCATGAGGTAAGGTCTTCTAATGCCCTACCCAAAGATCCTTGGAAACAAGGATAAATAAGTCAAGATTTTTTTTTTTTAACAAGTACAAATGCACTCAACAACAACATATGAGGATCACAAAGATTGCAACTAAAGACTATCCAAACATCTTGACACCAACGAATCTCCAAACACCACTATTGACCAAAATGACTGACGACGGAAGATACAAAACCGAATTCAAAACAAGACATACCAAATCCAAAATGTGACACCAAGGGGTTCATGAACACTTAAGAGGGTACCCTAAATACTTTCCAAAAAATTTGGGTCTTACCAAAAATTTCCCTCTATTTGCCTGGATAGGTTTTCACAAATACTAAGCGATAGTTTAAATCAGCACTAGGCAATACTTTCCAGTATCACACAAAATTTCTAAAGAAGAAAGGAAACACTTTCAAGGATAGGGTGACACTACTCTTAAGGGTGTGCAATACTTTATCAGTATCGTACAACACTTCACCAAAGAAGTCCAGTCACCAAAGAAGTCCAGTATTGCATGACATTTCTTCCTAAGGGGTGTGATACTTTCCAGTATCGTACGATAGAATCCTAATGGGCATGTGACATAAAAGTGTGTCACTCCATGCTAACACATGTTTGCCCAAGAAAAGAAAGAAAACACTTAAGGACAACAAAACAGTTAAAAATTGAGTTCAAAACCCCCACCCCAGAGAGTACCAGATCCACAATTTGAGGCATGAACACTCGAACACACTACTAAAAGATGTAAACTACATCTAACCATCTAAACAAGTAGTGAAGGGAAAATATAGAAGAAAACATCACAGTGTACTAAAGCAATATCGCAATAATAGAAATAACATCACAATGTATAGTACAACCAAAAAGAGTACACAGTTCCTCCCAACCATAATGGCATCGTAAGGCAATTGTGGACCCTACCCATCCCCCATGCATAACATCCCAAGCTATTGACCAAATCATTGGTGCTATCATAAAATGATATCACTACTAAAATATGCTACAACATACATGTAAGCAAATCTA
The DNA here is from genome assembly GCA_028749045.1 of Cupressus sempervirens. Classification (NCBI taxonomy): domain Eukaryota; kingdom Viridiplantae; phylum Streptophyta; class Pinopsida; order Cupressales; family Cupressaceae; genus Cupressus; species Cupressus sempervirens. The sequence continues at coordinate 25,215,757 of CM053785.1, read as the reverse complement.
ACATGCTAAAAGTAAAGCATACGATAATCCTATGAATATAGATACATTATCTATCATCTGCTAATCATCAAAATAAGGAAATGCGTCAATAAGTAACATCACCTAAACATGATATAAAAGCATCCCAATGTAATCATAAATCAAAAGAAAACATACTCCAAAACCCAAACCACCAAGTGAAAACATCTAGCAACGATTGCACTAGGACAAAAGATTGTCTCTGTGCACCAGTTCATAACAGTGGTATGGGTAGCTACGCCTCCCAACCACATGGCACCCAGAGGTCCACTCCTATCATGCTAAAGGATATTATGATCCAACCACAACCACACATAAAACAAGCATCCATGGCTAACACACATGCTAGATAGTATGATGACTAAATCCAAGACATAGACAATGCATAAACTATAGGTCCTAGTTAGACACTCAATTGGCTACTAAGTAGGGGCTGATATCATTGAGAATCGCTTAGCATCCAAAAGCTCAAGCTTAGACCGTGCAAATTCAACTCCTCAATGGAAGGCTCTAGCACACCACATATTTTATTATCTTAAGTTTTATTACCACCCAGTGTTTTATTTAGTTATCACTTAATTAAAACTTCCTTTGCCAACCCTCTGGGCACAATGATCACCAAGATGTGAGGGAGAAGCCCCCTCCATATGCTACCCTACCCTACCCATGCTCATCCAATGATGAGTGCCAATAGGCATGCAAATTTCCAACCCAACCCCAATGATCATAACTTCCAAAAGTACCACAAAAGATCAGGCCTCACAAGTCACTTGAAAAATGTACGTGCACGTACTTGTGTGAGGTGCACCACCATCAAGAAGATCATAACACAAGGATTGGATGAGAACACAAGTAGAAAGTCACTACAACAAAAAAAAAAGCATGATGACAGATGCAACACACATCCCAATGTAACAATAAAAGTGCAATAATGGCCTAATTAACATCCAAATGGATTGTCCAGGTCCACGACCAAACTCATGCCAAGAAAACTCGAGAAAATGGGGTGGCATGCAAAATGGGGTAAAAATCCCAAAAGTTAGAAAACTTCAAAATTAAAACCCATTTGACCTTTGGGTACAAAAACCCCAAAAATCCAAAAATAATTGAGTTTGGACATCGTATGCAAAAATGACTAGCAGAACAGTGCAAAACCCCAAACCCTCATAAAAAAAATAGGGAAAATGTTCATACCTAACCAACTGGGTAGAACCAGTAAGCAAAAATGGAGGGGAACACAAGTTCTCAGCCTCCTAAGAAATGGCTACCAAAAATAGAAGCTAAAATGAAGCAAAAATGATAAAATAGGAAAGCCCTACCTAACAACAAAAGGGGCAAAATCTTAAACATGCATAATAAAATAAATAACCTGCCGATACTCTCAAAAATCATGGCAAAGCAAGGTCTCCTCAAGCCAGATCTAATGAGATTGATCTCATGAAATTCCCATGCTTACAACTCTCAGAACAAATAAAAATAAAATCCTTTCGAAGAGGATTCTAGAAAAGATCTCCAAATTTCTATTTTCAAAAAGTGAGAAGTGCATAATAAAATCCCTTTTCCCATACTTATTCACCTTTCAAGTGAATAGTTGATTAGGGCAATTAGCTAGTTAGACTAGCTAGACTCTGAATCGACCCAAACAAAAATAGGTTATTGCTCATAACAAAAATCCACCTAAGACAAAGTTGCTTGAAATTAAATTCGAGAAGATTTCAAGCCCAAAAACCCAAAATCAAAGAAATCACTAAACAACTTTCATGATAATGTGAACCTCTAAATGCATAGACATGCTCACTGGTCTAATCACATAATGCAGATGAGTTCAAATTTAATGATCACTGAAAGGTTTTAATTTAAATAATTAAATTAAGGATATGTTGACCATATAGGGATGACATTGGTAGAATATGAATAGTTGAATCACTAACTCCATGTGCCATTGCCAGGGATATAATTCTTGCACATTGAAACCCACGATCAATTGCAATTGCATATAATACATAGCCGAAGCAATAAAGGCATTGAATAACTAATTTAACCATTTATTCAATTATATCTAGAAATTCCATTTACATCACTCGCATTCACAAAAAGTGTAAAGATACAAGAATGAAGTAAATCACCATAGCATAAAATCCATGACATAACATAATTAGAAAGTACATCCAACTACTAGATAATTAGATATCCTCATAGATCTACTATCATCTCAAAATGACATCAATCATGCAAATATGATAAATTAAACATAGCAGTAAAGCATCTATGGTACTAAATCAAAGTACAACATTCGACCCTTAGGTCATCTCAAAGTACATATAATAAGAGTATCAAGTATCTCTTGAATCAAAATAGACAAGGTACATACTAGAAACATGAGATGCACTACATCCCCCCCACTAGCATAGGCTTACTCTTGAAAGCCGACAAAAAGGTAGGGGTACAATCCCCTCAGTCGTGTAGCATCCTTCCAAGTTGCAAAGGTATCATTGCTTGGGTCTCATCGGACCCTTACCTACTCTATGTCCTGACCTCGTAAGGTCAGCCTCTTCTACTATAGAATATGAATGGGCTCCAAAGTAAGTTTCATGTTCGCTACCTGCAAAGCATCCCAATCAAGAATAGGGGTCACATCCAGAATATACTGCCTCAAAATAGAAACATGAAAAATGTCATGGATGTATGATAGGCTAGGTGGCAATGCTAGTCGATAAGCAATAGGACCAATCCTCTCGATGATCTCAAATGGTTTGACAAAATGTGGTGCCAACCTAGGGCCTTTCCCATAATGGATGGGGCTCTTCCTCGGACACACTCACAAAAACACCTTGCCACCAATAGAAAAGTGACGATCTGACCTATGGGCATCTGCATACTTCTTTTGCCTATCTTGAGTAGTAACCAAATGCTTCCTAATATGAACAACCTGCTACTCCATATCATGAAGCATCTCTAGACCCAAAACAACTCAATCCTCTAAACGATCCCAACTCAAAAGGGTACGACATATTCTATCATACAAGGCCTGAAAAGATGACATGTCAAGAGAACTATGATACCCATTGGTGTATGCAAACTCAACAATGTACAAATAATCCTACCACTTCACCTACCTATCCATAACATACATGTGAAGCATATCCATGAAAACTTGATTTACTCTCTTAGTCTAACCATCGGTCTCTAGATGATAAGCTAAACTGAAATTGAGATGTGCACCCAAAGCATGCTAGAGAGACATCCACAATGTAGAAGTAAACATTGGATCTCTATCCAAAATAATCTGATGAGGAATCCCATGCAAACAAACAATATCCTCCAAGAAAACATGTGCTACAAAAGACACTATGTAGGATGCTCTCATGGGTGAAAAATGTGCTAACTTGGACAATTTTTCCACTATCACTATGATACAATCATGTCTCTACAATGAAATAGGCAACCCTATGATAAAATCCATGGATATTGTATCCCACTTCCACTCAAGAATGGTGTGCGGCTGTAAAAGACCTGCCAGATGTTGATGCTCTACCTTCACTCTCTGGCACTCAAGACATCTAGCAGTAAAATCAGCAACATCATCTCTCATCCCTATCCAGAAGTATAGTTTTTTGAGATCAGCATGCATCTTCTTAACACCAGGATGTGCAGAATATGGTGTACGATGTGCCTCTAACAAAGCCAAGGTACAAAGATCACCCAACATAAGTACATAGATATGCCCCATGTGTCACAGTAGTCCATCAAACTCAAGAACATAACCATAAAATCCCCTCTCAAGGGTACATCCAAACTCAATCTCCACCCTCACCTCCTAATACATAGTGTCACTAGGCAAAGCCTCCAAGATACAGCCTCACAAATCCACTCCTAATGACAGCACTGATACATCATGTCACATTCTTCTCAAAGCATCTATGACAACATTATCCTTCCCTTTAATGTAATCAACATCAAATTCATACTCGCACAAAAACTCCATCCAATGATGTTGTCATGCATTTAGGTTTGGCTAAGTAAAAATTTATTACAAGCTCCTATGATCACTATGTAGCTCAAACCTATGTCCCAAAAGAGAATGCCTCCAATGGACAAGGGCATGCACTATGACTGTGAGTTCCAAATCACGAGTGGGGTAGTTAAGCTCATGGTCCTTGAGTTTCCTAGACTCATATGCAATTATGGAACCATCCTGCATCAACACCGCACCCACACCTTCCAACAAAACATCTATGCAAACCATGAAATCACCTATAGGATTAGACACTACAAAGACTAGTTCATTGGTCAAACACTCCTTAAGAGCATTAAATTTTTCCCCACACTAATCTGAACAAACATACTTCTTCCCTTTCCTCTGAAGAGAAGTGATGGGATGAGCTACTTGTGCAAATTCCTTCATGAAGCAATGGTAGTAACCCACCAATCCCATGAAACTATGAACTTCTAAGATATTAGTGAGTACTGGCCAATCCATGATAGCATAAATCTTCTTCAGATCCATTGCAATTCCATCACCAATGATGATGTGTCCCAAATACTTCACTTCTAAGTGGAAGAACCCACACTTACTCAAGTTTCCATATAGCTAATGGTCTCTCAAACACTACAATACCTGGCATAAATGGACTTCATGCTCCTCCACAATCTTCGAATAGATCAATATGTCATCTAGGAAAACAATGGCACAGTGATCAAGGTAAGTGCAAAATACACCATTCATGAAACTCATAAATATTGATGGTGCATCAGTTAACCCAAAGGGTACAATTGTGAACTCATAATGTCCATACCATGTATGAAAAGTTGTTTGATGAATATAAGCCTCCTAGATATGAAGTTTATGGTATCCTGAATTAAGATCAGTCTTTGAGAAAACTCGTGCTCCCTTAATATGATCGAACAAGTCATCTATCCTCAAAAAAGGATAACAGTTCTTTACCATCACCTTATTCAACTACTGGTAGTCAATGCACAACTGCAAAGAATTATCCTTATTCTTCACAAAGATGATTGGTGCACCCAACGGGGATACACTAGGATGAATATGGACCTTGGCCAACAATTTCTCTAACTAGAATATCAGCTCACTCAACTCCTAAGTATTCATGTAGTAAGGATCTTGTGAAATCAGCTCCACTCCTTATACAAGATCAATTTAAAAATCAATGTCATGTTGCGGTGATACTCACAAAGGAGTGGGTGATCATTAAGTGTCACTATACAACTCTCTGCTTCCTTGAGATCATTGATGGAAACAAGAAACAACTAATAACCCTTCCTCGCACTCTACTTTAGCTAATTAGCTAAGATCAATCGAAGTGAGACTGGTCTAGGGACTCCCAAAAGTTTCACCTACCCACCTATATCATTAACACACTATATCATCTTATGAGAAAAATTGATATTCTCCTAATGGACGGCTAACCAATCCATGCCCAACACAATGTCATATGATCCCAGAGATAGAATCTAGATCCACTATGGTGGTGAAGGTTCCCAAATTCAAAACACAACTCCTAACCAACGACTCAACAACCACTTTGGAACTTGTGGCTAACTCAACCCACCACCTATCAACCAGATGTATTGCCCCTAGCCCACATCACTGACCAAGAGATGCTGAAATGAAAGAATCAGAAGTACTAGATTCAAACAAAACTAAAGGTGAAATACCATGCAACGTACTTGTAGCCTCAACTATTGTACCCTGATGATCCACTTGATAGTTGTCAACCATTGCAAAGACTTTGTGATTCCTGTCGACATCTCCTACAGTAGGCTCAGATCTTGCTGCGCCCTTATGAAGTCCTAAAGATAGTTAAATGGAGAACTCAAAAGATCTATGGCCAGGCTGACCATAAGAATAAGAGTTCCCTATAAAGTTGGAACTTGTTTCCCAACCACCCTTGGTAGCACTAGGATAAGTTGCACTACCCCTGCTAGAATTCTACTAAATATTCTGAGGAGGATGATCCTACTGAGATTTTTGTCCTCAGTTTTGGTTACATCCTTTCTTACTTGAGGTACTAAAATCTTGTCCACCATTACCCCAAAACTTCTTATTCTTACGATGGTAACCACCCGGTGAGGGTTTTGACTGGGCTTGGCCCTTCCTAGAAAATTGAGTGAACTAAGTATCCTGCCCTAAATTCTGACCACTTTGGTTCTGGGAACCAAATATGCTATTGAAACCTCCAGATAAATTCTCCTCTACAATACATGCCTTTTCAATAGTGAGAACAAGAGTCCCAGGCTGATGCATACAAACTTCTCTAATGAGGACATCCTTAAGGCCTTGAATGAAATGATGAGTTAGGAGTACATCATTATGGTTGTAGCATGAATGTTGCCTAAGCTCAAAGAATCATATTTTATACTAATCCATAGTCATGTTTCCTTGCTAGGTTACCTGGAACTCATTAGCATGAGCCTCTCTGAACTGAGGAGATAGGAATTTCTCTTGGAACCTCTCCTCAAAGATCTCCTAGGTGAGATCTGCAACACTAATTTGGAGCTTCTGACTCTCAATATTCCACCACATGGATGTGTGTTCCTTCAACTACATGATTGCACAATGTGCCCTCATATTGGTTGCATATAGATACATGGTGAAGCAGCACTCCATGTTCAATAACCAAGGTTATTCCTTGAGGCCACTTCCCTTACCATTGAACAATGGTGGTTTGGATAGATGAAGAGATTTCATGATATCCAACCTAATGGAATCTTTACTATTGTGGTCCCTACCACCCTAAAGGTGCCCTCTACCAACTAGTAGAGTAAGAGAATGTTCATGTTCATGTTCCTCCTCTCTATGCTCTAAATGATGGGAATCTCCATGATGAGATCCCTCCTCTCGATCATGATCTTGTTGGGGCTCCTCAACATGAGGGCCCAACTAAGAAAGAATCTCTTGGAGCACTAGCATCAATACCCCCATGTCATTCTAATTAGCGTTATTACCCTATTCTCCCTCTCCTTCTTGATGTCCTTCTTCCCAATGTTCATCTCCATGGTTACCACTATAGGTACCACCATGACCACCAGGTCTATGTACAAGCGGCATCTCTTTGGAAATAACAAGATAATGTCAAAACACTTAGATCACAAGCATAAGAGTCAAAACCATGAACTAACAAGATATCAAAATATCACCCATTATATAACAATACACAATGGAAAAAAAAACCATAATGGAAGCATGACACAGAGGTCCCAATGTTGCAACATGGGCTCTGATACCAGATGTAATGCTCCACCAAGAGATCCTTGGCAACAAGGACAAATAAGCCAATATAAAAAAAATTTAAAACAAGTATGAATACACTTGGCAACAACATACAAGGATCACAAAGATCACAATAGAAGACTATCCAAACATCCTGACACCAACGGATCTCCAAACACCACTACTGACCAAAATGACTAACAATGAAGATGCAAAACTGAAATTGAAACAAGACATATTGAATCCAAAATGTGACACCAAGGGGTTGAAGAAAACTTAAGAGGGCACCTTAAACACTTCCTAAAAAGTTTGGGTCTTACCAAAAAGTGTCCACTGTTTGACCGGACAGGTTTTTGCAAATACTAGGTGATACTTTAAATCAGCACTAGGCGATACTTTCCAATATCATGTGACATTTCTAAAGAAGCAAGACAACACTTTCATGGATAGTGAGACACTACTCTTAAGGGCATGCAATATTTTACCATTATCATATGACACTTCACCAAAGAGGGTGCAACACTTTCTAGTATCACACGACATTTCTTCCTAAGGGGTGTGATACTTTCTAGTACTGCACAAGAGAACCCTAATGGGCATGTGACATAAAATTGTGTCGCTCCATGCTAACACATGGTCACCCAAGAAAAGCAAGAAAATACTTAAGGACAATAAAAAGGTTTAAAATTAAGTTTAAAACCTCCACACCGAGGAGTACCAGATCCATAATTTGAGGCATGAACACTCAAACACACTACTAAAAGATGTAAACTACATCTAACCATCTAAGCAAGTAGTGAAGGGAAAATATAGAAGAAAACATCACAGTGTACTAAAGCAAAATCTCAATAACAAAAATAACATCACAATGTATAGTACAACCAAAACAAGTATGTGGTTCCTCCTAACCATAATGGCATCATAAGGCCATCGTGGACCCTAGCCATCCCCCGTTTGCAACATCCCAAGCTACTAACTAGATCATTGGTACTATCATAAAATGACATCACTAGTAAAACATGCTACAACATATGTGTACCGAAGTCTAAGATGCTAAAAGTAAAGCATACAGTAATCCTATGAATATAGATACATTATCTACCATCTGATAATCATCAAAATAAGGAAATGTGTCAATAAGTAACATCACCTAAACATGATACACAAGCATCCCAATGAAAGCATAAATCACAAGAAAACATACTATAGAACCCAAAGCACCAAGTGAAAACATCTAGCAATGGTCACACTAGGACAAAAGATCATCTCTGAGTAGTGATTCCTAGCAGTGGTATGGGTAGCTACACCTCCCAACCACGTGGCACCCATAGGTCCACTCCTACCTTTCTGAAGGAGATAATGATCCAACCACAACCACACATAAAAAAAAACATCCATGGCTAACACACACACACACACCAAATAGTATGATGACTGAATCCAAGACATAGATTATGCATAAACTACAGGTCCTATTCAGACACTCAATGGGCTACTAAGTAGGGGCTGACATCATGGAGAGTCACTTGGCATCCAAAAGCCCAAGCTCATACTATGAAGATTCAACTCCTCGACAGAAGGCTCTAGCACACCACATATTTTATTATCTTAAGTTTTATTGCCACCCAGTGTTTTATTTAGTTATCACTTAATTAAAACTTCTTTCAACAACCCTCTGGGCATAATGATCACCAGGCTATGAGATAGAAGCCCCTTCCATATGCTACCCTACCCTACCCATGCTCATCCAAGAATGAGTGTTCATAAGCATTCAAATTCCCAACCCAACCCTAATGATCATTCTAGAAGTACCACGAAAGATTAGGCCTTGCAAGTCACCTAACAAATATATGTGAATGTACTCGTGTGTGGTGCACCACCATCATGAAGATCATAACACAAGGACTGGATGAGAACACAAGCAGAAAGTCATTTAATCAAAAATAGCATCGGGATGATGGATGCGATATGCATCCCAATGTAACAATAAAAGTGCAACAATGGTCTGACTAACATCCAAATAGATCGCACCAAACTCATGCCAAGTAAACCTGAGAAAATAGGGTGACATGCAAAATGAGGTAAAAATCCCAAAATTTGGAAAGCTTCAAAATTAAAACCCATTCTGGCCTTTGGGTACAAAATCCCCAAAAGCCAAAAATAATTGATTTCAGACAACGTATGCAAAAGTGACCAGCATAATGGTGCAAAATCCCTAACCCTCATCACAAAAAAAAGGGAAAATATTCCTACTCGACCAACTGGGTAGAACTAGCAAGTAGAAACAAAGGGGAACACTATTTCTCAGCCTCCTAACAAACGGCTTCCAAAAACAAACGATGAAATGGAGCAGAAATGATAAAATAAGAAAGCCCTATCTAACAGCAAAAGGGGAAAATTGGAAAACTGCATAATAAAATAAATAACCTATCGATATTGTTGAAAATCACGACAATGCAAGGTCTCCTTAAGCCAGATCCAATGAGACTAATCTCGTGAAATTCCCATGCTCATAGCTCCCAAAATGAACAAAAATCAAATCCTTCATAAAAGGATTCTAGAAAAGCTCTCCAAATTTCTATTTTTAAAAAGTGAGAAGTGCATAATAAAATCCCTTTTTCCATACTTATTCACTTTTCAAGTGAATAGTCGATTAGGGCAATTAGCCAGTTAGACTAGCTAGACTCCGAATTGACCCAAAAAAAAAAAGGTTATTGATCATAATGAGAACTCACCTAAGGCAAATTTGCCAAAAATTAAATTCAAGATTTAAAGCCCAATAACCCAAAATCACAAAAATCACTAAACAACTTTCCCGACAATGCGAACCTCTAAATGCACAAACATGCTCACTAGTCTAATCACATAATGTAGATGAGTCTGGATTTAATAATCAACGAAAGGTTTTAATTTAAACAATTAAAATAAGGATACATCAACCATATAGGGATGACATTGGTAGAATATGAATAGTTGAATCACTAACTCCATGTGCCACTACTAGGGATGTAATTCCTACACACTAAAAGACACGATCAAGTGCAATTGCATATAATACATAGCCAAAGCAATAAATGCATTAAATAACTAATTTAACCATTTATTCCCTTATATTAAAAATCCATTTACATCACTCACGTTCGCAGAAAGCATAAAGATACAAGAATGAAGTAAATCACCATAGCGTAAAATCCATCACATAACATAATCAAAAAGTATGTCCAACTACCAAATAATTAGATATCCTCATATATCTATTGTCCTCTTAAAATGGTATCAATCATGCAAATATGATAAACTAAATAGCATAGCAATAAATCATCTATGGTACTAAATTAAAGTACAACATTCGACCCTCAGGTCATCTCAAAGTACATATAATAAGAGTATCAAGTATCTCTCGAATCAAAATAGACAAGGTATAGACTACAAACATGAGAGGCACTATAGGTCCTCTATACACCATATCAAAACCATCACTCCTGAGTGCCTTATGAAAGCCATAAATTGTGTTCTGCATATAATTATGTAATTTTTTCATAGGAGCATCTTATCTACTTTCTTCGGGATGTCCCCAGTTGATTTCATCTCATATAGAATATGGTGAATTATCACCTTGCAAGTATAAAACTTAACATCTCTTTCAAACTTTTCTTGAAAGTCTTGGATATTTACCTCCACACTCATCTAGCCCTCGAGCCCAAAAGATTCAATTAAAGAAGCATGGTCCAATGTACATAATACACTCTTTTCATTCTTGTGGAAGGATTTTTTTGTAAGGTAATAGGATGTTATGAGGGCTTTTATCAACTCTACATCAACATACAACTTAGGGAAGATGAGCTTTGCCAAATTTCTTTGCGAGGGGTTCGAGGTTGGTGGCTTCTTAAATTTGTTGCTATAGAAAAACATGAATAGCTCATATACATTTGTGTATGGGCATATGGAACTGTGATCGTTTGCCAAAATTGCATTCAATTTTCCTGACAGGAGCCAAACCCATTCACCTACATATTTGTTTGACTTTCTATATCTAGTTTTACCCATTTTTGATGTTGATGCTTAAACAATCTCTATTTCTTTGGACTGTCCCTCATCACCTCTGGTTTCAAACATTTTTCTTTGCAAATAGACTTTGGATTCTAAAATTCTCAAGAAACATTTTGGGTAAAAGCACAAACCTATTTCGCCCATTGTGATATCAAGAGGGGTTACGGCCAAAATGCTTACAGCCATACGAGTTACGGTCGAAATGCTTACTGTCATACATACATGGCAAGTTTCCCTATCGACATGGACTATACTGTTACGATCGAAACCCTTTTGGCCAAAAGGGTTTCAGTCATAACCCTACCGCTTTATATAAATTTCAAAAATCACTTTTTAGCTATCATTTTCACTGCAATGGTTATGAGATTCTTGGAGAGCGGTTAAGGTGTTTTGGCCGTAACAGGTTAGCAATTTTTTTTTCATTTTTTTTTTTAAAAGTGTTTTTGATTAGTAAATGTGAATGGTAGTCAAATTAAATGTTTTCGTTCATAACCCTACCGCTTTATATAAATGTCAAAAATCACTTTTTAGCTATCATTTTCACTGCAATGGTTATGAGATTCTTGGAGAGCGGTTAAGGTGTTTTGGCCGTAACAGGTTAGCAATTTTTTTTTCATTTTTTTTTTTAAAGTGTTTTTGATTAGTAAATGCGAATGGTAGTCAAATTAAATTTTTTTTACATGTTTTATTAGTGAATTATTTAGATTTTTTTATTTTTTAATATATTTAAATTGTTTTTTAGATTTGTTAGTAAATCATTTAAAATATAAGCAAGAATGTAGTCAAACAAATTGGGCAAAAATGTAGAAAAACATTAGGTAAAATGTAGTCAAACATTAGGTAAAAATAAACAAAATTAACTTTTTTATATTCAAATTTGAAATTAAAACCTATCATTAATTTCTAAAAAATTACACAACACTTGTACATTTATATGAAACTTAGAAAAATTGTTTAACCCTGTAGCTAAATCAAAATCTAATTTAGTAAAAAACTTAAGTTACATGTATACACTTAGTTATAATTTAATCAAGAATTTTATTTTATTTTATCGCATATACATGTACATGTACGAACATTTATTTTTCATAGTTGCATGAGCATGTTAAAATACATTAGATATGGTCTCTAAGATAATTTTTTTTTAAATACATGTACATGATTGAATAGCACCATACATTTAATGTTATGTATTTATATACATGTGTTTCAAATTAAATTTAACTTTTAATTATTTTAATTTATGCACTTGTATGTTTATGTGTGTGTGTGTGTGTGTGTAGATATATATATATATATATATATATATATATATATATATATATATATATATATATATATATATATATATATATATATATATATATATATATATATATATATATATATATGCATGTGTAGATATCTAGATATGTATCAGATTTTGTCTCTTGTAGCTTTACACTCATATCCTCATACATTATATACATACACTGAGTCTGGCATAGCACGCACATCCACATCCTCCACTGAGGATAGATAGCAATTATTTAAAGATACAGTTGCCAGATTATCTCGTGCTATAGAGGTTCTAGACTCCTCACTTTCCTCTTCTACCACCCTCCCTAATAGGGAGAAGATTATAGTGATGCAAGAGGAGTTGTTTCGTATGATTCATACCATTGAATCATACAACCCTTTTGATTATATCAGTATTGAGACATTTTATTCTTCTCTATCTCGCAGTGTCACTGGCACTATAAAGTATAGATAAGTTGTCACTAAGGTCTCCACTGCCATGGTGAAGACCATGTTTCCATTTTATATAGATAGAGCTAGAGTTAGAGGCTACTCTACGATGAAGTCTACTAATGAGCTCATCGTACCATTTATATAACCTTGCTAGTTTGCTACTGATCATAGATGGCCACAACAGGATGAGTTCCCTCTGTATTTCTACAAACAATTGTTTGTAGAATTTATTTACAACATGATGTTGATTACATAGATTATCTAGGTCATGTTGGGTAGGGTCTGGGTAGACTTTCAGAGAGATTCAAACTCATGGACACTCCTGTGCCCATTAATAAATAGGAAATGGTGGGTCCAAACCTTTTGGTTATGCCGAGAGGTCCAGAGATGGTTGATGTAGGCCTGAGTGTTCCTGATGACACACTCAGGACACAAATTTATTTGAGCATTGCCACCATCACTACATAGTTGTAGGAGATTTCTTCTGATTGGTGTGGTAGATATATGTTACAGTCTTGAGGTATCATTCCCATAGCTGCATCATCTAGCACAGGTGTTGATGATGCATATGTGGTAGCAAACATACCTTCTCCACTAGAGGTTTTTGCAGTTTCAGATGTGGATGCATTGCATCATTTGGGATCCTATATAGCATCTAATCTTTTGAATTCATATCAAGCATTGTCTATAGTCATAGGGATTCCACTTCATGACATCGACACTAAGATCTATCATATTCTATCACGTACAATAGGATCATAGGGTTCATAGAGGTAGGAGGAGATTCCTGCACCTTCTATTGCATCTACTACTACACAAGCCCCTACAGCACTAGCCCTAGCTACCCAGGACCTTGTAGCACCATCCCCAGCTACTTAGGACCCTACAACACCCTCCCCCCTACTCAGGATTCCACTACTAGACAGCTTGGTCTATTTACCTCTATCCTTTTAGATGACATTATCGACTTGAATGTTGATAATGCTTTATCATTGCATGATTCAAATATCAGTCAAATCGGCAGAGTATTACATGATGCTACAGTAAATATGTCTATATGTTTAAATTTATTTTAATTATGTTAAAATTTACAATTGAACATATAGGAATAAACATATATTCTTGATACAATCTAACTTGTGTGTACATATATATATATATATATATATATATATATATATATGTGTGTGTGTGTGTGTGTGTGTGTGTGTGTGTGTGTGTGTGTGTGTGTTTGTGTATGTGTGTTAGGGTCTGAGTGATAGTATGTTACGTTTTGGTGTTATAGACACCGATAGATCCTACACGTCATGAGTCTCAGGTATGCTACAATTTAAATATATATTTGATTTATATGTATGATATAATTTGTCTATACATAATTTGACACTATCATTTCACACAGGGTTCAGATGCAGCTGATAGACCCTTTTGGGGACATGGATTGGGAGGGGGATGTAGCTAATTAGATGGCCTTTTATTTTATATACATTATTTTGGAGACATTTGATATAGTATTTTGGATGTACGTGTTTATATGGATACTTTGATGTTTTATATGTTATTTGGATACATGTTTGTATGGAGACTTTGATGTGTTATATGTTATTTGGATACATGTTTGTATGGAGACTTTGATGTTTTATATGTTATTTGGATGTACATGCTTGATATGATAATCGGTTTCACTACATGATATTGTAGTGCACAAAATATATATTGCACATTCCTAGTCCACCATAGCCGAAAAAGTGTGTGCATGTTCAAGAGATTGTTTCTATCATAGTTTATCTTTATAAGAAAGCTTCTAAAAAGATAAATGTAAGAAATCAATTTTAGCAAAATTGTCAGTACTCAATGATTTAAGCAACATAAGTATGACATATTAAGGCCTGAGAAGGAGTGAGGCAAAGGGAGGAGACAAGGGAGGTGAAGCTTCCAGCTACGTCATTCTCAACTACCTCCAACATCAAACCAAATCAAGACTCTTAAACCCTAAGTAACTTCACTTGGTCACATCTTATATTTGAGCAGGATGGTGTCGTATTGGTGCTCCTTCCATTATTTCATGATATATTATTATCACGCCATCCAATCGGCTATAGGACAAATATGATTCCTGAACAATCGAATTAGCAATACGATCGATCTGCATTGCATTTGGACACTCGGTTTGAGGTTCATCTCATCAATTCCCATTCATCACAGGATCTTTATCTGATTAGACCTCAATAGAAAACATTGAGATTTACCGAGCCCCAAGCCCAAATCATGTAGGCTTCAATCTCCACATATCATAAAGCTTGTATATAGAGCTGAGCATTCTCACACCATCTGAGAGTTGATGCAGGTGAAGCTTCCATCTACGGGATGCCCAACTCTATATACAAGCTTTATGATATGTGGAGATTGAAGCTTGCACAATTTGGGCTTGGGGCTCTAGAAATCTCAATATTTTCTATCGAGGTCTAATCAGATAAAGATCATGTGATGAATGGGAATCAATGAGATGAACCTCAAACCAAGTGTCCAAATATAATGCAGATCGACCGTATTGCTAATTCGATTGTTTAGGAATGATCTTTGTCCTATAGCCGATTGGATGGCATGATAATAATATATCATGAAATAATGGAAGGAGCACTAATAGGACACCATCCTACTCAAATATAAGATGTGACCAAATGAAGTTATGCAAGGTTTAGGAGGTTTGATTAGGTTTGACGTAGTTGGAAGCCAGCAATTTTTTTTTTTGTTTTACTTTTTATTTGTCGCAATTACGACGTCAGCCACAAGCATTGCGATGGGGTTACTATAGAGATGATGCCAACTGCCGTCGCAATTGCCAGGGTGTCCGTCACAATTGCGATGTCAACCACAAGAATTGTGAGGGGGTTGATGTCACAATAAAGTGGTTGCATAGCGACGGATAGGCATCGTAATTGCGACGGTATAGGATAGACATCATAATTTGCAACTAAAAAACAATGACGTCTATTACTATCGCAGTGGCGACACATTACTATCGTAATTGCGACACATAGCTGTCGCAAATTGATGCCAAATGTATTAGTGTATATTGGCATGCAGGGTAGAGGAGAATTTATTGATTCCTAGAAAGAAAGGAGCTAATGTGACAAGAGAAAAAGGATATTCAACACCTTTTCTTCCTCAACCTACTAGGTTGAGTCCACAACAAATTGAGGAGAAAAGAGAAAAAGGGTTGTGTTCAATTGTGATAGAAAATATAGTCGAGGACATAAATGTAGTGAAAAGAAATTATTCTATATTGAAGGTCCAAGTAAGGAAGAAGAGGATAAGCCCATACCAGAGGAGGATAGGGATTCAGGTAAGGAATCATGTGATTCTCAAACAATCATTTCTTGTCATGCACTTTTAGGTTTCAGTCCACCACAAACTCTCAAGGTAGTGGGTTTCTTAAAGAAGCAGAAAGTAATAGTTTTGATTGACTCGGGTAGTACTCATAATTTCATCAATAAAAAGTTGGCAACTCTTCTAAATTGTTTTATATATCTAGCCCTAGAGTTTCAGGTTTTTATTGCAAATGGAGGCACAGATAGTTGTTCAGGGAAGTTTCATAGCATCAAATTATCCATGGGAGATTATCAACTTGATACCCCAATGTATGTAATATCCATGGGTCTAGTAGATATTGTTTTGGGAGTACAATGGCTTACTACATTGGGAACAATTGAGATGAACTTACAAGAACTATTCATGTGATTTCAATCAAAAGGAATAGTAGTGGAGCTTAGGGGATTGAAGGAAAAATCCCCACAAATGGTAAGCTCTCATCAAATGCAAAAGCTTCTAAGAAAGGTGTGGATGGATTTGTGGCCCAGCTATGTTCAATAGAAGTCTCTCAATCTAATGCTCTTACTCATCCAGATTTACAAGCAATAATTGACTGTCACTCAATGATTCTTGGAGATATACCTAAAGGACTTCCTCCTAAGAGGGATCATGACCATGTCATACAACTAGTTCCAAGGAGCCAACCACCAAACATCATGCCTTATAGGTACCCACACATACAAAAAAGTGAGATAGCAAAATTGTTGAGGAAATGCTAGAGGTAGGAATTATCAAGCATAGCGAAAGTGCTTACTCCTCACCTATTGTGATGGTGTGTAAGAAGGATGAAACTTGGCACATGTTTCCAGATTATAGAGTGCTCAACAAGTACACCATTAAAGATAAGTTTCCTATTATAGGCATCAGTGATCTTCTAGATGAATTAAATGGAGCTATTTATTTTACCAAGTTATACCTTAGATCAGGTTATCACCAAATTCAGATTAAGGAGGAAGATATTTGTAAGACAACATTTCAAACTCATGAGGGTCATTATGAATTTTTGGTGATGCCATTCAATCTTACCAATGCACCTTGTACATTCCAAATTTTGATGAATTCCACTTTTCAGAAGTTCTTGAGAAAGTTTGTGTTAGTATTTTTTGACGATATATTAATCTATAGAAAGACTTGGGAAGAACAATTGAAATATGTAGATCAAGCATTAAAATTACTCAAAGATCATGAACTCTATGCTAAGTCATCCAAGTATGCTTTTCATCTTAAGATGGTGGAGTATTTGGAACACATAGTTTGACATGAAGGAGTAAAGGTGGACCCTTAAAAAATCAAGGCTATCATGGAATGGCCTATTCCAAAAACAATTAAGAAGCTGAGGGGTTTCTTGGGATTGACAGGATATTATAGAATATTTGTGAAGAATTATGGTCATATAGTAGCACCCTTTACCACTCTATTGAAGAAGGATTCTTTTCATTGGAATGAATATGATAGTGTATCATTTGAGCAATTGAAGAAGGCTATGTGTACAACTCCAATGCTTGCCACTCCAAACTTCACCAAGGAATTCATTGTGGAATGTGATGCTTCTAGAAATGGGATAGGAGTAGTTCTCATGCAAGAAGGTCGACCAATTTACTTAGCTCAAATCTATTTACGAGAAGGAAATGCTAGCAATCCTTCATGCAGTTAAAAAATGGAGGCCTTATTTAATGGGTCGACACTTCAAGATTAAGATAGATCATGATAGCCTAAAATATTTTTTGGAAAAAAAACTATCATTAGAAGAGCAACAAAAATGGGCCACTAAGATGTTGGGATATGACTTTGAAATTGTATACAAGAAAGGGAAGGAAAATATTGTGGCCAATGTACTTTCCAGGAAGGATGAAAAATATGAAGCCTTATTGTGTACCCTTTCAATATTACAAGTAAATTGGGTGGTAGAAGCCAAAGAAGAATGGAAAAATGATGTTGCAACAAGTAATCTCATCTGGCAACTAAAAAGTGACCCTAGTAGTTCATATGAGTTTTGTTTAAAGGGGGATACTCTTTGGTATAAAGAGCACTTGTATCTCTGCAAGAATTCCACTCTTAAACACAAGATTCTCAAAGAACTACATGAGTCCCCAATTGGTGGTCTTTCAATATTTTTGAAGACATATCATTGGGTCAAGAAAGATTTTTTTTGGGAAGGGCTAAAAGGTGATGTTAAAAAAATTGTGGTTGAATGTTTGGTTTGTCAAAGAAACAAGGGGAAAAAAATTAAGACACTAGGTCTCTTGCACCGTTTATCTATTCTTAGCCAATCTTGGGAAGATGTATCCATGGACTTCATCGTAGGGCTTCCCAAATCTAAAGGTCATAATTTCATCGTGGTAGTAGTTGATCGCCTCAATAAATATGCACATTTCATTGCATTATCACATCCTTTTATAGCAAGTATAGTGGAAAAAGTTTTCTTGGAGAATATCCAAAAGCTACATGATACACCTAAGGTTATTGTTAGTGATCGTGATCCTTTCTTTATTAGTCACTTTTGGAAAGATGTATTCTCATGTTTGGGTACTCAATTGGCTCATATTTCTTCATGTCATCCTCAATCAGATGGGCAAAGTGAGGTTGTTAATAAATGTTTGGAAGGATATCTACATTGTTTCACTTCATAAAAACAATCTCAATGGGTAGATTGGCTACCTCTTGCAGAATGACCTGGTACAATACTTCTTTTCATAGCTCATCAAAAATGTCTCCATTTTTGGAATTTTATGGATATCATCCTCCTTCCATCACATTATCATTAAAGGTGTCACCAAGAGTTCAAGTAGTAGAGGACCACTTCCTTCATAAACAATATGTTCTTTCAATTTTCAAGGAGAATTTAGCTATGACACAAAATTAAATGAAACAACAAGTGGACAACCATTGTAGTGAAAGAAATTTTGAAGTTGGGGACTAGGTCTTATTGAGATTGTAGCCTTATAAAAAAATCTAAATGAGGCCACAAAAAAAGAATAATAAGTTGTCTCCAAGATATTGTGGACTATACCAAATCATGCAAAATATTGGTAGTGTTGCCTACAAGCTTGAGTTGCCACCAACAAAAAAGATACATCCAGTTTTTCATGTTTCTTGATAAAGAAGATAATTGGGTAGACTATTCCTACTCAAATAGTACTACTAGAACTTGAGTAAGAAGGAAGAATAATTTTGGAATCAGAGTGCATTCTTCAAACACGTACGAAGAAGTTGAGGAACAAAACCCTTACCCAATATCTCATCCAATGGAAGAACTTACTAGTTGAAGAGGCCATATGGGAGGATAAGGAGTTCATTCAAAAGAATCCACACTTGGTTAGCACTGAGGACAATGCTTCTTTCAAGAGAGGGGGCATGCTACACCCTTAATATTGGTGTATATAGGGTTATGAATAGTCAACTTGTGGCTATCTTAATCCTTAATTAAGTCATGTTATCATTATTATATTATTATTTAGGTAGATAGGTCAGCCTTGGTGTTATGTAGGGTTGTGTCTACTCAACCTAAGCATAATTAGATATATATATACATACACATGAAGTTGTGAGTCTTATTTTAATATCATATTGTGAGTGTGTTCTCATTGGAGATATTTTGAGGTTCCCCCTCAAAGTGGCCTATTACTCTCAGTTATTATCAAGTATTTATATAATATTTCATATTATTTCTTCTATTTTGTAGTTTATTTCATTACAAACCCATCTTACATTATCATCTAGCTTTTGTGAGCTTAAGTGCATTCCCTTAAGTTTCACTTAAGGGGGGGTGTTGGTGTAAATAAGTATTTACTATTTACACTTTACACTTTACTTAAGTTTACTTAGGTTAATGCATTAGCATATTAGTTGTCATGTAGACACCTAGGAGTTTGCATATTCACATGAGTTGTCATGTAGACAACACAATTGTTTGCACTCTGATTGAGCACATGTTGTCTAATTAATATTTTTATGAGATATACCTTTGCATTCTTATCCTCTCATTGTTGCACATACATTCATGCACAATGAAGGATAATCCACTCTTGGTGGAAATGCGCTTTGTTGTTATGATTATCTCTTTGTTGAATCCTAGTCATCCTAGTTGCCTTTATATACAAGCACTTCTATGATGTAATTATCTATTATGCATTATCATTTTGATCATTATTGAGATTCTCATTTGATCAAAAATTGTCTCTTTTGTGCTATCTATTGAGATTATTGATCTTGGCATTAAATTATTGCCTTAAGCATATTCTTATAGTAATCGATCTACTAATGGATGCCACAAGAAACATCATGCTCAAGATAAAGCTCATAACTCTATTCTTCAAAAATCTTTACCTTCTCTGGATACAACTATGCATGATGTATTAGAAGTTGTTGCTAATAATATTTTTAGCATGCATGATTTTGATGATTCTATTCATATCTTAGATCCTATTTTGATTAATCTAGATGAAGAAGATACTCTTGTTGATGTTGATGATGTTAATGATGAATATAAAACTATTGACATTGACATTGATTTACCTAATATTATTTCCTCACAATTGACACTTACACCTAGTATTGAACATTGTGATTCTCAAGAGGATCCTTGTTTGGAACTGGCTATCATTCTTACTATGTTGGGTATAGTCCCTCTTGGGAGTTACCCACCTTCCCTAAATGATATACAATGAGATGGGAAGAGTAGATGGCATGCTTGATTGGCTAGTCCTTCATGGTAGCCTTTATTGTGTGTTTTGTCTATTGTATCATATTTCTCCTACGATGTATTTGCTAAATGTTGTTAGATCCTTTTGTATGGTCTTTTTTGCTCTGTTGGTGTAAGGTAATAAAAGAATCGAACCTATTGTACTATTCCTTTATATGTATCTTTGTTCCTTTTTTTTTTTTTTAATGTTATGTTGTACCTGTATTATTGTCCATACCTATTTCCTTGTGTAATCTATTTGGATTCTCTACTTGGTAGCACTGATTCTTTTTGGTCTCCAGGTCATGGTCCAAAAAGATTCTCCTTTATATCTCTTATGTGATCTTTCCTCCTTTGTGATTGCAGTTCTACCTTCTTTGAGGAATGATGTCAATTCATCTACAGTAATAACATATATATATATATATATATATATATATATATATATATATAGTCTTATTATCATACTGACCGCACAATAGGTAGATCCCTTTTGTGTTCTATGTATGTTTATGTACTATTTCCCTTTGTTTGTCTTCATCTGGGGGCATCTCATAGTGGAAATGTAATCAATGGAGTTGTTTATGTTTCTATCAAAATCATTTCTCTTGTTAAAGTGTTAGCAATGACTTTCATGTAGGGGCATACGCTTTGCTCACTTATTGTACACACACACTTTTTAAAACATATATATTATTTTTCAAGATACCTTTTCTCCCTTTTTGGATTAATGAATAATCCTTAAAGCATGGATTTATATTTTAGGATCTCTTGATCTCTCCAATTTTAAATATTTTTGATCCCTTAAGGTTGAAGGTGTCCTTAAGATTGGATCTCTTTTTCTTTTTGGTTTTACTCTTATAGAATAGGATACTCTTAAGAGTAAATCTTTGATGGGTTGACTAGCAAGTAGCCACATTCACCAAGCAGTTCAATTCCATCTTTCCATTTGCGCAATTTCCTTGTGTGGTTCACAATGAGACATAAGTTTTCATTGGACGAGATAATCACACTCTTTTTCTTTTCTCTTTTTACTAGAGATGTCTCTCTTATTTTGATCTTAGAGTTGATGAAGACTTGAGTATCTAGGGGCTTGAGGATCTCTTTGTCTCTTTGATTTTAATAAGATTATCTTTTCATTACGATCTACTTTACCAAGAGTTTGCATCAAGTCCATACTCTTACTAAAGTGGGGGCTAAAGGTATCTTCTTAAAATGGAAGCACTTATATTAAGAGTGTTTAGCCCTCTGAGTAAGTAGTCTGGAGTTATGTCTAGTGCCTTGAATGGGTCTTTGCATAGATCTAGCTATTTTCCCCCTGTTCTACTTCTCTCTCTCTATTTCTAGCCTATTTCTGACAACTTTCTTTGTGAAACTGAGGACTTTGACTTTCTAGATCAAGGATGACCTTTTAGGCCAAGGTTGACCTCAACCCTAACCTAGGTCAAGGACAACCTCGACCCTGACCTAGGGAAAACTTGACCTCATCCCTGAACCCAAGTCCATTTTTCAATTTCTAGGAGTTTCGAGACATTGGGCTTCAAAAAGTTTCTTTTTCCTACTTCAGCGTCGGTTGTTTCAGGTTTCAAAATGGTAGACTCTTAAATTACATTTAATATAGGTCCATTTTTAGGGTTTACGTTAATTGGGATTTAATGCTCCCATGTCAGCCTTCTCTAGGAGTTTGTGCCCTAGATCTCTATATGAGGAAGCCTTCTTCCCTCATTTTGGTATCCATTATTTTATAAGTGCATCCACTATCTATGGGAAAAGATATTATCTACCTACTATGAAGTGAATATTTATGAGCATTCAAGCATTCAAGTGTTTAAGCATCCAATTCATCAAGAAGGTCCATTGTTAGCTATTGAAGGATTCAATCTCTATGGAGCCCTCTTGTTGAAGATTTCTCCATCCACATTCATTCAAACATTTTTCTATGCAAAGATACATTCAAGATTGGTGTTGAAGATCTAATGCCATTGATTTGAGAAATCCGACATAAATTTCTACATTCATTTGGAGCATTCGTAATTATGGACTCAAGGATTTGAATCCTCCACAAGGATTTCAATATAAACAAGGTGAATAGTTCCATTTACTTTGTTTAAATATATTGCAATTTCAATTACATTTCAAGGTTGATTCCAAGTTGGGGTTTGACCAAGGAAAAACCCCCATCCAAACAAAAAAACCATTTTTCTTGCAGATGCAAGTGTGGAATAGTGAATTAAAGAGCATATTTGGATACCCTTTTTATCGAACTTGCAAGATTCATGATTAGAAATTTTGTCAGAGCAGTGTAGGTCAAGGTCAACTTTCTAGGGTACAATTGTGTTACGGGGTAAGATTGTGCCCCACTATCATGGTAAAGGTTGACCTCCCTTCAAAAGAACAAATTTTTTCTGGGTTTTCTTTGTCTCGACATTTCCAATCCAGATCATGTTGCAGAGATCCCTGAAACTATACACAAACACCAAAAATCAACATTTTCTAGATTTATCCTACTTCAAGGTTAATATTTGTCTTTTATCTATTCAAGATTTAAGCACATATTTTTCAAATAGTAAGACCATAGGACCTCCTTTCTCCCTATTCTTCATTGCTTGATCCATTCATGCATTGATCACTTTCTTGTGCTTAATCAATTTGGATCATTCCTTTTGGGAATTTAGGTTGAGGAAGGGCCCTATTTTTGTCCTATGCATTTTGGTGAACCCGACACACTTATTCTCTTTTATTTTGTGGAATTAGATGCCTTTTTTCTTTTGCGGTGTTATATTTCATTTCATAATTATTGGATCTTTTCTTGCATTAAGATTACATTTCGTTTATGCTCTTGGATTTTAATTCAAAAATACAAAGAAATTGCAAAATTTCTTTCAAAATGCAAAAATATTTATGCTTTATGTTTTCTTAGTTTAGTTCATTTACATTGCATTGTTTTATGAACTTTATTACTTCTAGTCCTACTTCCAATCTTAGGGTTAGACACAATTGTAGACTTATGGGAATCTTTGAGCTTAAGTCTTCTTCTCCTTTCCTTAGGATTTCAGATGAGACTTTGATTCTTCTTGATTGTAATCCTCTTATGGAGAAAAACTCTTCACACTCATCTCATGATGAGGATGATGATTTAAGAGTTCCTCTTGAACAAGTCCAAAAAATTTCAAATGAACTGGATAAAATG
Source organism: Cupressus sempervirens (assembly GCA_028749045.1). NCBI lineage: Eukaryota > Viridiplantae > Streptophyta > Pinopsida > Cupressales > Cupressaceae > Cupressus > Cupressus sempervirens. The sequence continues at coordinate 25,191,481 of CM053785.1, read as the reverse complement.
GGTAGTTGGCTTCTTCAAGAAAACCATAATCAAGATTCTATTCAAGTTATCAAGGCTCTTAAGAAAGGTTTTCATGATAGTGACTAGGGTGTTAATCTCTTGCATTGTATTACTCATGTTGTGAATTCCAATGTTAAACCTTTAGCTCAAGAAGCTCAAGATTTAGGGTTGTTTCCTCCTGTCACTAGTGTAGAACCTTCTTCTATTCCTTTCCCTAGTATTCCTACCTATACTCCTTCTTTGGTGACTATGACGGTTCCCTCTATCCCTATTAGTGTTCCTCCTATGTCCCTTCCTATATCACAACCTTCTTATGATAATATTCATTTTACTTATTATACTCCTATGCCAATTGTATTTCCTAGTATTCCTCCAGTTGTGTGTTATATGCCTGTAGCTTCATACACTTTACCTAGTATTTCTAATGTTGTTAGTTCTCCTATCTTCTAATGATTCAACAATTATCAATTTGGCTCAAATTGTGTCATCTTTACAACAAGTTGCATCCTTGACTAAAAACAAGTTTAGTATTCCTACTTGTGATATGGAAAGTCCTTGGTCTCAAGATATCATTTGTACTCCCATTCCTCAAAAAGCCGATATGCCTCATCTTGAGAATTACAATGGTAAGGGAGATCATGATCATCACATTAAAAAAATTCAAATCCTTTGTAGTGATTATGCTCATGATCATGGGATTTTAGCTAAGTTTTTTGCTCAAACTTTTCGTGACAAGGCATTACAATGGTTTTGTTCCTTGACTCCTTATTCTATTACTTCATTTCCTCAACTTGCTAATTCTTTTATTCAGCAATTTCAAAACAACATTGGCCCAAAAGTTTCTTTGACTGATTTGATGCATTGTAAACAAAATTCTAAAGAAAATTTGACTAAATTTATTAGTAGATTTATGAATTTGCATCCTCAGATTTCCTATCATGTTCTTGATATTGATTTTCAATGTATGTTTATTTAAAAATTGCAAAAGGATATTAGAGATAAGATTCTTCTTACTAGATCTACTTATTTTCAACAACTTTGTGCAGTGCTTCATCGTTATCAATTATAAGTGAGTCAATTTGATAGTTATACATCCACTGCTTTTTGATTAATCATACATTTACTCCTCTTTATAAATCTTTACATTCTATTATGAATAGATTGTTAAGTGCTAAAATGATTACTTTACCTCCTATTCGACTTCTTTTACCTACTACAATGACATTTGAATCCTTTGATCTGAAACATTTTTGTCAATATCATCATTAGAATGGTCATGATGCTGAGAAATGTTATTCTTTAAAGCATAAGGTTCAGGACTTAATTGATTCTAATGCTTTATTTGTTGATAATTTTGATGGTAGTGGGAATAAATCTATTTCTCCTCCTAATCAAATCTGCAAATCTATATGAATCCTTTACCTACACATGATACTAGTACTATTGATCAGATATCTTCTATGGATATTGTGTATGATTCAAAGATGAATTACCTCAATTATGTTGTTAATCAAGTGGAGCATGTTATTCAATCTATACCTCCACCTCAACCTCTACTTCAATCTCAAGTTTCAGCTCTACCTCAACTGAAACCTAAGCCTAAATTGAAGCCTCAACCTAAAACTTGACAACAACCTAAGAAAAAATGACCTCAGGAATTTTTTATTACCTTTCATGATTCTGAGACTATTAAAGCTCCTGATGGTCCCCTTTATATTTATGCTAAGATTGCTAAGATACCCATTGATGGTTGTCTTGTTGATTATACCTCCTTAGTCAATATAATTACAGAAGAAAATATTTTTATCAAAGGTTTGCAACATGATTTTTAAGATATATTGGATGTATGGATTCAAAATTGTAATGGTTTTCTCTAACCATCATTTTTTTCTATTGATTTACCAGTTGAACTTTGTGGAAAAATTGTGAACACTACCTTTGTCATTGTTCCTACTTCTAATCAGTTTCATGTTAAGCTTGGTTTACCATGGTTGAATTCCATGCATGATGTTGCTTCACCTATTCATAAATGTCTTAAGTTTTTTTATGATGATGAAGTGAAGATGATTAATCATAGTTTATATCATAGTTCTAGGCCTAGGGATTATGCTACCATTGATTTCTTTTGGCCTTCCTTACCTAATTCATGTCCTTTTCGACTTGAACATCTTTTCTACTCATATCAGGCCATTTAGAATCGTAAGATTATCAAGTTAAGTTTACCTCCTATGGGCCTTAACTGTTGTCTTTTTCCTACACCTTCCATGCCTCCTTTATCTATGGCTTCTACATCTATTAATCAAGCTCCTCCTATTTTTTTTCAATCTCCTAATAATCCTATTAATCCTCCTAAAAAATCGGTGAAGGATCTCATAGTTGTTCCTCCTAGTTCACAATGCATTTCAAGTAAGACAAAACATAATCAATATGTTAATGAATATCATAAGAAGCTTCGTGCTCAAGCTAAAGCTCATTATTCTATTCTTAAAAAATCTTTACCTTCTTTAGATACAACTATGCATGATGTGTTAGAAGAAGTTGATGATAATAATGTTGTTAAGTTGCATGATTCTAATGATTCTATTTCTATCTTAGATCCTATTTTGATTAATCTAGATGAAGAAGATACTCTTGTTGATGCAAATGATGTTAATGGTGAATATGAAACTATTGACATTGGTTACCTAATATGCTTTCCTCACAATTTACACTTACACCTAAAATTGAACATTGTGATTCTCAAGAGGATCCTTATTTGGAAATGACTATCATTCCTACTATGTTGGATATAGTCCCTCTTGTGAGTTACCTAACTTCCCTAAATGATATGAAATGAGATGGGGAGAGTAGGCAGCATACCTGATTGGCTAGTCCTTCATGGTAGCCTTTGTTGTGTATTTTGTCTATTGTACTATATTTCTCCCATGATGTATTTGCTAGATGTTGTTAGATTCTTTTATACAATCTTTGTTTCTCTATTGGTGTGAGGTGATAAAAGAATCAAACCTATTGTACCATTCCTCTATATGTATCTGTATTTTTACATATGTTGTTTTATGTTATGTTGTACTTATGGTATTATGCATAAATGTTTCCTTGTGTAAACTGCTTGGATTCACAATTTGGTAGCATTGATTATTTTTTATATCCGGGTCATAATCCAAAAAGAGTCTCCTTTATATCTCTTATGTGATCTTTCCTCCTTTGTGATTGTAGTTCTACCTGCTTTGAGGAATGATGTCAATTCATTTGCAATAATATCATATATATATATATATATATATATATATATATATATATATATATATATATATATATATATATATATATATATATATATATATATATATATATATATATATATATATATATATATATATATATATAATCTTATGATCATATTGATCCCATAGTAGGTAGATCCCTTCTATGTTCTTTGTATGTTTATGTACTATTTCCCTTGTTTTGTCTTCATATGGGGGCATCTCTTTAGTGGAAACATAATTAGTGGAGTTGTTTATGTTTCCATCAAAGCCATTGCCCCTGTTAAAGTATTAGCAATGAATTTGACATGGGGGCATACAATCTACTCACTTATTGCACACACACACTTTTTAAAACATATATATTATTTTTCAAGATACCTTTTCTCCCTTTTTGGATTAATGAATAATCCTTAAAGCATGGATTTATATTTTAGGATTTCTTGATCCCTCCAATTTTAAATATTTTTTATCACTTAAGGTCAAAGGTGTCCTTAAGATTGGATCTCTTTTGCTTTTTGGTTATACTCTTATAGAATAGAATATTGTTAAGAGTAAATCTTTGATGGGTTGACTAGTGAGTAGCCACATTCACTAAGCGATTCAATTCCATCTTTTTAGTTGTGCAGTTTCCTTATGTGGTTCACAATGAGACATAAGTTTTCATTGGGTGAGATAATTACAATTGTTTTCCTTTCTCTTTTCACTAGAGATGTCTCTCTTATTGTGATCTTAGAGTTGACGAAGACTTGATTCTTTGGGGGCTTGAGGATCTCTTTGTCCCTTTGATTTTAATAAGATTATCTTTTCATTATGATCTACTTTACCAAGTGTTTGCATTGAGTTCATACTCTTACTAAAGTGGGGGCTAAATGTATCATCTTAACATGGAAACACTTCTATGTTAAGAGTGTTTAGACCTCCAAGTAAGTGTTATGGGGTCATGTCAAGCACCTTGAATGGGTCTTTGCATGAATCTAGTTGTTTTTCCCCTGTTTTACTTCTCTCTCTCTCTCTCTCTCTCTCTCTCTCTCTCTCTCTCTCTCTCTCTCTCTCTCCAACCTATTTTGGATAAATTTCTCTATGAAACTAAGGACTTTGACTTTATGGGTCAAGGATGACCTTGACCCTAACCTAGGGTAGGTTTAACCTCATCCCTAACCCTAGGTCCATTTTTCAATTTTTTGGAGTTTCAGGACATCAAGCTTCGAAAAGTTTCTTTTTCCCACTTTTGAGTTGATTGTTTTGGGTTTCAAATTGGTAGACTCTTAAATTACATTTAATCTAGGTCCATTTCTAGGAGTTAGGATTAATTGAGATTTAATGCTCTCATTTCAGCCTTCTCTAGGAGTTTGTGCCCTAGATCTCTATATAAGGAAGCCTTCTTCCCCCATTTTGGGATCTAAAATTTTATAAGTGCATCCACTATCTATGTGAAAAGTTATTATCTACCTACTATGAAGTGAAGATCTACGAGCATTCAAGCATTCAAGTGTTCAAGCATCCAATTCATCAAGGAGGTCCATTGTTAGCTATTCAAGGATTCAATCTCTATGGAGCCTTCTAGTTGAAGATTTCTCCATCCACATTCATTCAAGCATTTTTCTATGCAAAGATACATTAAATATTGGTGTTGAAGATATAATGACATTGATTTGAGACATCCTACATACATTTGTACATTCATTTGGAGCATCTATAATTGTGGATTCAAGGATTTGAATCCTCCACAAGGATTTAAACATAAGCAAGGTGAATAGTTCCATTTACTTTGTTTATATATATTTCTATGTCAATTACATTTCAAGGTTGATTCTGAACTAGGGTTTGACCAAGGCAAACCCCCTAGATCCAAACAGACAAACCATTTTTCTTGCAGATACAAGTGTGGAACAGTGAATTAAAGAGAAAGTTAGTATTTGTCTTTTATCTATTCATGATTTAAGCACGTACTTTTCAAATAGTAAGACCATAGGACCTCCTTTCTCCCTATTCTCCATTACATCATCCATTTGTGCATTAATCACTTTCTTGCACTTAATCAATTTGGATCATTCCTTTTCGGAATTCAAGTTAAGGAAGGGCCCTATTTTTATCCTATTCACTTTTCTTGCTACATCATTAATAAATGTAACATAATACTAAGATCCATCAAGGGAAGATACATGAGATGGACCCCATACATATGTGTTCCCTAGCTCTAATTTATCTTTTTATTTTTTCTTCCTACTCTTCACAAAACTAACTTAGTTTTATTTTCCATAAACATAACTTTCACATAAATTTATAGTGATACATTTTATACTTGGTGAAACTTTCTTTGAATGAAGTAATTTCACATTGGAAATATAAGAGGAGTAACTAAGAAGGGAGGGGCGAATTAGTTACTACTAAAATAAATCTCTTGATCCCTTAGATGTTAGTACAAAATGCAAACTGAAAACTAAATATTTTTGAAGCTCGGTAAACACAAAGAGAATACTATAACATATAAGCTTTAGATGTTATCTATGATTACCATTACTTTAACTTAGTTGCAAACACATAAAAGAAAATAGCTTGAACACATTTGACACCAGGATTTAACATGGAAATCTGATTTGGGAAAAACCACCAATTGCAACTAGTTACTATTTTCACTCTTTTAAAGTGAGCCCTATTAGGAGCCAACCCTATTAAAGGTTACAAAACACACAGTTAGGCATGACCTTGTTAAAGGATTTAATCACCTTGTTAGAAGTGACCTTGTTAGACTTCTTTAGACAATTCAATAGAACTTCCACCTTGTTAGAGGATTTGCAAATAGTTGTTAAGCCAACTCTATTAGGAGATTTAAATCACTACTACAATGGTTAGAGAGTAACAATGAGATGGCCTGATTTGAATGTAACTAAATTTTTTATTACAAATCTCTATTCTAGCCTGTACTCGATCCTTCCAAATCGAGTATAGCTTTTATGCTTCACAAGGATATTCTTCATATCATTCAAATTCACTTCCTCTTCTCATCATCAGTTCTTCAATAACATCTTTATGCATTACATCCACCTCATACTTTGAAATCAAAAAACTTGACCTTATACTTATATCTTCCACTTTGTCAAGTTGGCTCAAATATAATTTAGAATAATTAATATTCATCACCTCAGTCAGCTAGAATCAATAGATAAATCAATTAAGCTTAATATATCAAAATAAGAAAATCCTTCGTTAGCCAAATCAGCTCAATAGAAACTAATTCAAAAATGATTTCCTTTATTAACCAATAGAAGCTCGATTAATACTGCACACTCACAAAAATCCTTTGGCAACTGAGTGAGCTCAGTTAGCACTAGTTCCATCCAACTTTCCTTTGTTAACTGAGTGAGCTTGGTTAACACTCACTTTTTGCATACTTTCCTTCAGCACCCGAGTGAACTCGGTAGACACTTTTTTTTGAACTAGGCAATCACAAGAACACTCAGTAGACACAAAAAACTATCTTTATTGCCTGAGTGAGCTCAGCATACATTGACTGATAATAATATGACATTTGTATAACATCAAAGACAACACACAATTAATCAATTGTATCCAACATTTCATACCTTTTTCACTCATGTAACCAAGTATGTTGTGTCATAGTGTTGTTTCAAAATCTAAGCAATTGTTTGATCTTCTTCCTTCTCAACCACAACAAATGTTCCTAAACATTGATTTTTCTTTGAAATAATTAAACTAGAAGGAACAATATGGCCTATACAAAGATATAAGATGCCTATTTTCACACCTTTTTCTACTACTAAGGAACCTTTTATAACCTTTCAATTTATTTTATTAATAAGTATTTGTGTAACCCTTATCACCCAACTGACCTGCTAAAATCAAATTCCTACTCAACCTTGGAACATGTCTTACCTCTTGTAGTAGCCATTAATTCTCATTCTGAAACATAATCTTAATTCTTGACTTTCCAATAATATGACAAGGTTTATTATCTACGAAATACATTAGCCCAAAATCTACTAACTGTAGGAACTACAGCTTTGGAACAATTCTTATGTTGTCATTGATGTTAAACCTTACTAGTAAGACATTTAATAACAATATAAAGTGCCCTATCATTTTATTGATGAAGAGGTATTGAAAAGATCAAATCATGAGATGACCTAGTGAAAGGTCGAGTTGAGATGTGAAAGTGTGATGGAATTATAATAGGCCTTGATAAGTTAGTACTTGACAAGATAATGTGTTGTTTATTCATTAAAATAAGAAAGGAAGAAATATAAAATTGTGAAGAAATTGAGTATCTAAAGAACAAGATTAAGGAACTTAAGCATTTCTGAGCAGAACAATGTTGGTCGAGTATCAGCATTGGTTGAGTGATAGAGAATGTCGAGTGACAGTAATGACCGAGTTGCACAATGTAAACCAACCAAGATAGTTTAGTGATGACCTAATGATCTAGTGATGACCAAGTAGCAAAACATTGCTATGATTGAGTGTTAGAAAACTATCAATTTGAGAAAGAATAAAGATTTGTGGCCAACACAGTTGAATTTTTGAAATAATCAAAATGTGTTGATGATAAGGATTGATGAGATGAATTATTTAATGCATGGAAAAGATTAGTTGAGAGATCAAAGACTAAGATTTAAGGGAATGTTTCTAGAATTGTCAAGAAGGAAGAAAAAGAATAGAAGATTGTTAGATCCATTGAATCTATCGAATATAATCATAACCCTAAGATCTATGGTTATGTTTAAGTGGAAAAAGATCTAAGCTAACTATTTAAGGAGGCGTATGAGATTTTTTATGTGGTTTTTGGACTATAATTTGTTGAGACAAGTGGAGAACAAAAGTGTAAAGTTTGTGATGTGGGAGATTGCTTGAAGAGATTCCAAGAAGATTTGAGTTGTTGAGAATGATGAAGTCTAGTCAATGAACCGGGATTAAGTTGAAATGGAGATTTCAATTTGCAAAGTGAGTTGTATGTTATCAGATCAAACCTAGTTGCTACTTTCTAATCATTGTGGCAATAGTAAAATCCTTTTGATTAATGTTGACCTAATAGTAATTAGTAAATCCTTTAATAAGGTGACATTCTAAGGGAATTTTCTAAAGTCCTCTAACAAGGCCACTCCTAACAGGGTGATTAAATCCTTTAATAGGGTTACACCTGACAGTGTGTTTTGTAACCTTTAATAGGGTTTTCTCCTAATAGAGCTTACTACAAAAGAGTAAAAAATTGTAGAATTTCACTTCAGATGATTTTTCATGGGTTGTACTATCTCTAGTATCATCCTTATATCTCTTTTGATCTTTTTTGACATCCTTTTGTTGTGTTTCTGCAAACACATTGAGATAAAGTGCCACTCTATTACATTTTGGGATCTTGCACATCTTTGTGTTTTGTTGTACTCACACTACATTATAAAGTGCCTTGGGGGCTTTCATGTTGGCCATATTTGTCATCTTCCTTTGTCAAGTGAGTGTTCCTTCCACAAAATTAGCTTCATGATGAGTTGATGACAATAGGTGTTTGTACTTCTTTTGCATTCTCAATGTTCGTGGTTCTTCTTTCTATGGGAGATATTGCTTTCAATTTCAATTTTCATGTCTTACCTCTCAACATTATAGGGGGATTATGTTGGTTCTATTTCTTTCTCGGTTCTATGGAGTGATCTATGTATTCAATATTTGATCCTATGTACTAGGTGATTGCAATGGATGGATACCTATGAATTTCGGTGAGGTGAATCATTTACCATATAGGCATTCTTTCATTCCTATTTTTGGAGGTCATGAAGACACCTTCCATCTTCGATTGATCAGATCTTTAGACTTAGTCTTCTCTACCTAGTCATGTTCTATATAGTGGAGGTTCTTTAGAACAACAATTTGGCAGTGTTTTCAAATTCATGCTTCAGTGGTGTTCTTCACGATCATCTTTTATTCCTATCTTCTAGGACATTCCTTAGTTTGGAGGCTTCTTCAATCCTTCACTAATTTTTTTAGCATTATTTCCATCTCTTTTTGGGGTATAGTTTTTCCCATGTGGTTTTCTCTATTTCTCCTCTTTTCAAAGATTTGGTTGTGCTTGGGTACCTCATCAAGCCTTCTTGTCAGGACCCAAATTTACTTTTAGTAGTAGTTTATAGGTTTTTAGCTACTCCCTAAGCTTATCTTAAGGGGGTTGTATTTATTATTTAAATCATATTGATTTAATTATTAAGTCACTTATTCTCTCTAGTTTACTTAAGCTAAACTTTGGGCTTATAATAATTAATTATTTTATTATTTATTATCATGCAATCTAGGTTAGTTACTTGGTAGGGTTTTGATCTCCTTTTATAAGGATTGATCTCTTTGTAATTCATTCATTTACTTTTGATAATAGAATTTTTTATTTTTTTTCTCGTCAATAATTACTCATATATGGATCTAGGAATTCTAGCTTCCATAGCTTTTGCTTCTCTCTTTCTAGTGGTAGGTGTTTGTATGCAAGTGATTCTTGGGAGTTGTGGGGTTGATATTTCATCAACTTCAAGAATCAAAAATTGGGTTTCCACGTTAAATTATGGTGTCAAGCATTTTTGTAGATGTTTATTATGTGTTTATGCTACTAATTTTTTTTTATTTTTAAGTTTATTGTTAACTGTTATATTATTGTACTAGTTGGCACATACTAAAAATCGAGCTAAAATGGAATGAATAAGTTGAATAGTAATGAACAATTTTATCTGATATGTTGTTCATAAGCTTTATTAAGTTTTTTGGAGTTTTTAAAAGTGGATTCTATAGATCCTAACCTAAGGATAACTAATTCACTCCCCACCGCCCCCCACCCCCCCCCCCCCCCCAGTTATTCTAAAAATTGGTATCAGAGAATTGGTGCTTGTGTGAAAGTTTGAAGGACTTAAAGCTAAATATTAAGATGTATAAGAGAGAGGCACCAAATTTGACCAAGGAAACCTTCTCGACATGGAAATTTTTTATGAAGTTGCATATGTTTGGTATTAGAGATTCTACACTTTACTATCTAGAGAATGAATACATTAAAGTTCCTAGACTTATGACATATGAGAAAATGAAAGATAAGTATGAGCATAACCAAATGATGATTGAACCTACATCCTCCCTAAGCTATTTTGAATTTGAAGAAGTGAAAGACTATGAAAATGCAAAGTAGGTATGGGACAAGTTGGCATTGATCCATGAAGAAAACACAAATGTGTTGAGAGCCAAGGCATTAAGCTTAAGAGGAAATTTTGATGACATGAAAATGAAAGAAGGTGAAAATGAGGCACAATATGTTAGGAGAATCAAAGAAGTGGCAAATGCAATCCAGAGTGTTGGTGGTATCATATTTGAGGAAACATTGATCAACGAGGTATTAAGAACTTTACTTCCTATCTATGCTATTAGAGTTTCTACAATATAAGAACTTAAATGTACACCTAGTAAGGATCTAACATTGGATAGTCCAGTTGGTAGACTCACAACTTTTAAGTTAGAAAATTTTAATAAAATTACACACCTGCTAATGTTGAAAGTGCTTTCAAAGAAAAACTAACTCTTGATGAATCTAGAGGAAAGAATAAAAGAAAGCATGTGAATTGTGATAGTGAATCAGATGATGAACTTAAGATATTATTGGCTAAAAGGCTACCAAGAGGAAATGGCAAATATAAAGGTTAAATCCCTATTATTTGTTTTACATGTAACAAGGTTGTCCATATTGAAACAAGATGTCCTAATAGAAAATAAAAGGATGAGAGGAAGGATAATAAATATTGAGGAAGGAGAGACAACAGAGACAACTGGGGAAATAGAGACTACAAGGGAAAGGGTAAGAAATCTTGTTACATTGCTAAAGAAACTAGCAATAGTGACACTTATGAAAATGATGAACAAGTTGTCTAGGTTACTATGAATGATGAATCTAATGATGAAATTTATGAGATAACTACTTTAATCTCACATATAAGCAAGAATGATAGATGGATAATTGATAGTGGATGCTCACATCACATGACTATTAGTTTGTGGTGACTAATCAAGGAAGTATTGTACATACTTCATAAATTCTTTGGGGTGTTTTTTGGGTCATGGCCAATGTATGGCCAACATGTTGTAACCTTAAAGAGTCATAAAAATACTTGTATAAAAGGGCTTAGGGTTAGGGATTGTTTCATTTATGGTGATGCAAAATTGGTTCCTACAATGGTATTGAGCTATAAGGGATTACAAATTGTAATCAGGTTGTAATCACTAGATCGTAATAATATTGGACTTGTTGTTTGGTGAACGTAGCCTAGGGATTGGGTGAATCACATTAAATCTTGGTGTCTTGTGGTCTTTTCTATCTGATCTATTATTTTATGTTATTGGTTATATTTGCATGTAACTGTTATTTTTATCTATGGTTTAATCCTAACAAGTGGTATTAGAGCGAGGTTGTTTTTCAGTTGTCCTTTGCAGGAAAGTCTCATGGTTGAGTGGGAGCGATGACAGATGAGGGTAAGCTAAGGGTTGACAGGTTTAATGGGTAGAACTTTCAGTTATGGAAGATGCAAATGGAAAACAAAAGAGAGTGAGTTTTGTGAGGACTGGGAAGGAAAACAAAAAGGAGAAATTAGAGCCTGTGCATACCGATGTATGGGGACTGGCTCAGGTATCTTCCCTTGGAGGCTTTCATTACTATGTTACATTTATTGACGATGCAACTAGAAAGGTATGGATTTATTTCCTTAGACAGAAATCTGATGTATTTCAAACTTTTAAGAAATGGAAATGCTTGGTTCAAAATGAGATTGGTAAGAAATTAAAATGTCTTAGATCTGATAATGGTGGTGAGTATTGTAGTCATGAATTTGAAGATTATTGCTCCACTAATGGTATTCGTAGAAAAAAAAAATTTGCAAGGACTCCAAAGGAAAATGGAGTGGTTGAACACATGAACATGACTATAATGGAGCGTGCAAGGAGCATGAGGTTGCATGTTGGGTTGCCCTTGTACACGTGGGTGGAGGCTATCAATACTGTTATATATTTGATTAATAGAGGTCCATCTACTCCTTTGGGTTGTGGTATTCCAGAGGAAGCATGGATTGTTAATAAGGTGAGTTATTCTTTTCTCAAGACCTTCGGTTGTGAAGCATTTGCTCACATAGATTCTAAAAATAGAACTAGGCTAGAAGCTAAGCCAAAGAAATGTGTTGTTGGATATGGCATTAATGAATTTGGTTATAGGCTTTGGGATTTTGAAAATCATAACATTATAAGAAGCAGGGATGTCATATTCAATGAGAAAGTGTTGTACAAAGATCTGTTGCAACAACATGAGAAGAAAGAAGATGATTATGTAGTGTTGGATAATACTCCAAAAGATGATGTTCCAACCATTCCTCATGATGTGAAACAATCGCAACAACAAATACCACACACACCAGTGAATGTTAGACGGTCAACAAGGCAAATTAGACCTCTAGAAAGATTTTATCCCTCTTTGTATTCTATTTTATTAACAGACGCTGGTGAACCTGAATTTTATGATGAAGCTATGCACGTGGATACTAAGATTCAGTGGGAGTCTACAATGAAAGACAAAATGGACTCTTTGCTGAAGAATAAGACATGAGATTTATGCAAGTTGTCTGCAGGCAAAAAGGCTTTACAAAATAAGTGGGTTTGCAGGTTGAAAGAAGAGGAAGGAGGTAAGAAAATATTTAAAGTCAGGTTAGTTGTAAAAGGATTTGCACAAAAAAAAAGAATCAATTTTGATGAGATATTTTCTCCTATTGTTAAATGACTTCTATCTGTATTGTTTTAAGTATTGTGGCTATTGAAGGTTTGCATTTAGAGAAGCTTGATGTTAAAACAACCTTTCTTCATGGTGATTTGGATGAAGAGATATATATGGCTCAGCCAAGGGGATTTGAGGTCAAAGGTAAGGAGAACTTAGTGTACAAATTGAATAAAAGTTTATTGGCTTGAAGCAAGCACCTCGGCAATGGCATTTGAAATTTGACAGTTTTATGCATGAGCATGGATACAATAGATCATTATGTTTACTTTAAGAGGTTGAATGATAATAGCTACATTATTTTATGTTTATATGTTGATGATATTCTTGCAGCTAGGTCTAACATGGATCACATTAAGGGGCTAAAATGTCAGTTAGCATATGCATTTGCTATGAAGGATTTGGGGGTAGAAAAAAAAATCCTTGGTATGAAGATTTACAAAGATAGGAAGAGCAGAAAATTGACACTATCTCAGGCTGATTATGTTGAGAAGGTGTTGCAACATTTCTCTATGGAGAATGCTAAAGCTATCAGCACACTTTTACCCGGTCATTTGAAGTTGACTAAGGAGTTGTGTCCCAAGACACACAAAGAAGAGGATGATGTCCAAGGTACCCTATGCTTCAGCTGTAAGAAGCTTGATGTATGATATGGTATGTACAAGGCCAAATATTGCACATGCAATGGAAGTCATTAGTAGGTATATGAGTCATCTAGGAATTGAGCATTGGAATGTCATCAAGTGGATTTTCAGATATTTGAGAAGAACATCCAATAAGTGTTTACACTTTGGGGGCTCTACTACTAATTTACAAGGCTATGTTGACTCAGACTTGGTAGGGGATATTGATACCAAGCGGAGTACTACAAGTTATGTCTTTACTATTGGTGGGGCAGTGGTGAGCTAGGTTTCTAGGTTACAGAAAGTTAATGCTTTATCCACTATAGAGGTAGAGTATGTTGCTGCTATAGAAGTAGCCAAGGAGATGATATGGCTTCAATTCTTCTTGCAAGAATTGGGACACCCTCAGAGGGATAATCATTTGTTTACAAATAGCCAAAGTGTTATTCATCTTGCTAAGAATTCAACTCTGCATTCAAAGACAAAACACATTCAGTTGTGGTACCATTTCATTTGGTCAATTTTGGATGATGGACAGTTAAAGCTGGATAAGATACATGCAGATGAAAATCTAGTGGATATGTTTACAAAGGTCATAACCAAGGAGAAGTTGAACTCCTCTTCAGATCCAGTTGGTCTTCTAGACTAAACATGCATAAAAGCACAAAAGAGTCCAGGGTGGTTTGATCTAGTGGGAGCCCCATGTGGTAGCGGTATTGCTACAGGATTAGTCTCCAAGTGGGAGATTGTTGTCTAGTGTGGAGTCTGATCAATTTGTGGTGGTTGATTGTTAGTGGGAGATGGTTAGTTTGTGATGACTAATCAGGGAATTATTGTACATACTTCATAAATTCTTTGAAAAAAAAATTGGGCAATGGCCAACATATGCCCGACATATGCCTAGCATGTTGTAACCCTAAAGCGGCATAAAAATACTTGTATAAAAGGGGTTAGGGTTAGGGATTGTTTCATTTGTAGTGATGCAAAATTGGTTCTTGTAGTGGTATTGAGTTGTAAGGGATTACAAATTATAATTAGGTTGTAATCATTGGATTGTGTTATTTTTAGTGTGATCTATTATTTTTTGTTATTGGTTATATTTGCTTGTAATTTTTATTCCTGTCTATGGTTTAATCCTAACAATAACTAGTGATTCAAGTATGTTTGATAAGTTGGTACATTATAGTGGAATTAGTTTCAAGTTTGGGAATGATGCACCATATTATGTGAGAGGTAAAGGATCAATTATATTGGATGATAAGATCAAATGTGATAATTTATATTGGGTTGAAGGTCTAAAATATAACATGTTGAGTGTGGCACATTTGACCAAGTCAAGTTATAGAGTTGAGTTTCAAAATAGGAAAGCAAAGATCTATGATGCTACTAGTGAACTAATTGGAAGTAGAGGGAAAACTAGAGGTACCTTTTTCTATTAGACCTATCTGATGAAACATGTTTGTTTGCATAATTTGAAAATGTTTGGCTATATAATAGGAGCCTATGTCATGTGAACTTTGATAATCTTGTTGAGATTATTAAGAAGAAGAGAGTAAGAGGATTTCCAAAGCTGAGTAAAACTAATAAGGTAATGTGCAAAAATTGTCAATTGGGAAAAATGGCAAAGTCTAGTTTCAAGAGAAAAGTTTACTCTTCTAATGATGTTTTGAAATTAGTTCATACTGATTTATGTGGTTCTATTGGAGTGTAAATCTAGTATGGTTATATGTACTTTATCTTATTTGTTGATGACTACTCTAGGATGATGACTATGATGTCTCTTAAAGAAAAATATGATGATTTTCGAATGTTCAAGTCGTATATGGCTAGGGTTGAGAATGAAATAGGTAAGAGTTTAAAATGCTTGAGATCTAATAGAGGAAGAGAATTTATATCTAAATAATTTAACATATTCTATAATGATAGAGGTATTATAAGGAAGATGCATGTACCTAGAACTCCACCACACAATGCTATAGTTGAAAAATGCTATAGTTGAAAGAAGGAATAGATCTATCATGGATTATGCAAGAACGTTGATGATGGAAAAGAATGTCTCATAGTAATTATGGAGATAAGTTGTGAGTATTGTTGTCTATAACTTGAATTGGGTACAAGTCAAGAAAGGTACTGATGAAACACCTTTTGAACTTTGGTATGGTCATGTACCTAATGTGAATTACTTTAAAAAAATTGGAACAAAATTTTATATTCTAAAAGATACTAGGAAAGGTAAACTTGATGCAAAAAGTGATGAAGGGATATTTCTAGGATATTCCACAAAGAGTAAGGCATATAAGTGTTTGAATTCTAATAATAAAAATATTGTGGAAAGTGAAAATGATAGAGTTGATGAATTTGCTGAAAAGAATGAAGTAGAATGTAAGAAGGAACCTCAAGATTATAGAAATTTTGTATATGTCTACGAAGGAGAACCTAGTACCATTCCTAAACCTAAGAGACTAGTTAAAGTGATTTAGATTGATGACATTGTTGAGTCTCAACAAAGGAGTGTTGTTGAGCAACAACAACCTATCGAGTGCCAAGCTGTTGAAGTCGAGCAACAAGAAAAGACTACCGACCATTAGATGGATAAACCTATGACACACCTAGAGATACAACAAGAGGGATGTGAAGATATTGAACATATTGAACCAACTAAACTACCACAAGAAGTAAGAAGATATGAACATGTGCTAGAAAAGTATGTAAGAAGACAACATACACTAGATAAAATAATTAGACATAAAGATTCAGAAGTTATGACAAGAAATAGATTGAAGAACGATACATGTTTGTTATGTGAGTTTGAAACCAGAATAGTTAAGGATACACTTGAGAATGAGGATGTTGTAAGAGCTATGAATGAGGAAATAATTATATTGAAAATAACAAGACATGGATACTAGTACCTAGACTAAAGATCAATAATGTGATTGGAACAAAGTGGGTATTCAGAAACAAGATGAATAATAAAGGTGAAGTCACAAGGAACAAGGCAAGACTATTATGTAAGGGATATGCAAAAGAAGACGGAATTAAGTTTGGAGAGACATTTTATCCAATTGTAAGATTGGAAGGTGAAAGAGTTATTTTCTTGCATATGTTACTTACAAAGGTTTCAAAGTTTATCAAATGGGTGTGATCTCAAAATTTCTAAATGGCATACTAGAAGAAGAAGTCTACATTGAACAATGTGAAGAATTTATCAAACCTAGAAACATAAACATGGTGTGTAAGTTACACAAATATTTGCATGGTTTGAAACAAGCCCCTAGAGCATGGTATTAAAGATTACATACTTATTTGGTAAAAATTGGTTTTGCAAGAACTAATGACAACAACAATCTGTATTTGAAGAGTGAATTTGAGAACAAGGCATTGCTAGCTAAAAAAATTGTTGATAACATCATATTTGGAGGACAAGACTCGTTGTGTGAAATTTTTGCAAATGAAATGAAGAAAGAGTTTGAGATGCCAATATTTGAAGAGATTAAATTCTTTGCTAGTTTACAAGTCTATCAAAAGAAAAGATGAATATAAAATACATAATCAAAGTATATAAAGGAGATAATAAAACTTTTGGTATGGAAGATTCAAGATGAGTTGGAACACCTATGGCATAAACTTTCAAAGGATGATGATTCTATAGAGGGAAATCATACATTGTATATATCAATGATTGGAAAATTGCAATATGTTGTTCATAGAAGACCTAACATTGCATTAGCAATTGGAATAGTTGCAAGATTTTCTACTAATCCAAAGGAGAATTGCATGATAGTTGTGAAAAGAATAATGACATATCTGAAAGACACATAAGACTATGGTTTATGGTACAAGAACAATGACAAGTTTGAGCTAAAAGTATATACAGATGTTGATTGGTCTAGTAATGTTGATGATTGAAAAAGAACTAGTGGATGCACTTTATTTCTAGCAAAGAGGATGATTTCATGGACAAGCAAGAAGCACAAATGTATTTCACAATCCACATTAGAAGCTGAGTATGTTGCTGCAGTAGTAAATTGTTCAAATATTGTCTAGATTAAACAATTGTTAAAAGGTATGAAGGAAGATATTATTAAACCTATAGTGATCTATTGTGACAACAAGTGCTATAAACATTTTAAAGAATCATGCGATGCATACAAGGACAAAGCATAGTGAGATCAAGTATCATTACTTGAGAGAGTTAGTGCAATATAAAGAAGTGAGGCTTGAATATGAACACAACAGAGAAGATAGCTAACATATTCACTAAGGCACTACCTAAAGAAGTACATATGTACTTAAAAGACATGTTAGGGGTCATTCCCCTATCTAAAACAAACTGAGAAGAGATATAGCATAGAATCAAATGTGGTTATCAGAATATCTTACATATTGATGCAAGAGATCACACTTTAGGATTTGCCTAAAGGTGTGGAGTGATGTGAAATAGTGAGAAAAGCTAAAAAATAAGTTGTTACTTGATGATAGAGGAAGTAATACTATAGATAAAAAACAATTGATATTTGTATGAAAATAGAGATATCTAACAATGAACCTAATATGACTTGAAAGTCTTTGGAATTTTTGTCAAAGAGGGAGAGAAGGATGTGTGTGTGTGTGTGTGTGTGTGTGTGTGTGTGTGTGTGTGTGTGTGAGAGAGAGAGAGAGAGAAGGATATGGTGACCATGAAGGAGTAATATGACAAATGAAGCAAAAGAGAGTGATAGACAAGATGATAAGAACATGAAGTCAATATTTAGAGGGAGCATATTTGAGATAATAGATGAGAATGAGAATGAGGTGAAGGATATTAATGAAGATCTACCTACTTGAACACAAAGGGAGCTGAGCATTGAAACACTTGAGGTGTTGGTTAATTTTTGGATTGTATAGTAACTTAGAAGGTGTTGTATTTAGAAGGTTTTGCCATCAATGCCAAAGAGGAAGATTGGTGGAACTACAAATATGGAACAACTGTTATGTTTTCATTGATGTCAAACCTTATTGGTAAGATATTTACTAACAATGTAGAGTTCCATATCACTTGATTGATGAAGAGGATTTGAGAAGCAGAGATCATGAGATGACCTAGTGAAAGGTTGAGTTGAGATGTAAAAGTGTGATGAAATTACAATAGGCACTTAATAAGTTAGTAACTGATAAGAGAATGTGTTGTTTATTCAATATAATAAGAAAGGAAGAAAGATTAGTTGTGAAGCAACCAAGAACCTGAAGCAAAAGATTAAGAAACTTAAGCACTATCGAGTAGAACAACCTTGGCTGAGTATTGAGAAGAATCTTACAGGCCTCATCCCCAGAATGATCTCTAATAACCCACTTGGCACGCAAGGAAATATCTTTCTTGTGAGTGGATATAAGGCTAAGGTCACCAAATTCCTTGGACAAGCAACAATACTCCCAAGAGACTCTGTGAAAGCCATGATACTAAGAAGTCAAAGCTTAGAGAAAATCTCTAAGAAGGTTCTCCAACTTGGAATAAGAGCCTTTGGGTGGAGCCCAATAGGAGAAATGGTTCACATGGGTAGCAAACAAGACCTTGGAGAAAATTTGGAATTTACCAGCCAAAGAAAGCGGTTTGGTAATCTAATAGTCCAAATTTTTGGAGATTTTGTCAAGCATGACATTCCAAAGGTCCATTGTAGAAGCTTGAAAAGCAAAAGGGATACCCAAAAAATAAATTTTTTTGCCATATTGGATCCATTTCCACTAGTATTGACCTAGACAAGGTTGAGAATGGAGGAAGAAATGTTTATAGCAGAGTGTTTTGTGCCACTAGATGGCTGACCCAAAAGCTAGACAAAAATTATCTAGGCATTAGAGTGCACTAGAGACCTTGTACTTGTCATCAATGAGGGCGAGGAAGGAATCATCAACAAAGTGTCCATTAACAAGTTGAGTGGAGTACTCAAGATGATAAATACCTTGAACACGACCAAAGGAGATGAGGTGGGCTAGAAGTTAACCAAACACTTCAGTAGCCAAGACCTACAAAGTAGGAGCCAAATGACAGCCTTGACGAATGAATATATAAAGGTCAAAGGCCTATGATTAATTGCCATTAATGATAATACAAGAAAAAGCATCACCAAAAACAATATCCACAAACTAAAGAAAGATAGGTCCAAAACGTAAAGCTTTTAGCATAACAAGAATGAAGGGTTATTCAATGTGATCAAAGCTTTGGAAAAATCAATTTTGAGAAAGAGAGTGTGTTTCTTAGAACTACGAGCCCATTTTATGCCTTCCCATACAGCAATTATGTTGTCAAAGATATAGCAAGATTTGGTAAAGCTTGTCTTCTCTGGAGGAACAACCAGGGGAAAGCAATGCTAGCTTTTCAACATCGCAACTTTGGTTATGATATTATAGGAGACATTTAACAAAGTGATAGGCCTCAATTTGTAGATATCTTCAAGATCATTAGCCTTAGGTATAAATTTTATATTTCCTTTGTTGATAAGGTTACCTAAAGATTAAGAGTGAAATGGTTCTAGGTAGACTTTGTGAAGCTCAAGCCCAATGGAATCCCAAAAGGTTTTGCAAAATTCACAAGGGAAACCATTGTACCCAGGAGCCTTGCCATCTGTCAGGGAAAAGACATTCACCTTGAGGTCACTAAGAGTGAGAAATTGCTCACAAAAATCATGTTTCTCAACCACAAGCCGCTTAGGAGTAACAATGATGCATTCATTCAAAGCTTGTACTCACTTTGAAAATTGATCTTAAGTGGTGAAAATATTTTCATAATGGCGAACAAAGGATTGAAGAATGTTAGGAAGGGAAGAAAGAATTTGTTTCCCTTCCTTAATTTTTTTTAATCCCAACCAAAGTATGCCAAGATCTAAGATCTTGAAAGAGTTCCTTTGAGGCTTGGTCACCAAACTTAAGCCAGTGGAGACAGGCTTTGATCTGGCCCCCTCTAGTAGTGTAATTGTCAAAAACCTTCTTCTGATGGCAAAGATTGGCAAGCCTAAGTTGTAGGTATGGATCAAATGGATTCAAGACCAGAGCCTCTGAAGCTGCACAAAAAGATTTGGTGGTGGCATCATAGGACCACTTGCAGTATAGAGAAAGTTGTGTATCATTGATTTGAAGAAATCTTGTCATACAGGTGATGGCAACATTCCATCGTTGAATCCACCCAAAATGGGTGTGGGGCCGAGGCTTTAACTTGCAAACACATAATATGTGATCCATAGTGGGTTCATGACTCAGAAATGGTGTGTTGAGAAAAGAGTTTTGGAAGGATGCCTCTAAGTTGTTTTCTAGATGATAGTAAAGAGAATGAGGAAATGATCTGACAAAGTCACATCCGACAGAGGAATGACATGCAATTCTCTTTCTTCAAAAAAAGAGAAAAAAGTGTGCATATATAATTGCATGATCAAGTCTTTTAAAAACCTTATAAGAGTCATCTCTAAAATTAGACCAAGTATGATAATTCCCACCAAAATGATGACGATGGGCATTGGGATAAAAAAAGACTAATTTATTGTGCATGTAGTATTGATCTTCTCTCTCTAGTTGTCTACCGGAATGCATAATACCTTCTTTATCAGAGGCCAGCTTAATCATATTGAAGTCCTCACAAACAAGCCAAGTGGCAGGTGGCAAAGAATCATCCATCCAATGCCACAGCTAGATTTTCTCAATAAAATTATTGGGAGCATAAAAATTAACTATCCCAAAAGAATGATTATGGAAAGACCAACAAAATCCACACAATCATATACATGGGTTCAGAATGATGAGAAATAACATAATAAGATAAACAAGGTGAAAGGATAGTGACTACACCACCTCAACCAACTTCATGTTGGGAAGGAAAAATTAGGTTGTTTGGCCTAATAACACAACAAGCAACAGTGAGCAAAAATCTTGAAATCTTAACTTCCTGTAGACAAAGGATGTCTAGGGTACCAAGCCAATGTCTAGTATCTTGGACATAATATTTGTAAGGAAAGTTTGTGAGACCCCACACATTCCATGAGAGAAAATTCATGGAAATAGTTCTTCCATATCATCCTTGTGCTCGAGAGAGGAGAAATTGTTATGCAAAAACAAACTGGAGGTGAAAGTAGGAGAAGAGTCACAACTAGAGTGTATTCTTCCCTTCTCTTAACCATCATTAGGGTTTTCTCCATGACCATATGGGCTATGAGAGCATCACAAGGGATGAGACCCAAGTGGGACCACCATAGACGTCACCTGGGGAGTGCAAAACTAGAGGTGAAAGTAGGAGAAGAGTCACCACTATAGATGATTCTTCTCTTCTTTGAACTGCCATCAGGGTTTTCTCCATGATCATCTAGGCTATGAGAGCATTGCAAAGTATGAGACCCAAGTGAGATCACCATAGACATAACCTAGGGAGTGCAAACTCACACAAGTCGAGATGCACTCACAGATGAAGCTATCCCCTGGTGGATAGGGTTTGAAATGGGTGATGAAACCAATGGTGTTATTGGTGTCATGGAAGAAGTAACAAGGACAACAAAGGCTAGATAGAGGAGGACCCTTGTTGCTTGGATGACAAAAAAGTCTTACCCTTGTGCACTACAATTGTTCATTCATCTTTCTTGGCATTTTCAGTAGACTTAACCTAGGTCTCTTTGATAGGAGTTAGTTTGCAAGGCACAACTAGAGGGTAGTCCTTGATCTTGTGTTTAGTCGATTAACACTGATAACATGTGTTTGACAAGTTCAAATATATCACCTTCTAAGTAAAGGTTTGTGCTCTAACATGAATTTCCATGGTTTCTTTGAGATCTGGGGAGAGCTACACTTCAACATAAACCCTCCTTTGAGAACGTGCATTGAAGAACTTCTCTAGTTCCATGCAAACCACTTTGCCAAGGGTTTGAGAAATAGCATGGATACAATTTCAACAAGGTACAGGGAGACCCTAGAAGTCAACCCAGACAGGTACTTTAAGTTTCTTATCATCCAAGGAAGAGACATCCCAAGACCACCATTGGAAAACTAGCAGTGAAGACCTAACTAACCAGGGCCCATGGTTGTAGATCGCGTCAGTCTGGGAAGGGTTAGCAAACCAAAACCAAAAAAGGCCTTTGTAAGGCTTTGAATGTCCTTGATTCGGATTCCATGACGAGTCCCGATCCTGGCAACCCATTCTTTGAGCATGCTTTAAGGAGGAGACCAACCCACAAAGTGTTAGAGTAATTAGATATTTCTTAATTAACTCTAGTCTACTTAAGCTAAACTTTAGGCATCTAATAACTAATTCTTTTATTAATTATTATAATGCAACCAATGTTAGACCTTTTTAGGGTTTTGATCTCCTTTATAAGGATGATCTCTTTTTGTAATTAAGCAATTCATTGTTGATTTTAGCAATCTACTTTTTTGCTCATCAAGAATGTCTCGTCTATGGATCTGACAATTTTTGCCTCCATAGCTTTTTGCTTCTCTCTTCTATAACAGGTGTTTGCATGCAGGTGATCCTTGGGAGTTGTGGGGTTGATCTTTCATCAACTTCAACGTGGTATCAAAGCTCAAGATCTTCATGCCCTTGTTATATTCTTGAGAGATTTGACATCATTTTTTAGATCTGTGGCTTTTAGAGGAATTTATATTAGATTTGGAGAGGTTCTATTTTTTTGAGCACTTTGATCGCAAATGGACATCATTGTTGAGCTTAGAGCACTTTAAAACCTCCATTTCCATATAAATTATGTCCAATTCAAATGCTGTTGAAATTTGAGGCAAAAAAAATTTGCACCCAGTTCATTTTGACCTAGGCACACAAATCAAAGCGATGATTTTTTATATATTATTTTTATCAAAAATATTTATTTTTACCCAAAAATCTTCTTGCAAAATTGCTTGTTTGAAGGTAGGGTGACTATGATTTAAAGCTTTGAGAAGAGGGTATATTTTTTTAATGAGAAAAGCACACTATTTTGTGTGCATGGTACACATGTGAGCTTTGTCAGGGCCCTTGCAAGTGTACTCGCCTTCTTTGGAGACATCGCCATGCACCAATGGACACCATGTAGGCTTGAGTTTCTTATTGCCAAACGACTCCTTTTGGAATTTGTGCATTGTTCACAAGGGTTCTTTGAATGTCCATGCTTTCACTCCTAGCAACACTTTTTCTAGCTTCTTGTCAACATTCAAGAGGTCCTATCAATAGTAATGAGACTTCTAGCCATATCTAGGCCCTTGTGCGATCGATACTTTTGTGCCTGTGATTTGACTTTGGCCTTTGTTCCACTGTTCCAATATTGACTTCGGTTCATTTTTCTTGGCATCCCCTATCCTTTATGTCTGGCGCGAATTTTGGTGGAGAGGTTTATTTTGGGGTGAAAAATCTAGAGAATGCCCATTTTGTGGGAATCTCATGCCTTTCCATGCACTCACCTCTATACTAGCTTGTGGCCGATAGTTACTTTGGGGTTTTTTTACAACATTGAGAGTATGAGACACTTATTTTTGAGGGGAGCCCTTAACATCACTCAACCTCCAATCACAATTACTTCCTATTTTGGGTGGTAATGGAATTTTACAAGGGATAATGTCCATGACAAAAATGTTGGTTTTGCTGTCCCTGTTTTTTGCTGCTGCAAAATTATTGTCTCGATCTTTTGTACTATGACTTTTGAAGCTTATGATGAGACTCTCTTCACAAATGAATGAACTTTACCAGTTGGCATCAGTTGCATTTTGTTTACTAGTTTCTTGGGTGGAGATGGTAGCTCAGTTTGGTGGAAGTTGGAAATGGTTGTAGTGTTCAACCTTGCCTATCAATTGATCAATTTCAATAGGTGGAGGTAGTCATTTTGTAGAGGGCATCACTTTGTGGGAAATGTTTGTGGTTGACCTTTTACTGCATATCAACATTTTTCCTACTTTAGTGTGCATTGATTAGGAATTTTTATGTGTGTAACTTTCTGTATCAGTTCCATGGTCTTTGGTGTTGATTGTGGTTTGCACACACAATACCTACCTTTGTTATCGATAGTTTGTGAGTTTTTTTCGATTTCATTATGTCTTGGGCAGTTTTTGGAGATCACTTTTTTTGGCACATGTTGGAAACCTCCACACCTCCACCTTGGGAGTCAACACATGTGGCCCTTTTCCCTCCCTCTTGCCTTGAGCCTACCACTGGTTCCTCCACTGCTTTGGTCGGTGGAGCACTTGAGGAGTTTATTTTTGGGCTGATGTAAAGCATGCATCCAAGTCAACAAGAATTCCTCTTTTTTAGGCATGGAATGGGCCTTGGATCCCATGTCACTTCTTCTTTGGTGATAATTTTGTTGGGCTTCATTCTCTCCTACTCACATCAAGTATGTGGATTTGACTTCTTTGTCTAGTGAATAAAATTTGGTACACCTTATGTCCTTTGTGTTTGTCATGATTGATGTTGGATCTTCATTGGTAAAAAAAAATTGTGATTATATTTTGGAGGTATTCTTTTTTACACATGAATTTTTATTTGCCACCAGCTTTTTTTCCAACACCGGCAAGTTTATATCTAGTAGAGGACAATATTCTAGCATGTTTGACTTATTTCCACTTGCTTATTTTGGCCACCGGATTTTTATTTCTAGCGTCGACCCTTTGATCCAACAATGGTGTCTTTTTTGACATCTTGTTTTGTTTCTAGTGATTGATATTTTTCTGATAGGGGTCATTTTTAGCATTTTTTGCCTTAACAGTTGTTTGACCATTAAATTTGGGCTCTTCACTTGCTGACATCAGCACCATGTCAACATTGCATTAGCATTCCTGTCACCTCTTCGGGCTCTGTTTGGACCTACCTTCGACTTTTTGCTCATATCTTGGGCATATGGACTCCATTTTTTGCAAACAAAATATCGCCAGAAAGCTAGTTCTGAGGTTGTCACAGTGGTATGATTCATTTTCAATTTTAAATTTTTTATGGCTTTTTCTACTATTAAAGTTAGGGGTACATTTTTGCACTCTAGGAGACATACCTTGAGCATCCAATCTCCGATTTGGGAATTCTTTATATCGTTGGAAAGGACTTTC
The DNA here is from genome assembly GCA_028749045.1 of Cupressus sempervirens. Lineage (NCBI taxonomy): Eukaryota > Viridiplantae > Streptophyta > Pinopsida > Cupressales > Cupressaceae > Cupressus > Cupressus sempervirens. The sequence goes on along the minus strand of CM053785.1, from coordinate 25,165,778 downwards.
TGAGACCTTTCCAGTGATACTAGTTGTTTTTCCAAATTCTTCTCTAGGCACATTCTATTCAATCTTTTGCATTTTTGCATTTTGGTAGATATCTTGGTTGTTTCAAGTCTAAGGATCAATTTTGTTGCTTTAGTTGATTCATCATGATTTGTACTATCTATTGCATTAGTTTTATGTCTCTTCTAGTCTATTTAGACATCATTTGTATGCATTCTTGCAAACACACTAAGATAAAGTGTCATACTGCATCTGTATTTTTGTTTCAGTTGTTTTGCCTTATTTTGCCTTATGATTTGAGTAGTGTCATCTAAGGATACTCATGCAGAATATTGTATTCTTAGAATTCATTATGTCTTGTGCCTTATTGTACATGCACTACTCATAATTATAGTGCCATGGGAGGTTGATGTTTTGCCTTTGTTTGTCATCTTCCTTTGTCTAGTGAGTGTCCCTTCCCTGAAATTAGCCAGATTGATCACCTCAGTACACATATATGTACTCATTTGTGCATCTTGATCATGGTTCCTTGACATACAGTTCTTTGGGCCCACTTTTCCAGTTGCCTGTCACCTCACCCTTGTTTGCATTAGGGGGGGTTCTTCTATTGTTTCTCATGCTTCTTTGGTTTGATTGATCAACTCTTCAGGCTTTGGTGTTTTATACCATTTGTATCTTCAAGTTTAGTTGTTTGCCTTTGTGTGCTTCCTAATTTAATGCAGATTACAATCTCCTCTATCTAGTCAGATTCTATTTCAGTGGACATTTTTCATATCAAAAATTACTTTTAATAGAGCTTTGCATCTCCTACATGCTTCAATGGTGTTCTTCATGATCATCTTTTGTTCCTATCTTCTGGGACATTCCCTAGTTTGGAGGCTTCTTCAATCCTTCACTAGTTCTTTTCAACATATTTTCCATCTCTTTTCGGAGTAGGCTTTTTCCTATGTGGCTTTTCTCTATTTCTCCTCTTTTTAGAGATTTGGTTGTGCTTGGGTACCTCATTAGGCTTTGTTGCCGGACCCAAATCTACTTCAGTAGTAGTTTTTAGGTTTTTAGCTACTCCCTAGTTTATCTAAATGGGGCATGTTAGGGTAATTAGATATTTTCTAATTAATTCTAGTCTACTTAAGCTAAACTTTAGGCATCTAATAACTAATTCTTTTATTAATTATTATAATGCAACCTAGGTTAGACTTTTTTAGGGCTTTGATATCCTTTATAAGGATGACCTCTCTTTGTAATTAACCAATTCATTGTTGATTATAGCAATCTACTTTTTTGCTCATTAAAAATGTCTCATCTATGGATCTGGCAATTTCTACCTCCATAACTTTTTGCCTCTCTCTTTTGTAATAGGTGTTTGCATGCAAGTGATTCTTGGGAGTTGTGGGGTTGATCTTTCATCAACTTCAACACAAAGTATTCTATCAAGGTATGCTTCTCTAACTAGCTACATGCATCATCAAACTCCTGAATATTAAAAACAATATCAGGGGAGAGCTTACCTTGTGAAACACTTTTAGAACAAGCTTTCGCAGTGGTTTGTTCAAAGGAGGCGCCATGAGCATCCGTTGCATCAACTCCAGCACTAGTATCACCTAGTAGGCTAAAGTTGGTCAAAGCTATAATAAAAACCCCTAATGCTCCCACAATTAATGTGGTATGATAGGTGCAAAACCATAGATGAATATTAAAAAAATTGTACTACATGCAAAACCCTAGCAGAGTGATTTCGATGGTTCATCTTTCAAGGCCAATAATCCAATGTTCCTTTTTAGGAAAAGATATTGTATGATAGGTTGGGATCTAGAGGTTATTCATTGATAGATTTGTGCTATAAATTTGTGCGTAGATGAAAGTTGTTCAAACTTAAGGATTATTTGAAGTACATTAGTGCCAATAACATTAAGGTTTTATTTGTATAATTATTAACAAATTGATATTAATAAAACAAGGATATTTACCTTTTACCTCTTGGAAGCAATTTTTTATAGGCTTAATTTATGTTTTACAAATTTATATGATCAAATTTGGGATGCATTATTTGATTTTAGTAATAATCTTGTGTTCATGTATTGATTATGTGTTTTATATTTGAAATTTTTCTGTTACACCGATACAAACAACTATATGATGCATTACTCCTCATTTTGATAATTATGTTGAACTTTATTAAGACTTGCTTTCTTATCTTTATTCGAAAGAAAGTCATTTGCAAATGATCTTACAATAAGTCAAGTATGCAAGGTTACTTTTAAACCCAATTTCTAAGAACTAAATTTTAAATTATTCTATTTTACCAATTCATATAAATTATTTTAATTTCTGAAATAGCATTTTACCTTCTACCCATCCACATAAAATATTGAAGATTTGTAATTACAAATAATACAATTTCTATTTTTTTCCACACATTTCAATGCCATTCTTTTTGAAAACCCATAATAAAACATAGAACACTATTAGATCCTTATGCATGTTGTAAACCTATACTTTTATACATTTAGTTTTATTATATAAAAATTGAATTAGACTTTCAAATCAAATACAGATCACCATATCTTGCACTTCTTTGGTGATTGCAGAGGCCACATGGTTTTGGTGGTCTCGGTTTTGGTGGCCTAGACGAGACAAAATCTCTGAAATCTCCAAGGCACTTGCAATTAAGGCAGCTGAATCAGCTTTTGCAGTCTCCAATCGAACGGCTGTCCTGCTTCCACCGAGGTCATCCCGCTCCCACCGCAAACATGAAAAATTCGCGAGGAGTCCGGACTTTGTCTTCTGCAAAAATATCCTCGCTGAATCGACGGCTGAGATCCCGCCACGCGTCACTGTCAGGACAGCCGAGGGTTTTCTTGAAAACGAGCTAATTAATAATGGGGACGACCCGACAGGTGTCCAAAATGAATATTGGTTCATATGGAGGCGGCTGACTGGCTGAGTCTGTCATCGGCAGAAGTAAATTTCTTCAGTTTCCCCTCGAATCCCCAGCTGAACGTTCCGAACCCCCGCGGAAGGTCGACAGTTGCCAAATATTCGTTCCAACCTTATGATCTATGACTTGAAGGTACTCGAATTCTATCTCGGCTCGTGCGATTTTGAAGAAAGATTTAGTTTCGTTATTTATTTATTCCTCGTACTTGTTTCTATCCTTTAAATTTTGCTGTTGAATGCAGAATACAAAAATCTTTAGATTAATTTTGTATTTGAGGTGTAAATCGTTGTTTTACAGAGCTGCTTTATCATTCTGCATTTTTGTTTCCGTCTGTATGAGTATTTTATTTCTATTAATTTCCGTTTGTGAGAATGCGGAAAAATAAAAACCCTTAAAATACTCAGAATATGAACTATTTTAGGTTTAGTTCCGGTAATTTTGAGTGACTGCAGTGGATTTAAAAGCATGAATGTTTACTTAAGATTGTTATTTGTAGTTTGGGCATTATTTGTATCAAGCGTCTCAACTTAGGAATTAGATAAAAAAATTGATTGTTTTGATAAGTGGGAGATAATTTTTACAGCAAGTTAAATTGTGATATTGCTATTAGAATTCACTCTTGTGAGCATCACCTAGATCCAGTGAGTGTTAAGTGTTCAATTTATTTTCATGAGAGATGGATTATGAATCACTACTCATGAAACATGGGTCAATGAGTTTGACTCAAAAAATTACACAGTTAATTCCTGATAGCAATATCACAAATTGACTGTTTTGTTTGTGCTCTTTTATGAAAGAGCCGTGATTTTAAGCTTGAAACTTGCTTTAAAGATTTTGCTTCTTTGAATAATGGCGGAAGCGTTAAATCAAGATTTCTACCGGTGAAATTTAGGCCAAATTAGTGTCTTTTCCTATGCTTTTGCAACCTGTCATTCCCAAGCAATGGCATGGAATTCCTTGAACGAGAAATTGCCACAGTTGATCCCTGTAAAGAACTTTGATTATCTATTTGACATTCAATCAAGTACTTCCTGGCCAATGGTCAATAATGCGCAGGCTGTCGTCCCTTCTGGGATTGAATGAAATGTAACGATGGAAATCAACTGTTCCCCTGTTTCCATGAAATCCGTTGGGTGAACATTGTAATTGGGCTTGGCAAACATAGAACACGAAGAAGAGCGAATATGAGTGGCATGGAAGTCTTGAAACAGTATTGGATTCTTATCGAAATGAAAATAATCTTCTGACATATCAAGCTTTTAAAATGTGAATATAAATCAATCGTGCCTGGCATTCATGGTGACTTTTGCACTGAAAGGGAATGTTTAAAATACTATTTTATCATTTTACCACGCTTATTAAGTTGCCTCCACAATAGACGAATCCAGGAGGGCGGAGAATAGTCATTGCCGCAAACAAAAGTGGATTTGGTTTCCCTCATGGATATTTTAGAAAGAAAGGCTAGGAACAAATATATACACACTATTCACTTTGTATTTGTTAATCCTAAAATAGGACTACTGATTGTTAATCCTAAAACAGGACTGCTGAGTGAGATCCGTACATCGACAGAATTCCTCTCTCGTAACGCATCCAGTAGAAAGCCAATTGCATTTGTGGTTCAGATGCAGGAAAAGGGGTACTATGAGAATGCACATTTTTTTACTATATTTCTCAATTAATCAGAAATCAGAAGATAAATTACGTTTTCATTTTCAATCAATTAATAAATACATAGGTGAGGAGAATCCATTCACAAGGAACCTGTATGAAGCACGTGAAACAGCATTCGATGCCAACTTCGAATTGGCCGAGTATGTTAGAGAACTTTTTTTAAAGTTTAGAATTTTTGAGAATGATTTACTATTGATTAGTTTGTGTTGCCCGTTTACAGTCCTTCCACGTTAAAATGGAGTTGTCAATGGAAATTGTGCCTTCCTCCCACTCTTTTCTGCAATGTGTTTGGCGCAATTTGTGACTTATTTGCCTCAATAAGTTTCGAAGTGTAGTCTTATCTCCACATGTAATAACATTTTCCCTACCTAGCCTTTGGAATAAAGTTCAACTGTTGAAGGCACTTGGAAATTAAATGGTCCATGTGTGCCTTTTGTGACGTTAGACTTACCAAATTTGTGAAGAATGAAAAGGCAAAGGAAAGTGCAAGAGAATAAGGTTATTAAATGGTCCACGTCTGCGCTTCATTAAGTTGTGGAACTGCACCAACTAGAAAGGTTATTAAAGTTCTTCAAGGATACGCGTGTTTGGCTGCAGAAATAGGAATAAAGGAATAGAAATAGTTATTCCGGAATAGAAAATGGGGTACATATTCCTATTCTCTGTTTGATTCAGCCAAAATGTGATGGGGAATTCATGGACCCAAAAATTTATGTTTTTTAAAATAAATAAAACTAGAATAGGAATACTTATTCCAATTCCACCTATTTAGGTGGAATCGCAAAATCTCATTTTTGGGTCAAAATTAGAATACATATTCCTATTTTATTTCATATTCCAATTCCAATTCGATGCATTCAAATGAAGAATTTAAAATTTTAAGAATTTACATATGCCTATTCCGCTTGTATTCCCATGGCCAAATGAGCCCTTATAGTATAAGGTGCTCATTGTTGAATAGTAGTTATCCAATCATGTCAAGGGACATTGAATTGGATAAATGAAACAGAGAGGGTTATATGTGGAAACTTGAACTAGTAGATTTGGACTTGATTTTTTATTTACTAAATCAATCTTAGTATTACAAGGTTCCCATAACATGGAACAATAGCTTTGAAATTGGATTGACTCAATTTTTGATTAATTAAATCAATTCTAATATTACAAGTTCCCCATAGGTCTTGTGGGTAGCATGTTGATCCAAGAACATTAACATCGGCTTCAGTGTCTATAAGTGCACAAAGCTTACAAGGCTTGATGTGTTGGATCTGAATAGTAAAAATTATACCTAGGCATGGACTAGGTGAACCCTAATCATGCATACATACCCTATTTGAGTTTCGCCTTTATAAATTATGATTTGGAGAGGACTGGAAAAGTGTGGCTTTGTACAAATTAAAAATTGTATTATAGGTGAGTGGACACCACATCAATATATTTTTCAAGAGCGAGATTTGTTTATACTTATTCCTTAGCTTCTTCTTCGTTATCAAGGTGGACTTAATTTTCAATTCATATCTACATTTGACAAGGAAATATTTGCATTCTTTTCGCCATTCAATTCAGTCGGCTTTATTAAGGAATGGATCAAATAGGTGAATTTTGTGTTAAGTACATGTCTTTGAAGTTGTAGGTTCTCATTTATTAGGTTGGCTTTTGAAAATATCTAACATGTTCATTTGTTCTTTAGCTCGTGCCCAACTATATTGAGAGAATTTTTATTTCCAATTTAGTACTAGTTTCATTCATGTTATAAACAATCTCTCTAATTTGTTCTTCTGGTATTTTATTGAGAGATTAGTGAGAGATGATCTTTTCCCAAAGGAATTTCTAGAAGGTTTTCCACTGAATTCTCAAATTCTCATCATATTGCATACTCAAGAAACCTCATAACCAAAAGAATCGTCATATCAGTGTAGATTTCTTCTATTGATGCATTAGGATCGTTAAGTAACTAAATATCTCCAAACTTAGAAGTCTCACTTAAAACAAGGCTTTTCTAGATTGGCTTTCTCCAATGTTCTTACCCTTCCTTTATTTTGGGGATGTCTCTTTTGAGGGCATTTATTGTTATGACATGATCCCTTACAAATGTAACAGGTAAGTGTGAAGTCTTTTCTTTTAGATTTATGTTTACTTGGGACAATTTTTTCATTCTTCCTTAAAAACCCTAAATAGGATTTTGATGAGCATGATTGACAAGAACCTTTAGAATGGTTTCTATGTATTCTAAAAGAAGATTTATTCTTTCTACAGCCATAAACATTTCTTGGTTATTTACAAATTATTGATTTTAGATAAGAAAGAACCTTTTTCTTTTCTTTTCTTTATCTTCTTACAAAGTTCAACATTAAAATTCTGAAGGTATGCTTCTAATTGCTCGGAAAAGCGGTATCATTGATGTTAAGATTATCTTGGTATTATTTAGGGTCTCAAGAATTATTTTTGTTTAGTAATCCCAAATTTTGGAAGGAAAGTATAGTACATGAAATCATTATTGCTTGTTGAACATGAGTGGTAGAAAATTTGATATTATTCTTTACAATATTCATCAACATTTCCCATATCACAGTCTATTGTTTTGAACGCGTTACAAGGAAGAATGTTTATCAGTATCTACTTGACCAACACAAGTTCTATTTAGTGTAGTATATACCCCATTTTCTTTGGCTCTAATCAAGTCCTCTTTGTTATATAAAGTGAGCTAATCCCATGCATCACAAGCAATGCTAGTGATTGTGTTCAGTGATTGGCTACTAGCTCGTTCTGTTGTAACACCTTCAACTATGTTTACTATGCAATCTATCCAAGATCTAAGAACATCTATACTTATTTTGTTTTCCAAAGGATTATACAAATCAAATCTTATCACTGGTAGTATATCATTGATGAAATTTTTCATGTGAAAGGTTAAAGTTCACCAAATTGACTACTTTCTGTCGAACATATTAATGGAGGCATCATGTCATGTACCATTTGTAGGATTGAATTCATTTTCTATTAGAGATGGAAAACACATGAGAAATCCCTTGTTAGCATGCTTTCTTTTGCATCTATTCAGATCAACTTGAGAATTTCGAAAAGTAAGTTTCTTTCTTTTTCATTTGATCTTTATTGATTGATCCCTAAGTTTATTTTTCTTACTGAGAACTATTTCTTCAATTTGCTTGAGAGTTTAAGTAATTGTCTAAGTTACTTGCATGATTTTGATTGCTCATTGCTTATGAATAACATCATTTTATTTTGGACAAACTAGTTTATTTGGGCTTGAGAAACCTATTATACTTTTGTTGAAGAGATAAATTGATTATAGTTAGCACAAAGGTTGGCATAATCATCTTGTAACTTCTTTTTTTCAAGTATCAAACAATCTTGTTCCAAGAGTAGTGAGAATAGTAAGGATATCATTGCTATTTTTTTCGTTGGGAGGCACAAAATTGTGTTTGAGAAAGAAATTCTTGGGTTTGTCGTTGAGTAGCATCAACTTGAATCAACATGGCTTTTCATATAGAAAGATTGGCCCAATTGAGAAATTTTCTCTTAGAAGGGAAATCAATTTTGCTTAGTCCAAAAACATGTTGGGGTTAGTACTCAATTTTGATCTTGACTTCAAGATCAATTTGAATGAAGTCTTTTCATTGTCCTCGAAAGATTAAAATTTCAAAAGTTGCTCTTTTCTCATCATTTTCTTCTGCCAAGTTTAGACTAGTGAACGAGATTTGATCTCCATAAAGAATTATTGCAATGCGACAAGAAGAAAATTGGTAATATTGACAATTATCACACTGAATACTACCATTGGTTAATTCATACCAATTTATTCAGTCGTTGTCTACCAACTTCGATTCCTACATAAAATCTAGCTATATAATTAACCAACCCAAGAAATATTTTCAAAGAGATTTCTTAAACTGTACCTCTACCTCTTCAATCTTTTTAAAAATATGGTTTTGTGCTTCTTTATGTCCACTAATAGAATATGATTTCCTATAATGGGAAAATATGCTATGCAAAATACCAAATTAGTAGGTTTGAGGCAGAATCTATGCCTTTTACATCTATTCAGAAAATGTTTTAGATGTTGTTGTTGGCAAGGAACCATATATGAAGGCATGTATGTCAAAATTAAGGGCAACATATTCATATAGTAAGGTCACTTGGAGTTATGTTCAGTTTTGGTTTTGGTTCATTGAGAATATTGACCAAGTATAGTTTAGGTAAATTGTCAGTAGTTATATTGTTTTGATTAGCGAGCTTAGTAGGGTAAGTTTTAGTGGCCACAATTTTGGATATAGTTAGTGTGATGTTTGAATATGATGTAAGTATGTTCACCTAAGTTGATATATTAGTTAACACATGTTTTAGTTGAAGAATGTGAAAAAAAGCTTATGTCAAAGAGTACAGGGCAAGTGATTAAGAACAAGCATGTTGGCCTAAAGAATTGAATTATCTTATTAATTCAATTACTTGGCAATTTAGGGATGACGTCCTAGATGTTAACCCTTAGTTAGCAAGTTTGGATAATTAGTTTTGAAAATGTGCCACATGTTTCATCATTAAGGTTGATTGGATAAAGTATTTGAAAAGGTATATAAAGCGAACAATTTACTCATGCAAAGTATGGTATCGGTACGTACATGACATGCAAGTTTCATGCATGACGTTTTGGTGATTAGATGTGAACTATTGATATATGGGCATAATCAGATGCAAGATATTCAAAGGACTTGATCAAATATTGCAGATATCAGTACAATCAGTTTTGGTATAAATTTATTACTCATTGTATATATCAATATCATTGTAGAGCAGTGAGCTCTCGTTGTATTATAACTACTAACATGGATAAGATCTCTAACAAGGCCTAGTCCTCTTGCAAGGACTAATGTACTAAATATATGTAATGACTCTGAACATGGTCTAAATTCCTAGAAAAAAAATTTCATACTAGTAAATTGTTATGGGTATCATCACCACTAGGTTTTCCCTGGGCCAAAGTTTCCTCGAAAATAAACATGGTGTTATGAGTTTCTTATTACTGTGTGCTTTACTTTTCAGTTTAATTATTTGTGGATGTATGTGGTTAAGTTTTGATATAGTTAGTTAAAGTAAAAGTGTTGCAATATTAATTCTCTCCCCCACTATAGTATTGCCTATTTCTAATAATTGGCATGAAAGTTTAGTTACCTAGAAGAATTTGCAGTTCGAGGAGATTCTCGATAGATACAAAGATCATTTCCATAATAAATTTGAAGTAGCGCTTGAAAATCTAGGCAAAGCTAATGGAGAAAAATAATGGCTATAGACGACACTCAAAGATGCACAAGATTATATTAAGGAGCTCAAGGATTGGATTTGCATTTCAAGGGTAAAAATAAAAGAGCTTGTTGAATAGATCAAGGAACCTAAATTAGATATTGAATCAATTTTGATTGCTAAACTCAAGTGGGAAAGTTAGGCACTTAAACATGAACTTGAAGTTATGTTACTTTAGTTGGCTAAGGTAGCCAAAGAAGGTAAATCTTAGAAAGAAAAACTTGAAGAAAATTTTAAAGGTAAAACTAATGAATGCAAAGATCTGAATGCTCAACTTGGAAAAGTAGAATCTGAACTTAATGATTCAAAGCTTAAGTACAAGGAACTTGATAAATATACTAACATTGTTAAAGGTGAGCTTGTTAAGACTAAGTCACATATGGAAAAGTTATATTCAAGAGCTGACAAGCTTAATGAGCAATCCATGCAATAAAATCCTAAGGGAGACATGACAAGATTTGGATATTATTTAGGTGAATGATCTAAGGAATTAGAAAACATACTATACAAGATCCTATGCAAGATCCTAAGTAGATAAAAAATCAGATTGAAGAACCTAAAGATCATAAGAGACCATTTAAGGGAAGATGTTATGCATGTAACAAATATGGACACACGAAGAAAGATTGCAAAGGTATTACCATTTAATATACATTGTTTTAATTGTTGGCTTACGGACCTAAATAACATGAATGCAAGAAACCTAATCTACAATCTCATGGAAGAACAAATGGAAGACCTTATATGATTGCAAGTTGACCTTTGGGAATCAACAATGTCATAAAAAATGGTGTCACGTGCTGCAAATGTAATAACTTTGGACACATAGCCAAAGATTGTAGATTACAAGAGAATCAAAATGGACCGAGGTATAGAAACTTTGTTGTTGATTGTAATAATTGCAATAATTTGGGACACATCTAGATACTAAAAATTCAATAAATCTATAAAACAGTGTAAGAACGCCTAATGTCAGAAGGAACAATTATGTTGAAAGATGAAATAATAGTATCAACACAATACTATATGAGAACATAAATGCAACATTTGTAAAGGAAAGTAATACTAGAAGTAGCAAGGCATGGAAAGAAAAGGAGAAGATTGGAAGAGAGAACAAAGGGGAAATGGTGTCAAGCACTGAGCCCTCGTCATCAACCTAAATGGCTATTATTTCCTTAGGGGGGGGCACTTCACTAATAAATCATCAAGCCCCAAAATTGTAATACTAAGGTATATGAGCTTGGTATGAGGTATGTGAATAATTATGGATCATGTATTTGTGTTCACAAATGTTGATATCATGTTCTGGATAATCACTACATATTTGAGCTTATATTGTTAATTCATGTAAGCTTTTGTACTATAACCTAACAAATTAATGGTAGAAGAGATTATTAAGGATTTAAAGAGTAAGAATGAGTTTTGCATCACCGTTGGAGTTACCAGAGACATCCGAGAGCTTGAAAGGATATTGGAAGGAGATTAGAAAGACTTCAAAGCAATTTGTGGAAGCCCTAATTGGATCACTATAAGGTATTTACATGAACTACAAACTCTCAATTTGAAATATTTATAGTTGTTGCTAAGCTATGTAATCATGGACAAGCATCAAGTTTATGATGTTAAATATAGACCAAGATATCAGTTCAAAAAGAATCCATTAGAGTTCATAGAAGACGACCCTGAGGGTGCATTCTCCCAAACACCAAAGGGCATACTTCATGTTGAGGATGTAAGGGTGTATGTTCACTATAAGTTTGAGTCAATAGGGAATGAACACATGTGATTTAAGTGAGATTTATAACAAAGATAAAACCCTCAAAAGTGGATATCAACATTTAAAGAACCTAAACATTATGCAATACTTGGATTGTGAGAAGTTTGATGAATGAGAGTGAGTTAAGATAACTTATTGAGCATAATTTATGAGAAAATCTTTTAGATTGGAGATGAACCAATTATGATCATCATGAAGGAGTTGATACATCTAGTCACAAGTTTAGACATTGATACATCTAGTCACAAGTTTAGACAATGGAGGATCAATGTCAATTGCGACCAAGATGGTCAAGAAAGAGGTTGAAACAAATATTGGAAGTAAATAGGATAAAAAGGAAATGACACTCTCAAATATAAGAAAACAAGATGTTAGGGTAATTGCTAAGATATTAGGCTACAAGATGCATTACAATAGTAGATATACTTCATTTTCTACAAGGGTAATACAAACAACCTACAAGATGGTAGTTAAAAAAGAACACTTTGGTATATGTGAGATTTTGAGATCAATATTGGAAAATCTAAGGATAAAACATGACAAGTCACAACCTTTAGGTTTGGATCACCGATTCTTAACATATTCTTTCATATTATTCATAAGTTTCCAAACATGAATCCTCATGCTTGGACTAATGACAAACCTACAATGGAGATAATCACAGAGCACTATCATACACAGTACAAAGGAAACATTACAAGTAATTTATTTGGTTTGTTTAAAGTATTTTAGAGACACGTGAAGTAGACATATAGGATTCCAAGATAAGTAGTTGAGAAATGCACTAAGACTATGTGCCTCATGATAGAGATAGATGTCACATGTTTGGAAGCGGTAGAACAAAGAGAAATATTCGTTCACCCTCTTGGTTATGAGGTAAGTTAAGAAATGCTTGAACAATATGCAGATATTATGTTGGCTTCACATAGGGATAAGAATGTAGAAAGATGGTGAACCTATAAGGAGAAGTTCAACCACATTAGGGAAAAATTATACAGAGGATCTAGAAAAGGAAAAGTAGAAAAAATGGTTGAGAAAAAATGTACAACTGAAGAGGATTGGATGAAAGTGAAGAAGAGCACCAAATTTACTACCAAGGCTCAGATAGGTAATACTGGTGCAAAATAAAAAAAGGATGACATTGCAAAGAATGTAGTGGTTTAGATCCACCTACAGTTCAAATTTTTGAGGTAGAGGTTACACATCAACATCTTAGAGCCACAAGATGATCTACAAGGACCTCTCCTTTTTTCAAAGCAGAAAAAACCAACTCAACTAGAAAGAACAAGAGCTACAAGGAAAAAAACCGAGGTACAAGGCCTAATCCAAAGAAGAAATAAGTCACCAAGAAAAAGAAGGCAAGTGAAGTCAAGAAAAAATAAAAGAGTAAGACTAATATAGAGGTAGTGGAGAAAGAAGTGATAAAAGATGTATAGATCAATATCTAGAGGAGGAAAGAAAGAAGTGGAAACTAGACTTGAAAAGAGTTATAACCAGAATTAAAAATGAAGATAAATTGGACCAATTTGAGAAATACTATTTGAGACATGTAGATAATGGTCAAGAAATAATTGAGAACTCAATTGTTAGATATCTATTGAACCTCAAGAGGAACTTATTGGAGATCAAAGGCAATATTTCTAATTCAATTTATAATGAACTTGACATAAGAAGACAATTTGCACTAGAGGAAGACCAATGAATAAGAGAAAAGACTCTATGTGATCTTTCTACATTCGTAATTGTTGAGGAGATGAAAAGAGTACTCAATAAAGAAAGGCCAAAGAAGATAACATAAATGAGGATAGTCAAAATGATGACATGATTATATGAAGAAATTGCAAAAGAGACAGAGGGAACAATAGCAAAAGTGTCAGATGAACTAGTTGAAAGGACACATAATGCGACTTACCAATCTCATCGACTAGTTGGTATTGTTGTCAGAGAACAAGTAGTGTAAATATGGGAAGAAGTTGAAAATGTTAATTAGTTTTACAATATAGAAAGACGACTCAATTTCTTTGTTTTAGGGGTGCCTACCACACTTCGTGCTACTCCATATGAAAAAGAGAAAGAACTAGATACTCTCATAGATAAATTTGTGACCAATGATGAGATTCAGGATATAGTGATGGAAGCCACCATAGAAGATGAAGAGATTCAATATAAGATAAGATAATGATATTAATGTCTGACAAAAGACCAATAGGGGTCCAAGGGACTGGAAGATACAACATGGAAAAAAAGCAACCTACTAGGAGAAAAAAGATACAAAAGGAGAAAGAAGATATTATTACCGAGCAAGAGGTCAAAGCTATGATTAATTAAAGTAAACTTGTATTTATCGATATAGATATAGATACCCAAGGTGACATTTAATCAGTCACACCTTTAGAACAAGGCACCACAAATTAAGGAAATATCACATGTTCATTAGAGGTGAAAGATAAGGTATTGGAGACTACATCAACCGCACCTACTTCTTTACAATCATTGTTGGAAAGTTATCTAAGTAATTATGTTACAAGTATGGATAAAGATTATTTCGATGAAGATGCATTAATGAGGATCTCATTGATGGTTGTTTTCAAAGCCAAGGATAGCTCATAGAAGAAAACAAAAAACATGCAAGGATTTTACGAAAGGCACTAGATAGATAATAGAAAGTATTGCCCATACAAAGGACATTTGAAGGCAATGATGTGGTTGAAATTTTGATAAGTATAATTGATAATTTTGATAATACACTTCACCTCGCTTGTAGAATTTTCTAAGGCCAAGACAAAACATGATTACATTGCAGAAGAATTCCATAAGATATGTGAAAACATTGAAAATGATGTAAAAGTTTTTTATAAGAGTATTAAGGATATTAGAGAATGTGTGAATGAAGGAAATCAATTGTGTATTCTTTGTTCAAGTTTTGTAAAATATCTAGGGGATGTTAGCAAAGGAATCAAGGAAGAGGAAGAAAAGCTAGAAAAGCTTGTAAAAGACTTTGCTAAGACAAAATAAAGTGTTGTGGATATGGACAAATCTCTAAGCAAATTTTTTGATGTAATTAATGTTCTTTAGAAGGAAAGAGACGAAGTCTTACACTGATCCTCTGTTGCAAATTTTGGTATCACCTAAATTGAAGTTATTAGAGACTTCAAATAAAACTTATGAAACCTTTACACCTTTTGACCTTCATGGAGCAGAAATTGTAGCTTATGCCATATGTAGTGTAATTCAAGTTGCAGAGCATATAAATATGGCATGAAATGCCAATTTTTCACAATCAAAGAGGAATTCTGCAAATATTTTGAGATTGGTATAACAAGTTTTTGGAGCTTTAATTTTTTGGACTTGTACATAGTATTGTTTGATCTCACATTTGTCATTGATGTCAAAGGGGAAGTATAATAGTGAAAAATAAAAGTGTACAAGGCGATTATAGCAGTATAAAAGATAGTAGTAGACATTATAAGGGGAATAAGCAGTCATATCATGCATAGATTGAGTTTTGTGAAGAAAATTTAGAAAAGGATGTAGTGGCATTGATACTTAGTCAATTATCCACTAAGTGTTTCCATCAATGCCAAATGGGGGGATTGTTGGCAAGGAACTAGATATGAAGGCATGAATGTTGTTATTGATGGCAACATATTCATTTGGTAAGGTCAGTTGGACTTATGTTTAGTTTTGGTTTTAGTTCGTTGAGAAAATTGACTCTAAGTATGGTTTTGGACTATCAACAGATATATTGTTTTGATCAGGGAACTTAGTAGGTACAATTAGTATGATGTTTGAATAGGATGTCAGTATGTTTGTATTAGTTGATATGTCAATTATCACATGTTTTGGTTGAAAATTGTGAAAAAAAACTTATATCAAGTACAAGGCATGCAACTAAGATTGGACATGTTGGCCTAAGAAATTGAATTGCCTTGTTAATTCAATTACTTGACAATGTAGGGATGACATCCTAGATGCTAACCCTTAGTTAGCTAGTTTTGATAATTGGTTTTGGTTCAATGTACCACACATTTGATCATTAAGGCCAACTTGATAAAATTTGAAAAGGTATATAAAGGGAATATTTACTCATGTGATGTATGGTATCCATATGTACATGATATACAAGCTTTATGGATGATGTTTTTTTAGTGATCACATGTGAATTGTCGATACATGGGCAAAATCAAATGCAGGATATTCAAAAGATCGATCATATATTGTAGTCAATATTGGTATTGTATTTATTAGTCATTGTATAAATCAATATCATTGTAGAGAAGTGAGCTCTCATTGTATTACAACTCCTAACAAGGTTGAGACCTCTAACAAGTTCTAGTCCTCTTGCAAGGATTAATGTACTAAATGAATGTAATGACTCTGAATAGAGAACTTTCATAATAGTACATTGTTATGAGTACCATCCCCACCAGAGTTTTCCCTTGGTCAACGTTTCCTTGAAAAGAAAACATGGTCTTATGAGTTTCTTACTATTGTGTGATATTTTTTGAGTTTAATTATTAGCACTTGAATGTATATGGTTAAGTTTTGACATACTAAGTTGGTATGGACCTATAAGAGGAATTCCTAATATGATTAAAAGGGAGTAAAAGGATAAATATGATTTAAGGGAGATAATGTATACTTGATAACTCCAAGAGGAAAACAACCCACTTAAGATCAACATAAGAAACCTTATTATAACCATGGGTATGGACCTATAAGAGGAATTCCTAATATGATTATGATATGTTACGAGTATCCAACAACCCACTTAATGGTCTAACAAATGGTACTAGGTTTCTAATATACATGGTGCAAGGGCACCTACATTATACTCTTAGTCATCCCAGTGTCTTTCAACATTTTCTTTACCACACTCATTTTTCTTCTTAGCTGCTTTTGATCTTTGCAATTGTTGTGCTTTAGCTAACCTTTCTTCTGTTGTGCCCCATCTCTCATTGTCATTATCCATATCTGACTTCAACAATTCCTCAACATGTTCGCTAATTTTTGCTTCTCTAACCCCATGGCCTAAAGGATCAACAAACATAATTCTTGTGACAACTGCTTCCATACAAGTTTTGTCAATTTCCATCATAAAGCATATTGTTTCTTTATACTTTTCCACAACTATTCTAGGAATTCTCATTTGATTCTTCATCTCATACTCCAAATTTCTTATTAGATTGTTTATGTTCATAATTATATAGTCCTCAGAAGTTTTTCTATAATAATAGCCTACCAATTCCATTGTATGCTTGTTTGGTTTCTATTTTGACTGTGGCATATTTGGGAATCTTTTCATGACATGAAAGAATAGGTATGTGATAAGAGACCCAAATCTAAAGGTTGCATACTTGTTCTTCTTAATTCTTTCCAGGTTATCAAAAGGTGGTTGTTTCCAAATTTCACGCACATTAACTTCAATTCTATCAACACACATCTTATATGTTGCATTTATGAAGCCTACAAAGACTTCATCTTTTCTCGAACTCGAACTCATCTTGTAAGCTAAGATCTTGTCGATAAATCTCACATCATCTTGTTCAATCAGGCTCAACGTCATACCATTCCACTTGGTTTTAGTGTTTGCTAGCACTAATTTTTTCACATTCTTCTCATTGACTACTATTCATTTGTTGCTTAATCCAGTCACCTCATGCAATAGGCCACTTGTTATCTCAACTACTTGGAGTCCCAACCAAAATTTGTTGTTATGAATTCTACTTAGAATGATTCTCACCCACTCTTCACTGTCAAATTCATAGCGGAACAAAAATTGTCCAATCATTAGTTGACCTAAGTGGTTGAATTCATCCTGAAAGCTCATGTCTTGTGTATACACCTCCTCAAATTCACTAGCAATATCTAAATTCCATAGGGTTTCAAACTTGCAGTGGATGTATGATTGCACATCTTCTATAATTACCACTCCATCTAGAATTTGTGAGAATGCCTCAGTAGGTTCATTTCCCAATTGTGAATTTGAACTTTCTTGAACTTATATCTAGGGTTTTCCATAGTATCATGAAACAAAGAGGGATACATCTTTCAAATTTCAAATGACTTCACAATTAACTCTCAATAATGCAAATAAATACCTTGAAATTGTGGAATTAGGGCTTTTGTGTAAACCTCAAACACTTCAAATCTCCTTCAAATCACTCTTCAATTTCCTCCAAAAATTTCTCTTTGCTTCAAATGCTCAAATGATGGTTCATTACTTTGATTTTAGTCATTTTATTCACCATAAATCAATTCAGCATTAATTGTGTCAGTACAAAAACTCAAAAAGATGATATTGTAACGAATAGGCTAAATTTCTTTCTCAAGCTCATATATTACCTTAGATTTTGATGTGCTCTTAACTGTAGCTTTCATACACCATTTCCATGCTCTTCCTAAGTGTGCAAAAACTTCATGTCACCATTTCAACGTCTAATGAATTCTTGGTGTGTTATCCTTGGTTTCCTCTAATGAATTGATTGTTTAATTGATAAGGGTTTGTCAATTATTTCAACTTCTTCTCAGACGTGTCATTTCGCTTCTCAACCCATACTTGTGTGCTTGCAGGTGTATTTTCCTTAACAAATGTTTCATTAAAGTTTTCTACTTGTTCTTTACATTTTCCTTTTGCCTTTCATTACTACTTTCGTTTTGTCTTACATTGTTGTTAGTATTCCTTCTATAGTTCATATTCTATGATCTCGTACTTGGTGTTCTCATGTTTTGATTAGGTAAAAACAAGTTTTGAAAGGACCCGAAACCTTCTACATCAAATCTAAAGACATAACAATATAATGCCCAAATACAACAGTGTGAGTCACCAAACAAAGATAGGGAACAACCAACAAATTCCCACCACAACGGACACCAATCCTCAACAAGGGAGCTTAAGATTTATATTTAGATTTAGAACCTCCCTTGTAGGATCGCAAATTCTCATCTAGAGGAGGAATGGAGTACTTAGATTTCTTTCCTTTAACCGTTGTCCATTCATCCTCTAGCTTAGTCGCATTATTCTACCAATCCCTTGAAGAAACGAAGGAATCCACATGGCAGACTGGAGAAGAAGTATCATCCACCAAAACACTCTCCCTAGCAGAGGCCAATTTGGGCAAACCCAAATCCAAAACATTATCTACTGCAGGTCCAAAGACAACAAAAAGTCTAGAAACAACAGACTAAAAAGGGTGAGCATTCATGACAGTAGGACCAATAGTCTAGGAAGCAAGTGCCTCCACCAAAATAGGCTGATCCAAAGCATCAGGAGTAGTATCCACTAAACCATTAGAAGCAAGAGACCCCTCAATAGCTTGCTCCCAAACAGAAGAAGATTTAGTAACATAGTAATGCTTATCAGAAACACCTGCCACATGGCTAGTCATGTGACAAGGAAGACCTTCATAATCTAGAATTGAGTCTAGATACCCCGTGGAGAACCCAGGAAAATCTTCTCAGGGAGACCCTTAGAGCATCCATCTCAACTAGGATGTGCGCAAACGTCAAATGAAGAACATTAGAGGTCATCGTATCCACAATCTGAAAATCCCCAAAAGCCACCCCAACAGATTCCAAAACAGAATCCAACCAGAGATGCATGGGAAGATTCGGAAGCCTAACCCAAGAAAGGATCTTATTGAAAGATTTTGTAAGTGGGTCAAAATCCTTATGCCAACGTTTGGCCATTATGGGGAAATGTTCCTCCCAAAAGAAGTTGTAATCACACAAGATAGTCCTCCTATCTTCAATATTTTCAAACTTGACAATAAAAAAGCCTTTAGCAACAGGGTAAATTTGAATATCTATAGATAAAATCAACCTCCAAAACTTCGCAATCCAATCATGAAGGACAAGAAGGGAGGGCCAAAAACCCCTAAATCGAAAAATAGCAAAATGGGAGGAGAAAACCTCTACAGTTTCGAAAATCTCATCAACTGTATCAAAATCTAACAAAACTCGAATGGGTTTAGTCACTCACAGAAGTAGCCTCATGTTACTTTGAAGATCTTGAAGAACGACCAACAAAAGGGATAGACTTATGAAGGTCTACCTCAAAAGTAGCAACATCCACGTAAGAGGTAGAACTAGAACACCTCGACCCCCTTGGCCCCAAACACAGCAGAATCCCCTAAGGCAAACCCAGCACAAGCAGCCTTCACTGCAAGAGAAGCAGTTGCACCGGACCCAGTGAAAATAGACGAAGGAGAGGGAAATGCAACACCCCCCCCGCCCGCCCCACCACACCCTCCACAACCGGTGCAACAACAGCCACAGAAGCATCGACAACAGAAGAGGAACCCACAACAGGAGAAAAACTTGGTGTTCTTATGTTGTTCATCCTACAAAATATTGTTTTATGTCCTAAATTGTTACAAAATTGATATGCTATCACATTGTTTCCATATCTAGGTCCAAATTGATTGGTCTATAATCTACAATCCCTAGCAATATGTGCAATATTGTTGCACTTATAGCACATAATTTCATTTCTTATGATATCTTTTGCTCCAATGGGTCTATTAGCTATAGGTTTAGTACTTTTATACATTCCATTATTATTACTATATCAAGGTTTCTTACATTCATTAGCTCTATGCCCATAAGCAAAGCAATTATGACAATAGCCTAAAAAAGGTTTAGAACACTTACTTGTGCAATCCTTCTTCCTATGTCCAAGATGATTACACGAAAACAATCGTTCATTAAATTACACGAAAATAATCGTTCATTAAATTGCTTCTTCACTTCCTTAGGTTGTTCAGATTGATTAGGTACTTCTTGGTTAAGATCTTCTTGTTGTTTAGGTTGTTGGTTCACTAGCTCTAGTTCATCAGTAACTTCAAATCCTTTAGATGATTCTCCTTTAGCATATTGAATCCCTGTCTTGTCATAAATAGGTCTTTGTGTCATAATATGCTCATCAAGCTTCTTAATGCTGGAATACAACTTCTCAAGATGTTGCTTTGTTCATGTAAGTTCTCCTTTAACAATAGTGTTATGCTTCTCAAGTTCTGTGTATTATAACTTTGTAGTCTCAAGTTCATACGTGAACTTGGTAAATTTAGATTTCATATCTGTATTCTCGTATCTCAAATTTGGTTGACTTTTCTTCTTGTCTTCCATCATGCTCATCTTAAGATTGGTGATCTCAAGTTCATGCTTTAGAATCTCATTCTCCTTCTTAAGCTTAGAAACTGCACCATTATCCTTGATCTGATCATGTGACTCTTTCTTCTTAGATTTAGATGATTCAATCTTCTTTTTCAACTTTTGAGTGAAATATTGTGCATCTCTAAGTTTGATCTACATATTGTTTCTTTCATTTGTCACCACATCAAGTTCTTCTAGGGCTTCCTCCAATTTCTTCTAGAACTTATCCATATCCATAGAGATCTTACTCAAGTTGGTAGGCCTACTTTGGGTAAATGTGCTCTAATACCAATTGTTAGAAATAGGGAATACTGAGGGGGGGTGGGGTGAATCAGTATTCCACAAAATTTCGTCCAACTGTGGATATCTTTAATAATCTTTAAACATGTATATATGGCCAAATGGAAAAAGTAAATATGACCATAATATAATGCAACACATAACACCATTTTTTGTTAACTAGGGAAACCCTGGCCAAGTGAAAACCCCAACGGGGATGGTATCGACAAAATGATCCACTAATCAAAGTATCTTGTGAAAGATATTGACCCTGTTAGGAGTCTATTACATCAATATAGTGCCTATATCCCTTTTAGAGGACTAAGCCTTGTTAGAAGTCTCAACCCTATTAGGAGTTGTTATTACAATACCAAAGTAGCAAGCTAAGCCCATTGCTCAAATATGCATATACACTAGTACAATTTGTATACAAAGGTGTAGATACAAAAAAAAATGACCGTGCAAATGTCTTTGATATTTGATTTGTCCTTTTTAGCTTTCTTTACAAAATTGATCATACATCTATACTATAATGTATTAACATAAGGTTTTCATCAAGGCTAATCATACAAAGTGTACATCACAACATTATAACATTACATTATAGTGCCACACTTATTACAAACAAAAAGTGTCTTCCTTTATACCAAATTGCTTAACCAGTAGGCCTTACTATCTTACATGTGTCCCAAAACTCAAAATATTTTTTTGCTAAGTGAGAATTAACATCTAGGATGTTGCCCCAATCTTGTTAAGACGTTGTGGTGAACCAAAACAATCCCTTAACCAAAATGCCTTTCCTCTGTCGTCTGCTTTGTTCAGCCTCTATAACCTATATCTAAAAATCTTGCTATAACTTTGTTTGTACAATGATTATTCTTAAGCACTCTTAACCATGTGCTTATTACATCATGTTCTTTATTCCATCAACTGCACATAGTCTAAAGTGCCTCCAGTGCATTGCGCCGAAACAAAATGTATAATTGTTCCCTGTTTTCTTTAATAATACTTAGACAATTTTCTAAGTCCAAGTATCCAAAACTTAGTATTATTTTTTCTTTATCTTTATAGAAGGTATATGTTTCCATAAATGACAACCCTATATCGTCCTTACATATCCTCCTAGCTAAATTGCCAATAGACTTATTCATGATAACAATCCAATAAGTTGAAATTCACAATCATGCCCTACAAATGCCTATAACAATGCAAAACGAGACTTACAAAGGAACTAACATGTAAGGATATTCTTAAGATATTTAGAACTACCATTACAAGATGTGAGATTGTGCAACAAAATGAACTAGAGATGACATGAATTACATTGTTGAGATGCTTGTAAATCTACAATTCATCCATCATTTCTGCAAACATGCCTTAATGACAAAGTTCGTGTTATATTTTGAGCTAAAAGTTGTTGATGTGGAGAATAGAAAACTTAGATAATCAATTGTTCATTATTAGCTTCCTTCTACCAAGTAGTAGTGCCTTTATGTTGCAAGAGAGAAAAATCTGATGTTTAGTGACTAGTAGAGAAGGACTAATGACAATGAATTGAGAGACCCTCATAATCCAATTATCAATCCATGAACCATCCCCTGCCATGAAAACCCCATCTCTAGGGAGAGGTGTGGTGATATCAATGTCAACCAAAATGCATGCAAAGGTGGTAACACTTATGACTACTATGATATCATCCACCTTTAGGAAACAACCAATAGATTTGTTTATGACCTCAAAACAAGAGTTGTCCCAAAAATAAAGGAGAAAATTAGGAAGATGAACCTATACAAGATGCACATTGAGAGGTTGTGTCAAAGGGTTGAATGAGAATGACTCGCCAAGGTCTTCTTGAAAGAGAGTGATTTCCACATGCTCAGAACTTGCTCATTACCGCATCCTATTCCACGAAGGAAAAGAAAACAAAAACAAAAAATCCCTTAGCACATAAGAAAAGCTCAATGGTACCTGAAACCAAAGGTCTTCAAGAGTTTGTTAACCAATTATGCAAACTAGGTAGATAGCAAAAACTAGCAATTTTGCGCACCAACCTACAATATTGGGGTACTCCACATTTTCAACCACGTCTTAGGATGCAGTCCTATCAGATCTATTTTTTATGGAGTGAGTTGTCCCTTAAAGCCAAAAAAAGTCTTCTACAAGATTAATTGGAATCTTCTCCTCAAAAGTTATAGCAACTACTTTTTACGATGCAAATTTGAATTGCTATAAAAGCTAGGGGAGTAGAAATTGCCCTATCACCTTGTTGTCCGGTTATAAAATTCTTTCAATTTTATAAGCCGTTGTTAATTTTTAAAACTTGCCTGGTTTTAAGCCTTAAATGGATCATTCTATCTGTGAAATTTGCGAGTCTTTAAGCCTCCACGTCTCCGGCTCGTTCCCAGCTCTGCACAGCATTTGAAATTTTTAAAATCCAACTTCTGAGCCTCCAGTTATAAAAGGTTAATGATTGCCGCCTAAACACATATTTCTTAACCTTTAACTTCTTAAAAGGTTAATGTTAACCATCAAGAACGTGTTTTTCTTAACCTCCAAATAAAAGGTTAATGTTAACCACTAAAAATACGTTTTTCTTAACCACTCCTATAGGTTAATGATAGCATTCGAAAACATGTTTTTCCTAACCTAACCTCTCAAAAGGTTAATGAGAGCTACCAAGAATACGTTTTCATTAACCTCTATAAGGTAGTTATTAACCTGGTAAGGTGATACATGCAACATTGTTAATAATGCAGTAACCAGATAGAAGAGGAAGAAAAGCTTCTTTACACCCAAGGAGTTGCAGAGGACGAGATTTCAAAGAATGGAGCCAAGTGGGCATTTCACCAAGTTGTCTGCTGATTTGAATCTGCAAGCTCTCCATCAATATGCAGACGGATCCGACTTTTCAATTAGTGTTCAGGCGAGTTAATTAACAAATTGCAAACTCTTAGAGAAGATTTTGGTCCACCAACCAGTGAATGTTTAGAGAAAATGGACATGCCAAAGAGGCCTTGGCTCTCTTTTTTTTAAAAATGCGATGGGAAGATGTAGCAGCTGACTCGGTTACAATGGTGAATGTTTTGCTTACATGTGCAGAATTGCGATATCTCAAACAAGTGTGGAAACTTGGAAGATGCATGCCAAGTATTTAACATAATGCAAGAACATGATGTAGTCTCATGGAATGCAGTCATTTTAGGATGTGCATAGGGACATCGACAGGTGAGGTTATTGGAAGAATTGTCGGGTGACACTATTCTAATTTAGGAGGCTACGGTAGGCATATTGATCCAAAGGCATGCTGTCTAATACAACCAACTGACATAACCAAGACGTCAGCCTTGTGTTACCCAGCCTCATGCTAAGAAGTTGAACTAGTGGCGCAACAAATAAATATGTGGATTCTGTTACGTATATGGATAAACAATAAAACATATATCAATCCGCCAACACTGCAAGAAATACCATCATGATGATATCATGACCACTATTGTGCATTATCCTGGACAAAATTGGCTTTTCCAAGAACTGCGATGGTTCCCGAATATGTGCAGAGTGGTTATCTAAAAAAGGTTTTGGAAATCTTTGAAAGAAGGTCAGAACGAAATGGGTTCTCATGGACAGCTATAATTGCAGGACATACACAGAATAGGAAGCTTAAGAAAAGGTTATGGCTATTCATAAAAGCGTGATTGCAAATAGATTTTCGTCAGATGTCATAAGTTGTGAGTGCTTTGGTGGACATGTATGCCAAATGTGGGAGTTGAGATGATGCGCAGCAAGTGCTTGACAAAATACTCAAACCAGCTATAGTTTCATGGAATTCATTAATTTCAGGGTACGCCCAATATATAGACATTACAAGGATGTTCAGAAATAATTTTGGCAAATGCATGAGTTGGGAATGAAAGTGGATCACTTCACATTTGCTACAATGTTGAGCGTATGCACCAAGCTTGGTGACCTGAGACAGGGAAAGAAGATCCATACCCACATAGTTAAAACCGATTTCTGATCTCAGCTTTTTGTATACAATGCATCAGTTGATATGTATGCTAAGTGTGGAAGGCTACTAGGAGATCATATGGTGTTTAATGAAGCTTTTGAATGAGATGGAGTTTCTTGGAATACAATGATTGCAAGATATGCACAAAGCAATGATCTTAATCAAACTTTAAAGATCTTCAAAGAAATGCCTCGACCAAGTGTTGTCTCTTGGGATGTCGTGATCGCAGTGTATACTCACAATGAGTTTGCAGAGAAAGCCTTGGAGATATTTAATCAAATGCAATTGACAAGGATAAAGCCATATGCCACAACCCTCACCAGTGTCCTCCTGGCCTGTGCTAATTTGAGCATGATTAAAACAAAGCATAACAGAGGACCGGCTATAGCTTTTGTGAGATGTGAGTGGAACTTTTAGACCTGGCATTCTTATAGCTTTAGTGGGAGTTAGTGGAGCCGGTAAGACCACATTCATGAATGTATTAGCTGGACGAAAAACAAGAGGAGGTCAGAGGGGTAATCACACTAGAATGTCTGGTGCTCTTGAAATGTGAAGAGCTGAGGAATGTATTTTTCAAAAGATATGTTGAATCTTACAACATTTCAAATAAGAATATGTAGCAGTTTGACAAAGTTGCCAAATATTGGGCATGCCAGTTGTCAAAAGAAGATCATTGTTAACCACTGCCGAATCTTGAAGAATGTGCCAGCTATTAAAAGTTTGAATGGATTGGTAAGGATCTGGATTGTGTATTGTCTAGAGCTGGAGAGTATAAAAGTTATTGAGCAAATGAAGAGATTGAAGAGAACCTTCATTAACGAATGCCCAAAGCAGAGGGTGAGATTTGTTTCGAAGAGTTGAAGAGGTTGAGGAGTGTTTTTATTGGGAATTGTCCAAGGCCACAGAGTATACAAGGCATTGAGTTTTAAACAAGCCTAAAGAGCTTTGTCATTACCAGATGTCCCTAGCTGCAGCAGGTACCAAGGTTTTGAAAGACTGGAAGGATTGAAAAAGATGATTATTACAGATACTCTTATAGCAAGTTGTGTTGAAAGGTTATAAAGATTGTCGTGGGAGCTACACATTTTAGGGCTTTTTGAGATAAATCAATTGTGTCTAGGTAGATCCAATAGATAGAGTTAGTAGCTATAAGGATCAATGATTGTATATGTAAACATCTTTAGGAACTCTAGCTAAAGTTTTGTTTTTACAAGTTTCCTTGTATAGGTTAATTTTCTTGAGGTTACTTAACTTTCCAAAATTACGTATTTTGAAGGTGGTTATTAACCACGAAGAGGTAGTTATTAACCTCTATCTCTATATAAGGACATCTTTCTGGCTTTGTAAAGAGGAGAAACTTTTTGGCTTTAGAAGAAGGGAACACTATGCAGAAATTTTGATTAAGAGATGATATTTGGAAAGTACGTACAGATTTGTCTATATAATTAGAAATTCCTCTTAAGTTCTTGGTGCAAGAAAGTAAAGGAACATGCAATTTGAGTTCTCTGATTCTAAATCTAAATTGTTTAGAATGTTGATTCTCTTTGTAGTGAGCATTCTCACGGTATAGTGTAGATGTTTATGAATCTGTGGATCAACATTGTGCTACTAATAGTTTTCAAGCGTAGATCTTGATTGTTGTTATTAGCGGTTTTAATTTAGTAGTTTGGGAAAGCCTTGAAGTCGTGTGGTGCATTCGTCATCATGAGCTTTCTCCCCTTTCAATTTTAATTTTATATCTACTTGAAAAGCTTCAAAATTATATCATACGAGGGAGTTGCCCCTCTAAACGCAGAGGAAGGCCACATACCAAGGGCCTATCCAACTGTTGTGAACGGTTTGCCACACACACTCCGTTGGGCAATTCTACTGTGACAAAATCTGTTTACCAACACACCTTTATGTTTTTTTTGTCACTTTTTATATCTATAAAAAATGTATTCTCATCAAATAAAAGATTAAACATTTTTAAATATTTAGAAAGTGAATTGAATATGTTAAATTAAAAAATTCATGAGACAAGTGCTTTCACAAACTATGAAGCTTAAACTTTGAAAATAAAAACTCCACCAAAAAATTTATGGGACCTCCCAATTTAAAATAATCCTTCAAAATCTCAACAACACATGTTGAATTGTTAGAAAGTAAAGTCCATCAAGATAACTAAGAGTGGGGGAATTAATTATGTACTTAAAACAACTCTCGGTGTCTTTATTAATTTTAAAACATGTAAATAATAGATGCAACAACCATAGAAAGATAACCATGCATAATAACACCATATATGTTAACTATGAAACCTTTGATTAGAGGGAAAACTCTGGGGGGATGATGCCCACAAGATGTAGTAATATAAAAGTTCCTTAATGGACTCTATTAAGAGCCAATCAAATACAGTCTGAATATGTGAGTCCTATTAGGAGACTTTGAAACATTGTTAGAAGATTTCAACTCTGTTAGGAGTTGTGCCAACCCTGTTAGGAGTTGAAAGGATGACAATTGAACCCACTTTATAGATAGCCTCAGATTGTCCTCACTAAACAATCTTCAAGATAATCTAATCTAGGTTATGAACTAATTAAACAAATTATTTGTCAATGTAGTTCCTTTGAAGCTCACGGTACATCCTCAACATCAATCTCTACTCTAATCAAATACAAATTCGCATCCAAGTTTGCATAACCAAATATCACAATGCATATGACCGCATATAATGATTAACCACAAGGAAATGATCTTTCTTTTATACCAAGTCCTAAAACAAGTATTGAGTTGGTCTCGAGGCTTTCACAATTTACATTGATAATATATGACATCATTAAGATATTACATTACACGTTAATTTGTTCAAAGCTCCAGTCTCCATAAACATTGCTCAAATATCAATACCAAGAGTCCTCAATGACTCAGTTCAAACATAGATACTAGTCCAGATAAAAGAAATAATGCTTTGCTACATATTGAATTGATGCATTCTCCATATCAACTACTCTGAAGTAGGTTGGGCCATAACCCCAAGCATACCTCTCAAACACTTAAATGTATCATTGGCCAAAGGCTTTGTAAATATCCCTATTATCTACTTCTTTGTGCTAGCATATTCCAATCTTATTTTTTTTTTTGCAACCTTTTTTTCTTTTTTTTTCAAAATCAATTCCTTCTTGATGTGAATATCCTTTACAAACTAGTATCGCTTTGTTTCTCACAAGTTCACCTTGATCATTCATCTTTTTTCTAAATACCCATTAATTCCACTAACATTCTTATCTTCAGGTCTAGGAATCAATTCCCAAGTCTTATTCTTTTTAATCTACTATAATTCCTCTTTCATAGCTTTAATTCAATAGTTAGTTTTACAAGCTTCATCAACATTATTAGGCTCAACTCAAATTAAACACAATTCTTCACTAACATTGTTTCTTGTCATAACTCACTTTGTTCATATTTCCAATGATCTGTTCATCAAGGTAATTATTTGCCACGTTTTTGTTAGGTGCCACTTGCTCAATTCTAATATCTACTCTAGGGTCATGTTTAGATTATCTCTGTACTTCTCCTTGTAATTCAGTTTGCAAACCAGTGTCAGTTTTATAAACTAATTCATGCTTAACATTAGGATTGTTAGTTTTTTGATTAGTTGCTTCATTAGAATTATAGTCAAGGATCCTATATTTAATTCTAACCTTTCATCAACTCTCACATTAGCACTTTCAATAATAGTCTTCAATCTCTAGTCAAAATATCTATATGCTTTAATTTTCAATGAATAACCAAGAAACATTCTTTCATCACTTCTAGAATCAAATTTTCCAATATCATTGTCCCTCTTAATATAGCATTTACTTCCAAAGATTCTAAAGAATTTCATAGTAGGTGTATGTCAAAACCATAGTTCATAGGATGTCTTACGAGTACCTTGTGTATTTGTACTATATTCATAGTGTATAAAGGTGTATGCTTTACTTCTCTGCCAATATTGCTATATTATTTTCAAATATCATTTTTCTAGCTGCCTTTGTTATTGATCTATTCCTTCTTTCTGTTGTCTAATTTTGTTGCAGTCTTAGGGGCTAAAAGTTGCCTCTCCATACCATTATCCTTATATAAATTGTTAAATTCATTTGAAATAAATTCTCCTCCTGTATCATATCCAAAGCATTTAATCTTCAAGCTGATTCATTCTCAACTCTACTATTAAATATCTTGAATTTCTCAAGCTTCAAATTGAATGTACATCATTCTAGTGAAATTATCATTAAGAAGCATGAAACACCTATCATCATAAAAAACTCTTGTTCTTGTAGGACCACTTAGAATTGTATGCACAATCACCAACTTTGTTGAAGTAGTAAGCATATTGCTTGGAAATAAACTTTTGTTTTGTTTTGCCTACACACATTCTTTGCACATCATGTTAGTAGATTTCACAATCTTAGGCAAACCTCTAATTGCAAATGTAATATTGGCCTTTGCAATGTTTTCAAAGTTGATATGACAAAATCTCTTATACCATAACCAACTATCATCTAGTTTAGCAACCAAACATGTCATTTTAGTAGGGTTCAACTAAAATACATTACCTTTTGTTCGTGTACCAGTGCTAATCAATTACCATATTTATCCTTCATAATGCAAGTCTTCTCTATAAACTGCATTGTACTTGCACTTCTTATCAATATAGGCATGTCTCTTTGTACGCTAAAAACAATTTCCACTCTAAACAACAATCCATTCTATTTCATCCACATTTCATTTATCTACATCCACACTAGAAGAGTTTCTCTTGTAAAATTAGGTGTACAAGGAATAACTTGTTCAATCATCTACGCTTTCTAATGAAAAGTAGGTATCAAGGTCTTTCGGATTTTCCATACAATTTCATCTTCAGTCTTATCACCTCCACAACTTTTGATTCCAACAACAATTTATGATATTCGACCAAATAAGTTATTATAGTTTTATCTTCCAACATCTTAGCATCTTGAAACACACATATCTAACTTTGCAATCTAGCCTTCTTAGCTTTTTCATCACCTTCAAATATTCTTTGTAAAGTAATCCAAATCTTATGTGCAAGATTCGAGAATTCTACCTCTACATATTCAATTTCAGAAAGAGTTGTCAATAGTGCTTCTCTAGCAAGCATATTCTGAATGAATAGACCTTTCTCAATTTGTTCACAATAGTCAAGCTTGTCTTTTCCAATCACAACTTTCTAACTCGTTATAACCAACCAAAATTTTGAACTCGTGCATAGTAAGCATGTCTTCATCTTCTCCTTCCAGCTGTCATAGTCAATTCCATCACACTGAACTTTCTTTCCTGAAATAAGACATGGATCTCCTTAAGTTGTTAAACTTCTCCTTCAAGGACCTAATGCTCTGATACCAATTGTTAGAAAGTAAAGTCCATCACGATAATTGAGAAGGGGGGTGAATCAGTTATGTACTTAAAACAACTCTCAATATCTTTATTAATTTTGAAACGTGTAGAAAATATATGCAAAAACCATTTAAAGAGAACCATGCACAATGACACCAAATATGTTAACTAGGGAAACCCTTGATTAAAGGGAAAACCTCGGTGAGAATGATGCTCACAAAATGATATACTAATATAAAAGTTCTTTGTGAAAGGTTGGACTCTATTACAAAGGAAATACAATCAATACATGAGTCCCTGTTATGAGATTTTGAATCCTTGTTAAAATATTCCAACTCTATTACAAGTTGTGCCAACACTGTTAAGAGTTGAAAGGAGGACAAATGAACCCACTATCCAAATATCCTCATACTAGCTTCACTAAACAATCTTCAAGATAATCTTATCTAAGTTCTAAACTGACTAAACAACTTCTTTGCCAATATTGTTCCTTTGAAGCTCACAATACATCCTCAACATCAATCTTTGCTCTCATTAAATACAACTTCATATCAAGTTCGCATAACCAAACATCATAATGCATATAACCACATATGATGATTTAACACAAGGAAATGATCTTTCTTTTATACGAATTCCTAAAATAAGAATTGAGTCGGCCTTGAGGCTTTCTCAATTTACAATGATAATATAGGACATCATTAAGATATTACATTACAATTAAACTCTTTCTACGATGATTTTTACAATAGTTGGCTCACAAGAACAAACATGTTGAACAGACATCATAAGTCAGCTTAAACTGCAAATCTGATTTCGCCATCTAAAACATGGCATCTTGAATATGTCACTTACAATCCTCTAAACGTGATTAACCAAATTCCATCTTAGCCAAAAGATACAACTGATTTACTAGTACCCTCTTTTCAGAAATTATATCAGAAAGCTACTTCCAAAAAATATCACATAACTCTATCATAACTACATATCTCTTTCTGTGCACATAATTGTAGTATAGGGTAAAAGCACACTTTTGTCACTATTTAGGATACCAAAACTTGTTTTGGTTTAAACTTATTTCTCTATCAAAACTCTTTTTTTCCAAAAACTAAAAATTCCCTTTTATAAATCTCAAATTCAATATCATCAATATAAAAATTTAGTGTTTTGATTAGTTATAATATGTTATAATTTCAAAATATTATAAGTTGACATTTCAACATTTCTAAAGAAGCTCCCTTGAAAAAAGAAAAAAAATAGTAAATCATATCAAAATAAAATAAAATTTATATTTGTCTCTATAAGAGAGTCCTCTTCACAGATTTGTAATTTTTTTCAAGGAGATGTAGATTTGATAGGAAAGTTTTGAGGGGAGGAATAAACTGTTGGATTCTGATAAGGTCGAACTTGAGTACTTATAACAAAGAAAATATACATCAAATATAAGATATTTTCAAATCAAAACAAAAAAAGAGGATTTGCATATACTTTTTTGACGAGAACTGCACCCTATATTTTTTACAATAAAAAAGGGGACTAAAATTTTTTTTTAAAAGAATAAATTTACAACTTCAGAAATATTCACAAAATAAGGTATATGTTAACATCAATGACATTCTATCATGCATGTAACACAAGCACTTAATCATTTCTCCAGCAATGTTAACATACTCCCCGATAGGAATACCATCAACATTCATCCTAACAGACACTTTTTGGGAAGCCTCCCTCCATGAGATCACACCTTTAGCCACACACAACCCCTGCAGAATTATTGACACAAACTAGAGGTCAATCTTTCACCTTTGGAGTAATATTTGCAATAAACCTAGCAATATTAGCAAAGCTTCCCCACCAATAACAAGAGGCTTTGGGGCCTCCTCATTCACAACCCTTCTACTAGGCATCACATTAGAAGAAACAAATAGAGTGACATCTAGAACATCTTCAAAAGACCCACCCACAATCAACAAAGATACAACAATACCTTAAGGCCCAAGCCACATGGTCATAGTAGAGTTTGGGTTGGAACAAGAGATTAGAAGAGAATCAAAGACACAAAGCAAAGGAAAGGTGGGAATGCACTGCCAAAACCCTCAAGGAGGAGCAAAGGAGCCCCATTTACTAATGCAGAGGCCACAAGATTCAAACACACTTCAATCATGTGGGTTGAAAAGTCAATTTCAAAAATCATACTATAATAACATAATTATTATCTTGTTGACATTATTTCCTTCTTATTATTAATTAAATTCGACCACTCATGCTCCTGCGTGCTAAAATTAGATTTTGATCAATAAGAAAAATTAAGTCCTCTTTTAAAACCTTTATACCAATATATTAAAAAACCGATATCAAAATTAAAAAGGTGGCAAATATCTAACAATGCGTGATCCTTAAGTAATCGATATTGTGGTAAATGTTTGTAAAATTGTACCCTTTATAATCCTTATCCGTGAGTCGCCATTTTGCCACGCGTACCTGCAAAATTCTGTCAATAGTCAATAGTAAAAGTAAACAGCCAAAGGCGCTAGCTTTTCGTCGGCATGTTCAATGTATTTTTAGAAGTCAATGGAGAATCTGTACAAAATTAAGTAGAACTTTGGCCACTTCTGAAACCCTTGATATGAGCTCTCATCCCCAACTGGAATAGATTGATAACAGTCGCCCTAAGTAGTTACGCTTTAAAGGGTAAGAAAATTAAACCAATTTTCTATAAATTTTGCTTATGAATGCTGCCGTAAAGATGAAATTGATTTTTGCAATTCAGTAGTTTTAAGAATCTGAAGCGGGGAAAACCAATGGTCAGCCTGCTACTTTCTATCGTACGGAATAGGTTTTGTTACTCTCTGCTTAATTTTTTTTCCTTTAGATCGGCGACCTCATTCGATTTATTGCTGTACAATTTTTGCAGAAGTCTATTTAAGCTTTGGAATAGGTAGTCAAAGCTTTAGTTTGGACTATGCTGGGTGAAGTTGTCAATATGAAGCTTGAATATTCATCATTCCTTCGAGAAATTGGTTTTTACTTGTGCAAATGAATTCAAACGAGAAAATTAGATCAGCTTTACTGAAAAAGAACACGTAGTGGAGATTTTATGCTTTATCTTTAAGAACCAAAAAACCTAAAATTTATATCTAAATTGTTACCGGACCATGAGTAAAGGTGTGGTGAAAGCACAGAGATTTTTTTAACTAACCCATTATCTTTTGAGTACAGTAGTGTCGTTTAGAAATGTCGCTTTTTCTGGAGATTTGATCCGTAAATTTCTTGAAAAGCAAATTTGAAGAACTAGAAAAACAAAAAGTATAAACACTCGGGAAATAAGGGTTACATCTAATATGTTCACAGATATTCATATAAGTTTTTTTTTCCCTGAAATATAGTTAGTAATGCTCCATTTCGAATATAATCTCAAAAATTTTGTAAATACTTACATATGTAAATGCAAGTGGACACCATCATCCTCCCACAAAAATGTACAATTGACCATTTTTCAAAAGATCAAAAATATTATGGATTTTTTTGAAAATTTCATCATTTGATCTTCATATCTGCATAGTTTGTAGTCAAAAACAACAAAAAAATTGGAGAAAACTAAGTATGTTTTTGTGAATCTGGAATAAAAAATTTGACTTTCTTTTGTCTTTGGTACTTTTTTGTGAGAGATTAGCCTCAATTGACCTATTTTAACTGTGTGATATTTGTAGTTCTTAGCACCTTTTAGTTTATACAACTTGCTCTTCCTTTTCTTGAAGAAGGAGCTCAAATTTTCATATAATTTTACTCTCTTTTAAGAGAACTGATTTTAATTTCTGTCTATTTAAGCTTTGTTCTTGATTTATGATAAAATATTATCGGAGATTTTATACTATTATACGTTTAATACGAGTTGATTTAGGTTGTTTCCTGAGTCAACGCAGCACAAATTCAAAGCCTCAAAGGTTGGTTAAAACATTTTTTTTGCTCTAAGAATCGCATAGGTAGGAGGAATAATGTCACGTGTAGATGAAATTTAATTCAGTTTGTTATCTTTGTTTAGATTTATGCGGTGCTTAGGATTTTCATACTTTACACTTTAGATTGAGTGATCGTGGGTCTAAGCTTAGTGATATTATACATAAAAAGTTTTCTTATAGATTTCACTTTCTTTTTTTTCTATAATATGGAGAAAGGAGGTAAGATTATGAGTAAATGCCATGAAAAGAAATCGTGATTTTATTCATGTTAAATTTTATCCGATTTTGCATAAATTATGTCAAAAGCAGGTACAATTTAAGATTGTTAATTCTTGATATAACTTGAACAGTATAATTAAAAATTGCAGTCATATCAACGCACAATGAGTTTAAATAAATTAGAAGAGATTTAGAAACGTTATGGAAATAAGAATTTGTTAAGAATCGCTAATATATAATTTAGTTTGTTTTATGTGCAGGCAATAAGATCTCGTGAAGATTAATTTGAACAGCTTTGGATATGATTTATAATTTTTACGTTTCTCTCAATTTCACAGAATATTTTTTCACAAATTACAAGTTTTGTATTTTGTGTTTTGTTTTACAGGGTATATTGAACGTCACTAGTCTTAGAGGATAAACTCCACTAATGGCGACCATTTCTGCACTTCACTGTAACATACCAGTCATTAAAGTTCAATCATATTCCGTTGATAAGCCTTCAGCTTCTTCCGCCTCTGCCACCAGATTCCCTCACCAATTCGCCATTCACTCTCAATCTTTAACCACCATCATTGCTAGAAGGCCAAGGAAGTTATTTAATTTCACAGTATTCGCAGGTGATGCAGCCGATGAATCTAGTGTGGAAAAGACTGATGAGGGGGTGAGTACAGATGCAACTGGCACTGCTACTGCAACACTTGAGAAAGAAGAACCAAGTGAGATAAAAGGCTTAAAGCGTGCTCTGGTAGATTCATTCTATGGAACGGGCAGAGGATTGAAGGCTAGCAGTGAAACAAGAGCTGAAATTGTGGAACTGATCACTCAATTGGAGGCCAAAAATCCCACTCCTGCACCCACAGAAGCTCTCAGCCTCCTTAATGGAAAATGGATCTTGGCGTGATTCCTCAATCCAAATCTCACTCATTTCCTTGAATTTCAGCAGACTGTTTCATTTATGTGTTTGTTTTACTTTTCTTTCTTTAGAAAATAGTTGGAGAGCTAGAATTCGTCAATAGATTCCAATATAATAAGTAATCTCATCCATTTAAAAAAAAAGGTTTTTAAGCATTTTTTTGCAGCATGTTTCTTCATGCATCTCTTCTCAAAGTTAAATGCTAAACTCTAATGAATACAAGCCTTTTCAGACTATTGATGCCAAGGTCTGAGGGGTAACTATCATTCTGCCAGAGTCCACTTACGCACCAACCATATCCTCCTTCAACATCTTGTGTCTACCATTCTTCCAAAGGACTTGGATCCAGCCACTTCATTCTACACATGAAGTTGGGTCTAGCATTCAGCCAAGATTTGGTATCTACCCAATTCATACATTTTTCACATGATGTCAGGTCTAGCTTCCCACCGAATCTATCAAGGACTTACGCCTGGCTATGTCCATTTTGGAACTTAACCAACAAACAAATTCTTAAAATTCTGCTTAATTAAAGTTGTGAATTAGGCATTCCACAGAGTAGAGAAGGAGAGGTATGAAGCCACTAGTATTTAATTAGTTTTCCGCGATGTAGGCCAGGCCAGAAATTAATAGAAATGAGGCTAAGGTTTGAACCATTTCTGAACAGAGTAGGGCAGGCCTTAGTGTTCAGTATAGATTGGGGAGAGAATCGGTATCTTGTTTTTCATACAGTTATTTTCATTCCTTGGCAGTTAGTTGTATTCCCAAAGTCACATGATGGTCTAGGCTTGTTTAACCAGTTCATACTGCCCATGGCAGAGAGGTTTTTTCAAAACATTTGAGCAAGGACTTCGTACTTGTCCTACTTCAGCCCTTTTCCACATGGTATCAGGCCCAATTTTCTGCCAACTCTACCTAGAACTCATACTTAACCTTGTCCACTATGCTAAAACTTTAACAAGTACCAAATCCTTGCTCGTACCTAACCTTGTCCACTATTTGAGCAAAAATTTTAACCAGCAAACAAAATCTTTAAATTTGTGAGATTTACAAGTAATAGAGACCTGAAGCCAGCAGAATACAATTTATTTGTCAGAATCCACAAATGACAAATCTTAGATTAGATCGGGCTAGAAATTCATTGGATTCAGGTTGAGATTTGAGTCATTGCTCAACAGGGCAGGTCAAACCTTATTGCTAGGTATGCAGGGGAGAAAGAGCTTGTCTCCCTGTAAAGCTAAGCTGACTCCTCTGCAATCATATATAATTCCGAAGCCACAAGATGTCTGGCCTTGTCTAACCAATCCATAGTGCCCATGCCAGAGAAATTCTTCAAAACCAAGCTTCCAGTAATCTATTAAGCACAGGTTAATGCAAATGTGTGGGTATTTTCAACAACCATCTCCTGTGCAGCATCACAATAAGTGGCTGGGGAGAGAGAAGAACAGTAAATCGGGATATTCAAAAACTAAAGGCTTATTTGACATGGATCATCTTGGAACCCCCCACAACTATCGGGTTTCAGCTACCAATCTCTAGAATTCTCTAAAAGCACAGAAGGCAATCTCTTCTTGTTTGTTATTGGTCCCTGTTCAATTCTGTTCTCTTACTTGTCTTCAGGCTGTCCAGCAATATATACTTATTGAAATTTCATTTGATTTTCAGGTATACATCCTTTTCTGAGCTGTACCCACTCCTTGCAGCAGGGACCCTGCCTTTGGTGAAGGTTCAGGAGATCTCCCAAAAATTTGACTCGGAGACTTTGACAGTAGAAAACTCTGTCCTATTTGCAGGGCCTCTGGCCACCACATCTTTCAGTACAAATGCAACTTTTGAAGTTCGGAGTCCCAAGAGAGTACAGGTTTGTATTCCAAATGAGTACAGAAGCTTTTTTTGTCGTCTTAGCAGAACTACTACTACTCTTGCACAAATCTTGGCATAATAAGGATATAAGATTTGAAAAAATGTCTATATTTTAAGACTGCTGCCAAACTAAAAAT
Organism: Cupressus sempervirens; assembly: GCA_028749045.1. NCBI lineage: Eukaryota > Viridiplantae > Streptophyta > Pinopsida > Cupressales > Cupressaceae > Cupressus > Cupressus sempervirens. The sequence goes on along the minus strand of CM053785.1, from coordinate 25,128,159 downwards.
TGGAATAAAAACATGATATTTCTTTTATGCTTCCTTCACCGATTTTATCTTTTTCACATTATTCTGAATTTTTGAATTGGACCTGAATGATGATTGACAGCAGTCCTAACAACTACTTCACTAAAATACGTATTTTCTGTGGATGATATACAGATAAAGTTTGAAGAAGGAATAATTAGCACCCCACAGATTATAGATTCTATAGAAATACCCGAAAATGTAGAATTTCTGGGACAAAAGATTGATCTTACTCCTTTCAAAGGGGTGCTAAGTTCAGTACAAGATGCTGCATCTTCAGTAGCTAGAACCATATCTGAACGACCTCCCATCAAGTTTCCAATTCGCACTGACAGGGCTCAATCTTGGCTGTTGACAACCTACTTGGATGAAGACTTAAGAATCTCTAGAGCTGATGGAAGCAGTGTTTTTGTGCTAATCAAGGAAGGAAGCCCTTTGTTGCCTCCATCTTAATCTAGTTATATGAGTTTTAATCCGACTATTTATTTTATGCTATTCAAGTTCTGAACAAATGTTCCTCTTGGTATTATACACTTGGCTTTTTGTATTAGTATCTAAAATAAAACACCAAGACTAGTGTTCACTTCGCTAGTCCCTCTTGTACTGCTATAAAAAATGTGCCTCCAAATATATGCAATAGCCTCAAACAACCAGAAGCCAGTTCCAATGTAGTTGTTTATCTGAAATATATAGCATTAAAAAGCAGAGACTAGTTGTGAACTGACCAAAGATTCAATTTCATCAGATGCTTGACTTGATTGGGTTACACATATAAGTTTGCAAAGTCCATCATAAATCTGCAATCAATTAATTAGCATTTATTAAAAATTAATTAGTACCACCACAAGAATGAGCTATTAAACTAAGATCTAAAACGGAAAATTAATGGGGCCTTTTATAATGATGTGATCCCAAATGTTAGCGTGGATTATTGAACCTATACAACCTCTAGAAATGGAAGGAGTATCCAGTATCCACATACTGTTTCACCAGTCAGAAAATAGATCCACCAAAATATTCTTTATTGGCCATATTGGATATTATCATTTAGACAAAAGAATATTTTAAACAAGAAACATTGTAGAAAGAAATTTGATGTTTGACCATGAAATTACCATAATAAGTTTTAATTAGTACACAAGACAACCGTACCTTACCATGACTTAATCATAACTAGAACAAATATTAAGCTAGATATGTAACCCTTGCCAAAGGCCCAGGATATTAAGAGAATAGAATGGTTACTACTGGAATAGCGTCTGCAAATGCTATCTTATAAAAAGCAAGTTGCTGCACCCAATACATCAAAATGCATTTAGAAGGAATTTAATATTGCCTAATCCCTTTGTAGCAATTAGGAATCTAGACTCAATTGTCTGACCTGCACTGGCTTTGTAGAGAACCACAAAGGCTCTCCTATTAAATGAGTATACTGGAAAGGATGCTTTGGACTAGCATTGAATCCGGCAGACAGCTGTAATTGTTATCCCAGCTATTTAATACTAATAAATTTAATCATATATTAAATATTATACTTGGGCATCGGGATTATACTTATTGAAATGAAAATGCAATAGGAAGCAGAAAATTAGTAAATCATAAACTGTTTTACCTTAGGAAATAGTAGTAAAAGAATCAGCATAAAATGATTTCTACAGAGTGCCAGAAACCCAAGATGGAAAGCCTATGACAAGTTAGGCATTCAGTCAACACTATTTGAAAATCGATGATAAACAGGCATGAAAACCATTAATAATCACAATGTAACAACTCTTACCGATCCATCCCCTGTAACGATGTTTCTGTGAAATAGTGTATACCTAATATGGGAGGTAGAATCACCGATAACAACTACACTTCAAAGATAACAAAAGACAGCAATCCATGAAAATGATTAGGAATTCCAATACATAGACAACAAAATCAGTACCATATGATGTGCTAAATGTGACTTAAAATCGTTTTAAATCCATAAACATTGTGAATTGACAAATAGATAATCAAAGAATACAACATTGACCCAAATTTAACTGGATTAACCACATTTCAATAAATCATGAATGAAAATTGGGAGATAAAGTGTAATAACGGAATTTTACAAAATAGATTATGTAATGAAAATTACAGAGATGGAATAAAATAAGAGACGAGAAGAAAAAAGTCAAATATGTGGCTATTGATCTTAGAGTTTGAAAAAAGTGAAGGATCCAACAGTATGATCACTGCTATCAGCAGGTTCTTCATTCAGAATATTCATAGTTCTTTTGATATCACAAGACCCCAAAGATGCCACAATAAATTCTCGAACAATTATATAGTTGATTTAAGAAAAAGGTGCTTTAAAGCTATGCACTATTGTACAAGATCTTGTGAGAAGATATTATTTGAATATGTTATATACACAACAAGTCTATCTAGGGCCTAATGTTTATAAGCTATTTACAAAACTAGGAAATGGATAAAAATTTATATATTTAATATTATGAAATATAATGCTTTTATGTTGCTAATCATTTACAAATGTTCTGATCAAACAAACTCTTGCTACCACAACCATGACATTCATATCAGCTCCTTTTAAGCAATCATCACAACTTAACTCCATTTATATAGAAACCACCTCCACATAGTAGCCATATGAATCTCTTGGATGCATGACTCATGGAAATGGTGTGTCCAAGAGATAAGATTATAAATCCTAATTTCTCCCATTTAGAAGGGGATTTAACTCACTATAAGTAGCATGGAGAGTAACTCAAGCTAAGCTACATGTGTGTCAATCAAATGCACAAATCCAAGGCACATGACTAATTGGCGAACTACCTAAGTATGCCTAATTAGACTAAATAATAAAATATAAAGCGATTGTAGCCTAATGAACCAAAATGAACTTAGAGTACCTAAACAACCCTTCATCCCCATGCATGCCCACCTCCCTTAATACAACTTTGGTAGAGAGAGTGCTCAAAGAAGGGTTCTAGCAATTAGGCTTTATTAGATACCCATGTACAACAGTTCCCCTCTAAAGAGGGAAAATTGTGGAACAAAGCTCCCTTAAATTGAACCTAATGATTGTGACTCATTTGGAATATGAATCAAGTGCAAGGTTCAAGTACATATACAAATGGATGACTAATGAAACTCATAGTGAGTTTTCATCGATGATGGGAGGAGAAATCACAATACATGTCATGTAACTACATTGCTCACTCATAATATGTTCTATTTTATTGAAACAATAGAGGCCCCAAGATTTAAGGACCCCTAGGATGGAACTTTATTTTAGTTTGTCATTACAAAATGTCAATATATTACCACCCAAAAGACATGTACATGTGTGATTCCCTCTCCCTCACACCCACCAATTATTTCCATTTAGACACTTTTAATAAGTAGATTTTATAGCGTCTTATATTTCCTTGTTATGTTTTACAAATTCTCAAAGTGTCCACATAAAAAACTATTAAAATTTTCCACAAATCCAACTACCATCAAACTAACAAACCTTACACAAATAAGCCAAGAGAACAATTATACTTAGTGTTGTTGATATATATTACATAGTACACAAATCATGTGTTTAGAGTAAGGCAATAAATAAGTGTGGAGATCAAGAGTAGACATCAGCCATAGATGTATCTAACTAAATCTAAACATGTGTAATTAATGGAAACAACCAAATAAACTAGCATGATAAGAGTGCAGCTTTGCATTAACTAGATAAGTGTCAATTAGGTGCATACAACAAAGGAACTAATAACACAACTACCTAAGTTAGTTTATCCTAATTAGGTTTCTAAGTAAACTATGGTAACAAATTAAATTTGGTTTTACCCTATCTGTCTTATTTCTAATCTTCCATGTTAATTAAGAAAGAATCTTATGATTTGATTAATATTCCCTATCATTATCCTAATCGTTTTTCTTTCTATTTGCCAAGTCCTAGCCTAAGTTAATTTTTATTATTATTATATATTGTGATGATGTGAAAGTGGAATACACACACTCAATTAGGAGGAATACCAATATTTTGTCACAAAGGAAATCCAACCAGTACAAATGGAAGTACTAATGTGTGATCCTCTCAATGTGGAATGGAAGCCTCTTGGGTTTTGATCCTCCTTTCTCTAAAAAAAGGAATTGTAATGTAACGAAAAGAAGTATTATGAAATGACAAATAGGGAAATGTATTTACCAATATTCAAACCTATGATAAACTATCAAACCGTGAAAGAAATAGAAACCAAGCGAGATTTGAAACCCACAAGCTAGAATCTGCAAACCCTTAAAATCTGAAAGCTTCTGGACAAGGTCGACTTCTAAGGTGAAGGTCACTTGGAGGTAGAGATCTACATGATAGAGGTTGAGGTCAACATGTACTTCTCTGCACAATAATATGAGATATGAAAGTTCAACAGAAACTATGATAGTAAGTCTTGAATTCTTGATCCTGAAAACCTACAAATTTTGTATCCACGCACAAGAAAAGGGAGATTTTGTTCATGGGGAAGGGCTTGCCTTGATCAAGCCTCACTTTAGGAATCAACCTTGGATTAAAATAAATATAAATGAATGAATGCTAACATGTAGAAAAGTAGATCTAACAATGGAGGATATCATACCAATGTTGACGCAATTATGTTTACTACGTTGATACAATAGCCTTGACTCAACATAAAACCAAAAGGAAATCATGTAAGAAAAAACCTCATGAATGAATGCTTGTAATTTGCCCTGTTTGATGAAAGAAGAAGATTTGAGTGTATGAAGATGATCTCCTCCTCAATGGACAACTCCACTATCTCCCATTAAGAAAGAAGCTAGATCTAGAATATGAAATGCATGATGAATCAAAAAGATCTTGAATACTTGCCTAAAAACTCCTTGAAAGCACTTTCTTGATTGCTTGAGAGTAGACTTGCTTGCAAATTCGTGGATGAAGAATAGATGATCAAATGAAGTGAATAAGCATCTTTTTGTCCCAATTTTGGGCATCAAACTCAAAAGGGTCGACTGCACAAGGCCGAAAAAGATTAATCTTTGCATTGGTCTCGAGAACCAATTAAAAATAACCTCTGGAGTAGAGGTCAACCTCAAACCCTGCCCCATGTATAGATTGAGGTCGACCTATACCTAGAGGTGTTAACTTCTAGGCAAGAATTCTCAGACCAAAACAAATGTAAGGGGGTAAGGGAAATATGGTGAGAAATGTGAGAAAATCAGCTAGAAATGCATTTAAATCATGTTTTTTTGTGATTAAAGGAATAAATGAGAAGCCACGCATAGAAATTAATGCCAACTTAGACTTTTGAGCAAGATTGGAAGAAAAAAAGGACCTTGGTTTGAATTATTAAACATAATAGGTCATAATGCAAACCACACTAAGGATAGTTAAAATGTTCTTACAAAGCAAGTGTGCACGTTTTAAGATGGTGCATCTACCTATTGTAATTCCTCCCTAATCATGTGCTTATTGCTTAGTTCTTGATTACTTAGTATCCAAAAGGAATTAAAAAATCCTTTACCCACCTTGAATAAAAATCCCCTTGTATGGCAAATCTGTTAAGGCATCTAGCCCAAGTTAGTTTATTTATTATAATTATCTACCTATCATAATTCCTCACATATGAGGAATATATTAATCCTTAATTAAATGGTGTTGACTAACTCCAAATCCCCATACAAGCTATCTTGTTCTCTCTTTCATAAATTTCTCTTCTTGGAAAGATCCCATGTCTTGCAAACATGCATCTTCTTTCCCAAAAGTTCCTAAAACAATTTAAAAATTCCTTTATTCCTCCCCCCACCAACTTGTCCCCTTGGACAAGAATCGCCCTTATGGAAAATCTTCCAAGGTGCCTTCATTCCACTCACCCATCCTCCTTGCGACACTTTACAGTTTGATGCTTTGAGAAATCTCTTTCATCTCCACCCTTGAACTCTTGAGCTAATCTCAGCCCTCCATTTTCATCTCTCTAGAATATTTTGATCACTCACCTTGGCATGAAAGCATCATGTTGTTGGATATTTAGGCAAGCACATGTCAAGTCAATTACATGGCCAAATCATACTTGCAAGAGAATATACCTTAGTTCTTTCATGTTAAGTTTAATGCATGATTATATTTTTTAGACAATATAAATAACAAGTCTTAATATAAATTTAGTATTAATATTAATTATTAATTATATGCTGTCCTAAAATAGTGAGTAGTCAGCAGAAGGAAGGTGTTTGGAACATCAAGTAGATATATTCCCATCCCTTCTCACATAAAGGGTGATTGGGTTGACAAGTCAGCAAGTAAAGACAAAATGAGATGATCCTAAGTGTGATAAAAGTAGTGAAATTGAAAACACAAACATCTAATGTGTCATGTATAACATTGAAACAGGCAGCACTTAATATCGATAACAAAAAGGTGTGATCCTTTGTAAAGGGATGGACATCAAGGATGTCATCCATTCAGTTTGGGAGTATAAAAATAAAATTCATCCCTCTGCTTTGAGGGCACTGAATAGAACATTTGGAAGGTTATAGGAAAGAATAAAGTAATGAATACTCTTGGATGAAGACAGAAAATAAATTATTTACCATGTTCTCAGCATAGTGTGAGAGCAAATTTGTGATGTAACGTACCTGTGAGTTTATAATCAGAATTATATATCTGAATGTTTGAGTAATATATCTGGATGACATTAGGAATAAGGAACTGGTGAGTGGACCAGTATATATAGATTAATGATCATGAGATCATATATATATATATATATATAGCTTAAAGGGATAGAAAGACTTTATATAGTCTATTATATATTAAATATTACAAAGGACAAAATCAGAATCTTCTATATACAATGTAGGTATCTAAATGTTCTATAACATATATTTGAATCATCTAATGTCACATTTGTTATCTATATACTGATCAACATTAACGGAGTCATAATCATATATGTCCATGTTCAGATTGGTTACTATTTAATATTTTTGAAAATGAGGGGACTGAAGTGTTCCCAAGGAGAGGTCTGTTAACCCAGCCAATAGGTTGATTCCCAAGATAAGGTGGGGATCAGTGACCCTAAGCGCCTTGCAGGCATAGTTCAAAGACAAGGGCTTGGATCTGTAAACTTTGATGGAGCCTATTATGATTGGTATCTAAGCAACTTGGTTATGTCGTAATCTTCTTCACAAACTGAAATGATAATAAAGGTAGAACGGATATTAAGGATCGTAACTAGTAAGATAGCTTAACATGTTTGATGAATGTATAACTTTCCTTACTTTGAATAATGGAAAAACTTAAATTTGATTCAATGCAACTTAGTCCACTTAGTTTTGACCACAAATACAATAAATAGGGCTTAATGGGCCTGAGCATAGTAGGGAGCATTACATATAGACAACATGAACACAAAAAGGTTACCACCAAGACATGGAGCAAGGAGTTGCAATGAAGACAATTTGAAGGGACATTAACATGGAGAGTGAAGAACAAAATTGAGATAAGGATGAAATCTAAGATGAAAAAAAATGAAAATGGAAAATTTAACATGCAGATTTCGAAGAAATTGGGTAGAAAATGATAAAGGAAGGGAAATTTTTTCTGAAGCAAACAAGGAGAACTTGGATTTCAAAGAGAAGAAAGCCCTTTGAAATAATCTCGACAGCAAGGTGGAACCACTCAAGATTTTCAATGGCAAGAGCATGGTGGCTGCTCTCAGGATTCCAATCTTGAGAGCATGGTGTAATCCACTCTCAGGATTTTCAATCTTGAGATCATGGTGGAATCCACTCCTCTCTCGGGATTTTCAATCTTGACAACATAGCGGAATCCAATTCCCTCTCAGTATTCCCAACCTGAATAGTGTGGTGAAATCCACTCCTATCAGGATTTTGATCTTGACAACATGGTGGAATCTACTCCTCTCTCGAAATCTTCAATTTTGACAACCCCTCAATTTCCACCCAAGATAAGATGGTCTCCAATAAAGAACAATGATAGATCCAAGTTTTAATCGATGAAAGAAACCAAGATGAATGGGTGAATCAAGCAAAGTTCCAAATCTTGTAGTCAGAATCTAAAGAACAGATCCAATGAAAATCAGATTAACGATGAGGGAAAAATCATGAAAAATGAAGTTATGAAAAACAAACAAGGGGCAATGAATTTATGATTTTCGGGGTTAATATGCAAAGTGAATAACCCCAACAGCATGGTGGAATTCACTCCCCTCTCAGGACTCCTAGCGCCAACAGCCCTTAAATTTCCACTCCTAGTTTTGAAAAGATTTTTTACCTCAAATTTTCAAGAATTTTGACTCCCTGCTAATTTTTATCATAAATTGAGGTGTTTTCAAATTCTTTTATATACAAAGAAAAAACAATCAGACTTTTGGAGGAATTTATGATGAATGATCAGATCCTGAGACTAGAAACTAAATGAAGATTGATTTTCAACAAGTATTCAATCGATGAATGATGAAAATCAGAATGAATAATGTGACGATGGGCCTTAAAAACGAACATGAAGTTAACATATGGACGGAGGAGGCTGAGTAAATGAATTGTAAACCAAATTAGGAGCGATCCCGACAATGAGATGGAATTCGTACCCCTCTCAGGATTCCTAGTCTCGACAGCACCCAAAATTCTGCCCTCCAATTGTGGTCCAATTTCAGTCTATTTTGTTTCTTGCCTGGAAATATAAACATTTCAAGGCATAAATCAGAACTCCTAATTAAAACAAGCCTGATTCAAGTTGGTTGTAGGACCAAAATTTCCATGAAAAATAAGAAAATCTGATTTCATGTAGGGCTGAGCGTCTTGGATTAAATGATAAACTTTAAATTATTTTTTTTCTGCCACTGAAGAAAGTCAGACTATGAGGGGAATTTTAATTGTTTAAATAAATGATTTCATTGGCCAAATACAGGGGCAGGTCAGCCTAGACCAAAGGCAAGGCTTTACAACCAAAAATTCCTATATAAGGTAGGGGATTCATTTCATTTGCAATCACAAGAAGTGCAGGTTGAACTAGCAATTGAAGGCAGATCAAGCTAAACATAAAGGACATCGATCTCGATGATTATAAGGTTTGGAAGTAGAGTTTGGGGATAAATCACTGATTTTATAAGCAAATTCTGAATCTGGAAATTATAAAATATGGGCTAAAACAAGGAAAGTCAGAATTTACAGATTGCAAAGAGAGAAATCTGGGCTTAAAAGTAAAGAGAAAAATCAAAACCAAACTGTGCTAGAGGAAGAAGTCTGGGTTGAAAGGACAAACAAAATCGGAATTGAAGCTGTAAAAAGAGAAATTTGGGTAGACATTAAAAGAATCACACATTAGAAAATTGAGGATTATTGATCAAGTAGAGGAAAAGGTTGATTTCAAGTTGACCTAGATGCATTTTCATATCACATAAGCTTCCAGAATTCCTTAATATTTATATTTATCATTTTGTGAGCTTAATACAATTTCTCTTTTGTTTTTACAAGGTAAATATAGAACAATGAGAGGCTTGGAGAGCGAAGGATGGTGACAAAGTCAGGTTTAAGACATCAAACAACAAGGTGGTTCAAGGTCGGATTATCAAAGTGAAATTTGAAAAACAAATTTGGCATGAGAAAGAGGATAGATCTACAAGTGAAAGAAATCATCATCTACTTGAATTTCCTCCAAAAATCAAAGTTCGCTTTGAAAGATCCAGCTACATGAAAGACTTCAACACTTGAATAAGATCGAGGACAAGGCATTGAAGGAAACATCAAATTGCAAGTACCATCAAGTTCAAATCATGGCAATGAGAATTTCCAAGAACGAAGATGGAAAAACTTTGAGAAGATGAAGCAATTTGGGAAAATGCCATCACAATTGAAGGCCTAATAATGTTGAACATCAAGAGATATTTTCTCATTATGAAGGAATTGATCAAGTCTATAGGAAAGAATGCTGAGGTGGCACCCACTTGTCTTCAACTACCTTGAAAATTCCAGTTTCATGTGTTCAAGCACACTCAATCAAATTATGATAAATGTACATGTGGAAGACATCTAGTGCCTTTACCTCGTCTATTTTCTCACTGGCTTTGGGTGGTGCCTTCCTGTAATTGGATGATAGCGTGGCAACCCTGATTGTATTTCTAATGGGTTAATCTTGGCCCTTGATCTTAAATCGATCTTGGTCGTTCATTGTAATTAAATATTTACATAAGGGACCTCCTCATTTGTAGATAAGAGTAGTGTAGGAGAGGAAACTTGTTGAAATTTGTTTAGTGTGATATCCTTTGTCTATTATAAGAATTTGACAAATAAATAAATAATTTAGTTGAATATATCTGTATATATATACTGATTGGCAAACAAATATTATATTAATTATTAGTTATTAAATAAACATATAAATAATATTCAGTTATGAATTATTAAATAAACTAATGAATAATATTCATTTAGGAATATTTAAATAAATATAAACAATACTCGTTACATATTGAAATGATATTCATAAAAACATATGGATGTGCCTCACGAACGGGGTAGCCAAAATACTCGCTATTCAAACAAAATATTCATGAAATGATATTCATAATTAATACTCGTTAAAGGAAAAGTAAAAACTAACCAATCAATGATTGGTCAAACAATTCAGATGCAGTCAAGAGGAGATATGAGAATTGCCTCAATACTAGCATCCTCTAATGAAAAATATAAGGGCATCAGCAATGCAAAAGAAAACATCGATCAGGAAAAAGGATTAGAATCAGACCCAACTCAAATCAGTAATAGGCACACATCTGAACTGTAATAGAAAATACTATAAGTAATAATAGAGTATTGTTACAAGTTCAGGGATCTCTGAAATATACTCTGTAATAATAGTTAATAAATTGAAGTCTCTCAGGCACACCCATATATTTATGTAATCATGAAATCTGAATTATTAATGGAATTATAACATATTATTAGAATTAGATCCTATTACTGCTTGATATATGAGAGGGTATGGACTGAGGCAACCAAAGAGGAGCAGTCTAAATCCAATAGGATACTCCCATGATAGGGTGTGGATTAATGTTCTCTTTAGCCTTGAGGGCTTAACCCTAAGACAGGTTAAAGATTGAATCTGTAAACCTTGAGGGAGCTTATTGATGGTCTCTAAGCGCTTTGGAGATTACCTCCAATGTCTTCTCCCTTCTTGAAAATTGAATGGTAATAAGACCCATCCTATAGTATGGATTAGACAGTCAATTTCATAATTTAATGCTTTTTCTATCTTGTATTATTATAAATGTTAGATTATCATATTTGTTAAAATTAGATTAGAGATGAAAGAATGTTAAGTTAAATCTGATAGTGACTGATTCCTCACTTAGTAGGGGACATACCAATTGGTATCAAAGCCTCGTTTTTGCAATCTATGGAAAGTAGTTAATGCAAACTAGCCAGAGAGTTCAACAGGCATTAGAAAGAGAAAAGAGGAAACTAGTAACAAAATCTAACTAAAAATCAAACAATACAATGGGTGAACCACCTGGTAAAAAGGACATTTATGGAAATGACAACCAAGACATTAATGGAACAAGATGAAAGAGCCCAAGTCCTTGTGGAAGCCTTGCAAAACATCAATATTTCAACCAACAATCTTAGATCACATCTGGGTGGAAAGGATGCTAGTGCAAACCACTCAAAAAAATAGTAGGTCATCCACACCTAAGACCATAAAACTACCTTCCTACCAAGAAAGGATACCCCAAGAGAGGAAGAGGAAATCAGTCATCTCCATAACAACGTAGAGGAACTGGCAGAAGCATATGCAAATTTAAATAAAAAGAAGCATATCATTCAGGGATTATTGTGAAGCCAAAAAACCAGAGACTCCTAGGAGAGAGAAAAAGTGTTCTAATAGGGGCTTAAAACACAAAAATAAATAAGGTAACCCTCCTAAACTTTGACAGATCAGGTACAACCACTGCTCATGGATGGTTACAAAAATAAAATACTTGACACTCAGCCCTATGACAAAGGAAGATGTAATCCAATTCGCCATCGTGCACTTGGAAGGCACCCCAAGATTGGTGGCACCATGCTATCCTTACCTGAGGGCACCAAAATATTACTACTTATGAAGAATTCTCACAGAAGTTGATAAAAAGTGACTGACCCATCTATTTGCAGATGGGTTAAAGGAATCTTCGAAAGGATTCGTGGCGACCCTCAAGCCAGCTATCCTGGATGATGCTATTGAAACAGCCTTAAGTTTAGACCCATCATCAACTAATAAAAAAGCCCCAAATGATCATGTAAAGTCCTTCATAGAAAGGACAATCACCACAAGGATTACCAAAACGGAGATGAGCTGAAAAGGCAGAATTTATGCTTCAAATGTCAAAAGCCATGGGGAAATGGGAACCTGGCCATAGATGTAAGAGTCAAACCCATCAATTAGAAGCAACTTTTGAGGAAAAAAGTGAAGAAAATCCCAGCAAAAAATCAAACATGATGATGAAGAACAAGTAGCCTTGACCACCATCACTCAAACCACCAAACACCATCCTTTCCACATAAAAAGCAATCTTAAGGGTCAAAAATCCCTTACCCTAGTAGACAATGGAGCTTTCCATAATTTCATTGATGAAAGGTTGGTGGCGAAAAAGGAATTTGGGAACTAAAGATTTCAAGGGCTTCATAGTAGCAATTGCAATGAAAGCCATGGTTAAATTCACAAGCCCAAGTTGAAATTACTTTTAGGAATACATGTTAGAAGCTAGGGTTGTCATTGCACCTAAAGATCGATCGATTAATGCCTACAACTACTAGACGTATAGAAGAGACGGGGGGATTTTTAAGCAATGTCAAGAACGCCGCAAGTGACTCTGGCCCATCTTTGTGCCCAAGTTGAAATTACTTAGGAATACATGTTAGAAGCTAGGGTTGTCATTGCACCTAAAGATCGACCAATCAATGCCTATAACTACTAGACTTATAGAAGACACGGGAGGACTTTTAAGCAATGTCAAGAACACGCAAGGGACTCTGGCCCACTGTCAATAGCCCCACTCCTAGTGTCACTCGCCACAGCCTGCATGGATTTGAACCTGTGACCAAGCTCTAATACCAATTGTTGATAAGCCAAGTCCACATCTCACAACTCAGAGTGGGGGTAAATCAATTATGGATAAATACAATTAATTGTAAACTTATAAAATTGATCACCAACAAACAAGATAGCAATGAACAATAACAAGAAAGCCAACACCATAACACAATGATTTTTGTTCTTGAGAAAAACTCTTAACCAGAGAGGAAAACCTCAATGGTGATGATACCCACTAAATATTGTACTAATATATAAACTCCCTATTAGAGGACGTGACCCTATTAGGAGTCAATTACAAAATTCCTTGTTAAAGGATCTTGAAACCCTTATTAGAAGGTTCACAACCCTATTAAGAGTTGATAAAAAGAAAAGGCTCACAGCCCAAAGGATGAAAGATAGATCTTTCTCGATAACAAATCCAATATGCATGAACCGACTAAACAACAACACCCTTGATAAGTAGGAGATAATTTCCACACCAAGTCAAATTGTGATATTGCTATCAGGATTTAACTGTGTGATTTTGAGTCAATGAGTTTGACTCAAAATCACACAGTTAAATCCTGATAGCAATATCACAACAACACCCTTGCCAAAGTTCCTTTGAAGTACACTAGGAATGAGAGATTCCACTCATAACTCTTCTCAAAGCATCTGACACTCCTTCAGCCCTACTATGATAATTCAACATCAAGGCTCGCAATAATACCATTCCCTACATTATAAATGAAGGAAATATTTTTCCTTTACACCAATTACAAATAAGCAATTAGGTCGGCCTGTTAGGACTTCCCCATACATATTTAAATACATAGGACCACACTAAGGCATACACACCTCCTTAGACAATTATACAACCATTACATAAAGTGATTCACACACTAAGATCCATAATTAACTCTTGCCAATAAAGATGAACACACTATATTATCCCGTTTGTTGCCACTAGACCATACATTTGGTTAATAATGGAATGGTCATTAATGTGTAACGTGCAATATGTTTTAGTGGCAGCCAACTGGATGATATAGTGTGTTGATCTTTATTAGCGACCATTCCAACATTAACCAAATGATCCACAAATCCGAACATATGCACACCTATGAGTCTTCTATCATCTTCTATGCTCATAAACATTAGTTTCATCTCATCATCAGGTTGCAGCCAAAATACTGCAACTACCTCTGGCCTAATACCCTGCTCGCTGGTCTACTACCAGTCTTCACTATATATATTATAACTCATCCAAAACATCGCATAAGATACTGCAGGTATAGACATAATGTCTACAATCAACCTGCAGCATCAAAATACGTTGGCATATTCAGGGTTGTCAATCACTATTGATCTTGGTTTAGGTTTGGATTCGGATTCGGATTCAGCAAGAACTTTTTCTTAGGTGGATTCCAGATACCGCATGTATATATATAACCATTTTCAAATATATATATACCAAATAAAATACCTCATATATGATAATATAATATTCAGACATTGCAGAAGTCTCAAAATGCCATTACATGATGAAAATTTAAATTACAATCCATAATTCATATTTAAAAATTAATATCCAAATTCATATTTACAACTTAGATATATTTTCTGATTAAAGCTAAAGAATATTAAAGATATTGAATGATAAAACTCCCCAGAAAGCACATTCCATTATTTTCCATGGACTATTGAGAAATCATGTCTATGATGCAAAAGGAAAGATGAAAATTTCAATTGAATTTGTCAATTTGGGAATGATGGAGATTTGCTGGGAAAATTCTGTCAATAGACTCTGCCAGTATTACAGTTGAACACTAATCCGACATTTCTGTTGAAATTTTCTTCCTCTTGTTCATTACAATGTTCTGCTCTGAGATTTTTGTAAGCTATTTCTCTGTTTTCTGGTACATTTTTTTCAAACTAAGTCTGGTTGCAATTCCAAAAACACCTCTCCATGCTATCATCATGTTATTTGCTTCTGAAATTCAATAGATTTTATACCAAGTGAATGTCTAGTCATAGAGCAATTTATTGGCAGTGATCATTAAAGCTATTTGAAGGCTGAAACAGCCAACAAATGCCCGGATTCTTCCAGATTCAATTCAGATTCTAGCAGAATCCGGACAAATGCAGAATCTACAGAGAATCCAGATTCCCGTCCAGAATATGGGCAGAATCAGGATCCAGATCATACCAGAATCAGGATCCGGGGTATATCAGAAGGATCCGGTAATGTAGCTGGAAAGCTGTTGGACCAGAAAGAAAAGAATTAACTTCTAGAAAAGTTGAAAATAAGCATAAATAACCCCAGATTTAAAAAATGGTTTATTTTACTTTCGAATCACTTTCATATTTCCTAAATTTATCAAATGATATCTTTTATAAATTTATCCATCTACATTTTTTATTAGTTAATAGATCTTATTTTTTCAATTCAGTTGTCCACTCTGAAACTTTATAGACCACTAGTCAGTCTCAGTTTCCACACTATGCTGTATGTAACATTACAGATGCCACATGTATAGTCTTATTCTTTAAATTGTTAATACTCTTAGGTTACAGAAACTTTGTGAAACCTCCCCACAGTCCACCCATGCCTTGCCAAACTGCAACCTCTGCCCACACAAAAACAATATTCACTAAAATTGGAAACACATAAAAAAAACTAAAAGACCCTATTATGTGAGAATAAAATTTAAAAGATCAATATTTGATAAATCAAGAGGCAAATATTGGAAGAAATAATGTCACGCAAACATCATGTTCTTAGTAAGAACATTATATTATATACAGAATTTATTCATATATTGTGTTATTCCTTATGTCATTAATATTTCAACTTTTCAAGTTATGTGGATAGTAACATGGCAAGCTGTCTATGAAGATTCCTCCGAATGGCCTATTGGAACTCAAAACCTCTGCTCCACTTTCTAAATTAAACATCCGCTCACCTAGGGTTGTCATCGTGCAAATGAAAGCGGCTTAGAAATGAATGGGAAATTTCATAAATCACAGCATGATCATAATAAATAGTAAGGCAGGGCTCTCCAGGACCATCTCTCTTAGGTAAGCTGGAATTATAGGGTCAACCCCTGGAGGGCAGTCCTGGTCTGGGGTCCATAGCAGAGGGAAAGACCATCAGTGTCCCCGTTGAGACTCATGAGCACGAGGGATGCAAGGTTCCAGACTGATGAGTTTAGAAAGTTCTCAGTATGGAATGAGTTAACCGAAAATGGCAAAGAGCATAAAACAAAGGACCCAACTAATCAATTTATATGGATGAAGAAAGCAAAAAGAGACCACCGTTTTTCTAGCTGCTTGTTACTTTGCCCACTATGGCTCATAAACCTACAAGAGACAAATATCCTTACGAAGCTCTAAAAAGGGACACAGCTGATAGTAGATACTGCACAACAGGTGAGATCATTTTCATAGGGGACTTTAATGCTAGAACATCAAGTAATCAAGCAAATTGCCTCAAGGAGTAAGAACAACTGATTAGTAACCCGTTATGGTTAGAAGAAAGGTTTCAGATGTGGGGAAGGGTCTGTCAAGACAAAAGAGGAAGTATTTCTCATTTTGGACTTGATTTGTTAGGGTTATGCAGCCTTTGCGATTTGATCATTTGTAACAGGTCGAGAGTGGCTAAGATCAGTGAACTCACATGTCAAATGTACAATGGGGCAAAGTATGGTAGACTATATCATTTGTTCCCAGAATTTCATTCCAAGGATGAGAGAGGTCAATTGGAGGTTGTCCTATGCAAATGAAATCTGATCATAACCGTATTTATGCAAAGGTTAACATGCACACATCAGGCCAGAAAAGAGTGAATCTTCAGATAAATAGACAGCTCCACAAGACAATAAAGAACCAAGAAACTTTCAAGCTGTGCTTGAAAAACAAATCCAAGATAGGAAAGATATTACCAGCCCCAAAAAAGACAAAAAGAATAATAAACAGCAATAACCTTATTGCCTTAATCTACAATGCGCTCTTGGTGTGTAAAAGAGTTAGAAATATGAATGCTGAAGTCAAGAAATATGTTAGAGAGAGAGAGAGGGAGAGGCATTATGGCCAAAATTTGGGAGAAAAGGGGAATAATACTATGAAAAGCATTTCAATTCTACATGTGAACATCAAGAAAAGAAAAAAGCTAATAGCTAAGTTAAAATGAGCTCCCGCCATCTTAGGTGCAAAAGGAGGTGGAAAACACCTAAAAATGAATGGGCTAACAAAGTTTGTCTTCTTGGTGCATCTAGATTGGTGGAAACAAAATGGCATCAGATCATGGACTACTTGGCTTTTCAGGACAATGTGAGCAAATAGACAAATATTTTAAAAGTTGTCTCTAACTACTTTGGGGAGAAAAAAATTGTAAAGATGGTAGATTACCTGGTCAAAATTCATAGTAGAAGCAAGTTGATCAGAAAGGATTAGTGACCACTCTGTGTTTTCTTCTAGGCTTTGTTGGTTGGTTGGTTATTTAGCAATCACTAAGTTGTTCTCAATTTTGGGTCCACAGATTTCTTGGTCTTGTGGGCATCATTGAAAATTGCTATGCATTAATTCATTAACGGGACATGGAGTGTTAAAGTTCAAATCCACGCAAGTGGGATATGTCTCCTACACTTCAATCTCATCTTAGACTCAAGAGGGCGTTCTTAACAAATGGACAAATACAAATTAATAACAGCCAAACCCAACTTGCTGACTTGGCCCCAAAGACTGTCACTGGACCAATGACAATTGGCTGCCTCAAAACCCTTACATAGCTAATGATAGCATGCAATCATAACCCAGAAGAAATGAAAAATTAGAATCCATTGGAAGATAAGTCCCTAATTATGATATGAGGTTATGACTACATAGGAAAGACAATTAACGTACCCTTCTGATTAAGGCTCTGATTTCAATGAAATGAGATCAGAGCATGGTTCCAAACTATTGCTTATCTACCTGGAAACAGATTCCTAACACACCAAAACAAGAAAAAACTGAAACCATAGGACACATACAACAATGATCATGGAACTTATGATAGAATATGATTATTTAGTTTACAAATGAGTTGCACAAATCCATACATAACAAGAGAAAGATCTCCACAAAGCTTGTAACGTTTTTAGTATACTAATATGCTCATCTAACTCAAACTTACATTTGTGCCACAAATGAGGCAAAGGCAAATCCCTAGCTATGACTAAGAAATCCTCTTGGGTGAATAAATATCATCATGGAGATATTTTGCTACGAAAACCATTTGCAATATTAATCTCCCTTGATTCCACAAGTTTATACTTGACCCAAAGAACTAGACAAGCATTTATGGCTTCCCTACAAGTTTTTGGCAAATATCTAGTCTCAGAAAAACCACAATGAACTAACCTCGTCAAAATGATCAAAATGTTCCTTGTAACAATAATAGGGCAAAAACCCTAATCTATAGCACTTTAGCGCCCACAAAATTTATGGCTGAGGATGAATCCACCTCAAATAGGCACTTAAGATCGATGGAGGACATCTACATTTTTTTTGTTAGCTACTCGGGTCGGTGCCCTAAATGCAAATTCATGGAGTAGGTGGAGAAGGAGCTCATATATGAGCGGTAACTGTGTTTTAAATAACCACCCCCCACCTTATAGAACCCTTGATAGATGAATTATTAAAATTCTTAAATCTTTGACAAAGCAAAATGCAAACCAACAGATATCAAAGAATTGGCTACCCAATAGAGCATCAAACTTGGGAAGCAAGGAATCCACCAACATCACGTAAAAACTGACAAGCTTACACTTAGCCACTTTTTGAATTTGTTTCAACATGGATAATTAGCTAAAATGTAAAAGGGGTGATTAACACAACATCAAAAGGCATATATTATAGCCCATTTAGAATGTCTCAATTCAGTTATTAACTTGGGCCAAAACCACTACGACATAGAAATGAAAGGACTAAAAAATGGCACCATTGAATTCAGTCCAACTGTAATGTCCCCTTTTTCTGGGACATTATAATTATGTGTTGCCAGCTCACTTCGCCTAGGTTTTGGGGGCGAAAAGGTTCTTTATGGGGTTCAGTTCGAGGTTTGGCCTAGAGAATTTCAGTTTCAGACTCATCAGAGCAATTTCGGCAGGTTGTCCAGATGCTTACTATTTTTAGCAAGTAAACAGAGCACAGTATTTTCGGTACCTCAATATTGGTTTGGAAGTGTCTCACCGAGAGCTTTCCAACGAGCTATTGCACGTGATTATCTGAGTTCATTTGGTCAGCTATTTTAAAGCCTGATGATTATATAGTTTACCGACTAAGTGACTATTAAAGTTCATTTAACTTGTCACTTTATTTAAAAAGGTACTTTATCCCACATTGCTTAAAAGAGCGTGCATCACATTGGGAAAAGTAATAAAGGTACAACAGAATCCACATGGGATGTTATGAAGATTATAATATTTAAAACAAATATTAATCTGGGAGCTGGAAACAATTACTGGTTATCTCTTCAAGGACGCAAACCCTTGAAGAAGCTTTGGAGGTTGGATGCAAACCTAACCTTCTTACAGGTTTTATCTACATCTGCCAATCTGATTGCTTTTACTGTTTGTAAGATTGGATCATTTGGATATTTGCATGTTATTGTATTGTTTTTGTATAATACAATAACGCATTTTGATGGTTATCTGAGTTAACTCCTACTATATATATGTAGTTTCCGAATATTGGAGGAATAAACAAGTTTTTCTGAGTTTTATTGTATGTAAATCTGCTGATTAGAAATCAATTTAAATTTTGGAATTTATATTGAATATTGGCTTACTGTTCGGATTTAAATCTGCACTTTATATCACGGGTTTTTGGAAAAACATCTGGAAAGGGATATTACAGTGGTATCAAAGCTAGTTTTCCTGCCAGCCTGTGAGATTTTATCAGCAAAATAAATTACAGGATTGCGAGAGGACTTTCCATAATTTATTTGTTTCCTGGTCTATCTGGTCCCTCAAGTGTTTATGGTCCAGTCCACCCTATACATTTGGATTCAAATATGTGGCATACCCTACAGCTCAAAAACATTTGGACAAAGCTGAAGCCTCAGCAAGGCAGGAATCTAATCTACCTTCTCCCAACCAGGAAATTGCAAAAGGAGTCATATTGAGTCCAACAACCCAGAAAAAGGTTATAAATGCTTGGATTGAGCATGACCTAGATCGGCATGCAAATGTGGTACTTGTAAATTTTAGTTGTATTGTCGCTTGCATCATTGTTATTTTAACAAGCGGATTGTATGTTAGGAAAAAAAAATGCTATCTACATCAAGACAGAATGCTGGAAGCTGGTCTCCAAATAGAACCAATTTTGACTGGAAGCAAACAAGTTATCATGGTTATGACCCTTCAAGATTGCACAAACGTGGATATTGAAAGCACTTATCTATGGAGTTCTATTCATATGTTGTTCCGATTTCCTTGATGCAAACCACAAACCACACATGCCAATGAAAGATCTTCCTCATTATCCTTATTTATCTATTGTGATCAATAGACAGATCTTCCTCATTATCCTTATTTATCTATTGTGATCAACAAACAACATACTGAAATTCTGCCAACAACAAGTAGTTCCCATTATTGTGGTGATCATTTTCATGGTGAATGCCTTTGCCTGTTTATTATCAAGGACTCAAATTCATCATACAATCCAGTCTAGAACACAGTTATGGGCCAGTACTTAGGTCACGCAGAGTGGGAATGATGAGCACCAAGGCGGGCAACAGTTCCTAGCATCCCGTTGAGACCTTCGGGTGAGACAGTATGCCTACATTTCGGGCAAAGACCTCCCCCTGGACGGGATACGTAGCACAGTCAGCTTCCAGTCGAGACTCCAAGGAACTACAGAAGCTCAGGTCTCTGAGTGTTTTTGGGTGAACCAGTAGATAAGCTAGGACGTGACTGTTCTTCACAGGTTGTCGTTTCCTCATTCCTTAGTCAGTCGGGTTGCAAGTCAAGCCAACCTTGGCAACGGTTGAACATACGACAAGTTGACACATTCACAGGTTAGAGTTTTTTGTTGGTAACATTTACTGGAGTCGGGTGGAGATTGTCTGAAGTGAATACTGGCGGATGCACAACAGTTCCCTTCATAGCCCAAACCGTAGCTGTGTTCAGAGGCTATCTACTCCTTACACGGGATTTGGAAATGTAGCTGCCACAACATAGCACGTAACGACTCTATGGACCACACCCTGTGACCACGAGCTGGAAGTGCATGTCAGATGCGGGCTCTCAACCGTCTATTCATAATACGAGTTGCCCATTATTCATCCATCTCATTGCATTTTGTTCTTACTGTTAGCTATCACTATTACTCTCATATAACTTTTGGTGATGCAACTGTGAGCATATTGTTTCATATAGCCAGTGTTGGAATGAACGAATCAATGATGGTTCTATTGGATTGTCTTTCTGGGTGAATTCTTCAATGCATTTATTGTTAATTAATTATTCAGTCCATAATGCTTAATACCAAACAATGACACAAATTGTTTTCAGAACACTAATTTGTTGTAGAGACTTAAGATTGTCTGACAGGTGTTTGCTAAAATGCTCTAGTTTCAAAACTGAATCCTGGTCCAGTTTAATAAAGTTATTAGCAGTGACATCGGATCATATTCAATTTGTTTGTGGATTGTTTGACAAAATTCCTCTCATACTATTACATTCAGCATTTTGATTACAGAATTTAAGCTCATATTATTACAGTGGGACTGTATGGATATTATCTATGTTAAGAACTTACCGGTGGGAAGAAGATAGCCGACAACAAAAGTGTAATATCCCGATTTTCCCGGTCTTAATTAACAACTAACATACTCAAAGAAATACAGTTATCACTTCATTTTCATGGGAACTGTTAAATCAATTTCATTCATATGAAAGGGATTGACGGTTAAAATTAGTTGAACAAAATTTTCTTAACGAAGAGCTATAAACACCATCACTGAAAATTACTATAGAAGTTATAAACCACATACCTTGAAATTTGAGATTGAAATTAAAACTAGGGATACTTCTGCAACCACCCGGGTTAGTCCACAAATACTTTATAACAATATCACAAAACAACTTCCATCCAATATTGTTAATTCAAAATCAAATGACAAGTATCATTAAATACCACTATATAAAATTAGGGCATCACTTACCACTGTAATCATTAGGGCATTGATTACCATTGGAATCTTTTAGGGCTTCTAATACCGCTATATCACTTAGGGCTCCCGATACCACTATATCATTTAGGGTTCCAATTATCACTCAATCAATTAGGGCTTCAGATTCCTTTCCTTCCGATTACTTAACTGTGACAGTAACTCAAGATTAGAAAATATACTTATAATCGATATAAAACAATCCATAAATCTATCTCTTGCACCTAGGTGTAAAATAACGGTAACAATGAAATAACTTAGTTTAATCTTACCTTCTCATAAATAAGAGTGATAATACCTATATCCGATAAACAATTAAATGCATATCTTATCTCTGTTTGACGCATGTCTGACATCTTGGGGAGAGGCGAAACATTATCAGGTGCTTAACCACCCAACCGTGGACCAAATCTTATCCCCACGCGATCTCTAACGAGAAAGGCCCTCCCTACCTAGAATAGACAGGGGTCATCTTGCCAACCTCTGGGCATCTTGGTATGTAACACGCCATACGACTTGGCAATAGGAGATTACATTGAATGGAATCATGCATGAGCTATTAAATAATTCATATTAAAATGATAAACATTGATATGTCACAACTGACTATTGCTTCATGTTATGGCAGATTCCTTTCTCTCACCTCATCACCCATTTCCTCGATTACACAACCGGGTGAGTCCCAAGTGTTCAGAATCCTCAGAACAACCGATTTTGTTAATTATACAAGAGGATTACATGCATCCGGCATTTCACAAACTGTGATTACATGATTATGTTCTTTAAAGATTCTAGAATTGAATGTTTAACTCTAATATCCTTCGGCATAATGATTTATGGATCCATAGTATGATTACCTAGCTATCACTTACCATGAACAAGGCAAAATTAGAAAGAGAATCAAATCTACAGTATCAACAATATATCAATGTAAGCGATAAATGTACATACACATTGTGTTTATTTATAATGGCTGGGACAACATATACCTTACTATGTAAAAAGCTCATTTACATTCAAACATTACCCACAACGTATCTTTGGCTTGTATTCCTTTGTTGAAGTATGTGATTCTACCAAAATGAACATGCTGCACTTCGAGGCCAGGAGTCTGTTAATCTTCAACAGGAAACACAGATGCTTGATTACATTGAGTCAAAATTGAAATCTTGGTTCAAAGACTTTTAAAATATATATATATATATATATATATATATATATATATATATATATATATATATATATATATATTAGTAATATCAACCCGATGAAAGGACAGTGATTCGTTCCTATTATGAGTTGTCAAAGATTGCGTTGGATTCAGCTATGCAATTAATATTTGAAGTACCACGTAAGCAAATATATATATTAAATTTTCTCATAGGATGAATTGCTAGAAAAGAAATCGGGAACATCTTAGAATTGAAAGTAAAATGTTTAGGGTAATCACAGTAGCATGACCTGTACGCAGTTAAGCCTGCAACCCAAGGAGATGTGCAATCAAGTTGGTAATCAGTCTAAACCTCGGCAGCAATCTACACGTGAGTCTATACAAATGAAAATCATATCCGAATGCAAAGATGTCTAGCATAAGAGGTCGTGATGCACATAATACAGAACAAGGGTTGGTAGAAGAGTGCCTCATTTTGTGGAAGAAAAGACATATTGCAGAGAAATAACATAATACATCCACTTTCCAATGTTGATATTGGAAATATAATCAGAGTTATGAATTCCGCACACATATACTGCCCATAGAAAAGACGGTCGGGGTTTGATAAAGAAAACCGATCCTAAAAAAAATAGTGGGAAGCTTAAAAAAAAAATCTCTCCTCTCACTCACGACTTCCAATAATATATGAGAAGACATGACTTCTTGGCTTCCGCGGGTTCAAGATTAAAAACTATTTGAATTCCAAGATGACCATTCAAATACATCATAAATTCAAATTTAAATATAAGAGAAATAAAAAGGTTGGAAGAGAAGTTGGAAAGATTGTAAAACAATTCGAATTGTCAAATATTAAATCGATAAGATTAGAATTGGAAGATAATAATTCCATTATTATTAAAAATTCGAACATTATAATTCAAATGTTATTATATTTCAAATATTATTATTAAAATCTTATATTCATAAATGTACATGAAAACATCACTATATTAAATTATTAAAATATAATGATGCCCAATCATTTTTATATTTATATGCACATATATAAATATTTATTAAGATAAATTAAAATCCTTTGAGATACGTTTTATATTTTAACTCAATTATTTTAATTAAATTAATTATTTAAATAACTCATGCGGTTCCACAAATGTATCCTATTTCAAGTTGCTAGATCCTCTACCCATTTGCCCAGTGATGGTGATGCTCCTACCTAATTCTTTTCTGACAATGCTTCCACCCCCTTCGACATGTTTCCTGCAAGGAATTTCTCCGGAATCAAATTATATTATCATAATAAATTATTTAATCATAAAAAATCATAGCAATTAACCATCTTCTCAATTCCATGAATTCGTGACAAATGATCAACTAGCCTGTTATCTTCATTTGAAATCATAACGACTATCTTACCATTTTGTCAGATTATGACAAATTAAACTGCCAACTGACTTCATGTGAACCTCAATGGCTATATTTCAAATTAGGTCAAAAATTGGGATGTAACAAAAAGGCAACGTAGTGTTTGTGAATTGGTAACTTGTTGAGAACCTGGAGGTGTGGTCGAGCTGAGGGTGTGGAGCCTACCTCAACGCTTTCAACAGTATTCTCCTTGTAACGGGAAGTCCGAAGGACTGTGGTTTTATGACAATTGTTTGACATAATACCTTAAGTTCAGAATTGAACACATTAATCAAAACTCACAGAGATTATTATTTCCCAAACCTTGGGCATTTGTTCATGACTGTTCTTGAAGGTGCATCAGCAATACGGGTTTGTTTTGGTGTCTATTATCAATCAAAAACATCGCACATTCCAAAAAATACAATATACACAACAGGGATGTACCCCAAGTGTTTGACAATATAGACTTAAACAAACCTTAAGTCTTCTAGTCAATTTGGGACTGAGATTATTACAATGGTAATATAACATTCTGAAGTCTGTATTCAATTTGCAGGAGCAGTTTGCAAAGGTAAGCCTACAAGTAGAACTTATGAAACAGGATTGGGTCCATCTCAAGCACTTGAAAAGCTACTTGGCAGAGGAAGTGGGACGAGATTTCCAACTCGATATTAAAACCGAAGTAGGGAGACTGTACGATGATTATAACAAATTTTCGTCAAAGCTTCAAAAAGAATTTCCTTTCATTAATTATGTGGACCTTCAACTAGAGCTGCAAAAAAAGACGGATATGATAAGAAACAAATACTATGAATTGGCTTGAAATCTCCTTGTAGAGGACAGTTACAGGAATTTGCATAGGGAAGATATCAATCAACCTGATAGTAGTACAAAAAAGGAAGACCAACCTTTGCATGATAATATGCAAAATACTAATGATGACACAAGTATACTAATGGGTAATTGGGAGACAAAAGTAACTTATGAAGTTGTTTACACTAGTCCTCCTGATGAGCATATTGATGGCCCGGGTAGAAGAGTTGACCAAACCACCAACGTTGGCAGCTCCCCATCTTGTTTAGACATGGAAAATACCAACATCTTATTTGGTGACATGGAAATTAACTTGGATAAATTTTATGGTGATACTAGGCTAAAAATTATGTCAAATTTTGAGGAGCAAATGGACTGCAATATTGGCAGGATAGATGATATAGCGTGCGTTGAGTCAGAGGACATATCTGAAAATGTTGTTCTACCAGGTGATGAAAAATCAGGAAATTCTATGGAGAGCAGTCCATTTGTGTTCGAAGGAGATGGTCAAAAACCATTATCGCTCCTTGACTTATTGGATATGCTTTTGGTCAAAGAGGACAAGATTGTCCAAGTGTTGACGAGGATGGATGATTCTTCCAAATTGATTGAGGATCTCATGCGGAAGATTATGATAGAAGAGAGATATGTGAATGTATGTGGTGTCACAAGTCCTCTTTTACATACTATTTGTGAAACCTTGAAAATGATAAAATATGAGTACTTGCAACTATTAATGGATAGAGACCTAGCAATAAAATTTGGAAGTGACAGCGAGAGTCAGGTAGATGAGCTATGCCTTCAATTGAGCTTAACACATTACTCCATCCACAAATCTGAAAATCAAACGAGTGGGACAGCCACTTATGAAGAAGATAACAGTGGTTCAAGGGCACAAGAAATCAAGCAAATCATTGAAGGAATTCATAAAGTGGGTAGAGGTGAAGGCAAACAATGTAATTCAATTACGTGTTCCCCGTTTGAGACTTTCTATGGTGAGAAAAATGCTATGGATCAACAAGTTCATGAGTCTGAGAATTCTGATATTTATGACAGCAGCTGTACATTTTCGCAGGAGCACATGGTTAGTGATGCAACAAGTGAGGATAATTTAGAGATTTCAATTAATGGTGAACCTTCCTTTTATGAAGACTTTGACATAACAGAGGGTACTTATGGTGGAGTAGGAAGTTCGGATTTATCCTTAGCATGCTCTAAGGGATTTTTCAGCTTATCCAGAGATTTATCACCCAACTACTATGAGATGGCCACGACCTATTTGTTGATTGGTGATTTTACTTGTTGGTATATTCCAGCTATCAGTGATTTGCCTGTATGTTAGTAGTAATTTAGCTGATTTTATTTGGCCTTCAAGGGTCAGTGAGTTATTTGCAGATGAATGGGGAGAACACACATTGTCCTACGTTCTACATGAGGTGTCTTCATTTTTTATTCAGCAGTATCTTGAAGACAGTGTTAGCCTTCACGATGTTGGTGATTCACCAACCACTCTTTCCTTTATCCAGGATTATGTTGATTGGGTGATCGGGGATCCAAGTGTTAATGGTATCTTACATCTAGTGGATTATGTTGTGTTGTTACATAGTCACAGGATTATGATTTGTGTGTTTTAGCCTTCTGACACATCGGAGTTCCGAAGATTATGATTACTCCATTTTCACCATGGTGAGATACTGGTTGAGTTAGATTGGCCAAATCTGTCATTGTCATTGATACAGGTGTTACAAGAGTAGTACAGTGGTACAGGGGTACAGACATTACAAGAGTTAGTGATATTCCAAACACCGTACAAGTTCTCATTTGGGATCCAAGTTGAGTATCCTTATGTAGTGCCTTTAATCGAGGAGCTAGATGAAGAGTTTGGTTGCTATCATTGTGTGGTGGATATTGGTGTATTGTTGAGCCCCCATCTTCACTTGACAATAGAGACTCGCAGGGTCGCTCATGGAGTGAGGCATTCATTCTAATTGAGGGTATTGGTACACAGGGCAGCAACATATGGCAGTTGGTGTCCCTTAATGGCGAGCCTTGGGATCCTGGCATTTAGTTATTTGGCACATCAATTCCTATTGTACTATTTCACCATTCTGGATTTGGGAAGATGCATGTCGGGTTACATCGGCTAAGAAGTAGAATCTCATTCTCAAGGCAAGTATGGGATCCTGGCATTTGGTTACTCCAGGTATGAGCGAATTGCTTGAGGGCAAGCAATCTCTAAGAAGGGAGGCTTTGTAATGTCCCCTTTTTTCTGGGACATTATAATTTTGTGTTGCCGGCTCACTTCACCTAGGTTTCGGGGGCAAAAAGGTTTTTTATGAGGTTCAGTTCGAGGTTTGGCCTAGACAATTCCAGTTTCAGACCCATCAGAGCAGTTTTGGCAGGTTGTCCGGATGCTTACAATTTTTAGTAAGTAAACAGAGTGCAATATTTTTTGTACCTCAATGTTGGTTTGGAAGCGTCTCACCGAAAGCTTTCCAACGAGCTATTGCATGAGATTATCTAAGTTCATTTGGTCAACTATTTTAATGCCTGATGATTATATGGTTTACTAATTAAGTGACTATTGAAGTTCATTTAACTTGTCACTTTATTTAAAAAGGTACTATGTTCACTTAAGTGACTAAAGGACAAAAAAGTTGCTTTATTCCACATTGCTTAAAAGAGCGTACATCACATTGGGAAAAGTAATAAAGGTACAACAGACTCCACGTGAGATGTTATGAGGATTATAATATTTAAAACAAATATTAATCTGGGAGCTGGAAACAATTACTGGTTATCTCTTCAAGGACGCAAACCCTTGAAGAAGCTTTGGAGGTTGGATGCAAACCTAGCCTTCTTACAAGTTTTATCTACATTTGCCAATCTGACTGTTTTTACTATTTGTAAGATTGGATCATTTGGATATTTGCATGTTATTGTATTGCACTTGTTTAATACAGTAACACATTTGATGGTTATCTGAGTTAACTCCTGATATATTGTTGCCTCACTTTTCACCTTGTAACCATTTTGCAAAAGTGGAGAATTTTGTGTCTTAGTTAGGCCTAAGTATGTTTGAGTCTAGTTTTAAGTTCCCTTAGGTGAAAAGAGTCTTCATCGAATTTTTCATCTTTTCCTTCCCCCACATTCCACGGCCGGGTAGTTTTCCTTTATGTTGTGAGTCTTACGAGTAGCTTAGTACCTAATCCGATGGAGATTCTTGCAACATGCAAAAATTATTTACAAAGCTGAGCTTGCTCACGGCTTATCATATTTTCAATGCAAAGAAGAAGCTTGCAAAAAATTGAGCTTCGCCTTCTCCTCAATGGGTTTTCAACCCATTAAGGCGATTTCCCACAAAGAGCAACAAATGATGTGTACAGATCCATGTAAGAAGATAATGAGCTATCTTAAAGTAAATTTTTGTTTTCACTACGATATACTACCTTGGGAAACATTCAGGATTCATCACAATGCTCAGAATCATCTCAAGCGGAAAACTCAAAACTGACTTCTCCTCAACGGATTTTCAACCCATGAAGTTTGTTTTCCGCCAAAGGCAATTGTAAAGGAAAAGAAATAAGGAAGTGGGCCCCTTTCGACTTTCGCATTCCTTTTAAACTTCTTCGAACCCAAAGGAAGTATTAACTCAAAAGATAAAGTTAAAAGAAAGACTGCAAGGATAAATGAAAATTGTCTTCTCCTCGTCAAGTTTTCAACCCATGAGGACAATTTTCCGCATTTTGAAGAAAATCAACTTTATAAGCAAATTGGACCCACAAATTGTACACAAAACATCTTAAGATGATAATGGAAACAATCTAACCATTGCGAGAAAGATATACTAAGCAGAATTCGATTAGGCAGATATTTTCTTACGGGGTACTATGTTTATAATTTCCTGAAACTTAATGGGAAACGGGAAAGTAAGTATGAAAGAATAGAAAGTTACCGTTAGGCCAACGGAAACAGTGAAAAGACACTAGAATATCCGTTAGAGCTCCCGCATTTACTATTTCAATGGATTTATCCTTTAATTCATTCGTGTGGCACAAATCCTGAAGGTCAACGGGTGAATTGAGATTGTTATATAGATGGAAAGATAACACCACCGCTTTTTCTTGAACTGTTATTCTGTTAAATTGCACAACTTCTTCAAATAGCCTGTATTTGTGAATTCAATATCCTGTTCTTCTTCTAGATTTGAAATTTCAACTCATTTCATTCTCAGACAGAATGGCAACTAGGTTTGCGGGTTTTGATGGGCTGAATGGAATCAAGTCCACATTGCAGAATTTCACAGATACCTCACTCTGCTTCTATGATATGCAAGATTTTCAAAAGAGGCTAAAATCGGAGCCGATTCATCCCATAACTAGGCTCTGAGGATGTGGGCTAGTGGAAGCAGCTAGTTTCCCGATGGCAGTCCAAGCTCCAGAATTGATTTATGAATGCATAAATCACTACAATTTGGATACCAGACAGATTGTGTTGCCAGATGATACAGTGTTGATCTCCATTGATAGGCAAATTGTGGTGAATTGCCTCCGAGTTTGAGAATGGGAAGAGTTTTTGGATTTGACAATGGGAGGAGCAATTTCTGAGTTCTTCGCTAGGAAGATGGTCTGGAGGAAGGAGATTATGCAGTCCTGGTTTCAAAAGCCGTAGAGCGCTAAGAGTAAGGTCCCCAAAACTCTATTTGGTACTTATCTCAAACCCGAGATTGTAGACATTCTGGTTCTCCTGCACAAACTGAAAGGTGAGGTAGAAGCTTTAAATTTCGTTGAACAATATTTCTTTTTGGTACAAATTATCTGTTCAGATACGCAATATATTGATTGGGCTCATGAGGTAAGTGAAAATCTTTCCAATGCTCTCAGTGTCGCGAAGTTCTACAACACCTTCTATATGTCTTCCTTTCTGATTTACATGCTAGCTTCTCTACAGTTATGGCCAGGCCTCCCAAGGATAGAAAATTTTCCAGATGATGTGAAGTGTTATGAGTTTTATCCATGTTTGCAATTGCAAAATAGTTATGCAGAGTATGTCAAAGTTAATGATGCATTCACTATGAGAATTTGTAGGGAGCTCTAGGGATGCCCAGAGAGGAGATTCAGCCCGGAAGCAATGTCGGTTATTAGCCAATTTGGAAGCTATTTTATCCAATTCTCATCTTTTTCGTATTTGCGCCTTGCAGCTTTCAATGGATTCCCCTTGAAGCTGCCCAAATATCCGAGCGACATGATTATGCTAATCAAGATCGTGAGGCAAGCAATCCAAGTGAACGTGCTGAGCGAGAGCTTGAAGAAGAAGGGATATGAGTTCGCTATGAAAGTAGGAGTTTTCGGTTGGACATCCTAATCTGATGCAAAGAATATGCTTAAAGTGTTTGAGATGAGGTACAAATTGGAGATGTATGAGGTCCTGAGACCTATGTTTGATCCGAACGGATATGCTAGGGAGGTGTTGTAGATTAGGAGTGTGATCAAACACATTACCACTGTTGAAGATTATTGGGCAAATTGTAAAGACGAATTTGAAAGTCAAGATCATGCTTTCATCAAGTTCACAGTGGAGCAAATAAAAACATATAATATCAATCTTGATGTTGAAGGATTAGAGGATGATGGGCAACATATGAATAGTAATACATATCTCACTAAGTTAAGAGGCACTCCTATCAGTTCAGAGCCTTACGAGGATGCTGAGGAAGACTTAGATATCATGGTGGCCTGAATCATCAAAAGAACTGGAAAATGGGTCAAATGGACTACTACGAGGAGGAGTAGAAGTAAAAGCACATCAGGTCAAGCTTCTCCAACAGTTGCAGCTCCTTCCTCCTCTAAAGGTGGCACAACAGGTGTAACCTTGGCCATCACTCAAGGACCAGCTCAATCATCAGGGGGAGGTGACCAACCTCCAGACAAGAACATCCCTATGGCTAAGACTTGTCAAGATGGCTCCCTCCTGGTTATTGGAACCCAATCTAATGTTGAGAAGAAGACGGAGGAGCCAAAAGACAATGTTATTACCCCAGTTCCCTCTCCTCATGTCACCCCAATTCCCTCATCTCATCACAGCCCAATTCCACAAGTAAGTGCTACACTTCTACAACCAAGTAGCTCCCCAGTGCAGATAGTGGATTTGGGAGATGGAAGGAGCAGTAGCAGTGAATCTACTGAATCTGATGAGGCAGCTAAGAAAACCTCAGAGGCGGAAAAAGGCCAGAGCTCTTCCAAGCTCATTTCTTAGTCAAAGAAAAGATTTCATGACAAACTTCGTCAAGGGCTGAAAACCTGAAGAATTTTAACAATATAAATAGATAGGATGAAATATTAGGATCTTTAGCACTCAAGTAGCCAGCATTACACACGAAGGGATGCTCATTATGTTATAACCCTACAGCTCATATTTTTCCCCTAGTGGCATCTAATACAAAAGCTTGATTAATAAATGCTCTGTCAAAGCATCAAAATTCAAAGAGACATAGTTTTGAATGATTTATATGTACATTGCTATTAGGATTCAACTACGTAGTTCTTGAATAAAACTCATTGACCCATGTTTATAAGTAGTGGTTCACAAGAACCCATCTCTCATGAGAATGGATGGAACACTTCTAGGTGCTTCAACTCTATGATCATCACCTAGATGAAATGAGTGCTAAGTGTTCCATTCATCCTAGAGATGGGTTCTTGGGAACTACTTATGAAACATAGGTCAATGAGTTTGACTCAAAAACTAAACAGTTGAATCCTATTAGCAATATCACAATTATTTAACTTGCTGTGGAGAATATCTCCTAGATATCAATTGATGTATGTGTAATAATGATTATAAGTAACCTTGGTGCAGCAAGGAGTTCAATAAGTGCACAATTGGTAGGACGTTTTCCTTACATTATAAATCCCTATCTTGGCATCCAAATTACCAAATCTCGTGTGTATGTGGAATGTTTCCTACAAAATAGTAAGGAAAAACAAACTATAAGTCACATTCCTTAATTTGTTATATTAAGGTTCAAAAGGCCATACAACAAAAAATTGCCCATAAGAAATAAACTATGAAATAGCCATTGATGGTACAAATAAGGAAAGAAATAACTAACAGGGCATACAAATATAGCTACGTTCTTGCATTTATCAGCTTTTGCGAAACCTGAGTGAAGCCCTAAAAGTTCTACTGAAGCTGAAAAAGGATGGGCATATAAAATTCAAATAAAATATGAGTGCACGAGGTGATGTGAACCGTTCAAAATAATACCATTAGAAATGCCAAACAGACACATGAAAATGGTTTTTCTTTTATCAGCTTCAGCGTCATCCTACTTAAAACCCTACCCTCTGCTGAAACTATTAAAACCTAAACTAAATAAGTCAACAGATACAAAAAGAGTGCAAAAAGATATTTGAAGTGTACCGGCACGGGATTTAATTTCGCAGACGTTCAGAACACTAGTGGCAACGCTCATAAGGTGCATCATGTCACCCGCAAGCCTGAATATACTCAATGTGCTCGCTTTATGCTGTAATTGTACAGGAAAACAATATTTGATAGAAGTATAGCCGTGTAAAGGGGGGAGGGGGATAATAATCCTGAAGACCAATAGTAAATAGAAAGAGTAAGTGTATATTCAAATTCATTTACAACGGATCCGCTTTTTGAAAAGAGAAAAACAAGGGTTATTTATACGAGACACGTAGTCTTTTCGTGATTATAGTATTGATTGCTGAATCAAACATATCAAAATGTCTAAATGCCCGTGGGCGAGGGACACCTAGGAATAATTTTTTTTTATAAAATATGAGGAGTTCAAAGTTACAAAAGGAATTGTAGAGAATCAAAACATAATTACAAGAGGCGTAGCCTCATACTAGAGGAAACTGACTAATAATTACAAAGAACTCCAAAAAGAGAGACAATCCCATCAGCTAGTGGAGCACATCTTCAAAAGTATCAACCCAAGCAATCCAGCCCAAAGAGCCTTCCATCCAAACTATGTTTTTATTCGTGAATCTGTTTAAGCATATAGATCATTTCCTTGGTAGTACCATGGTTATTTCTTCTAATTTCTTTTCTGAGAAAGTTAATAGTGTGATTGAAAGTTTGAATGTTGTCCATGTGCAATTTCCAGAAGTACCCATTCTTCACCTCATTGGCTTTTTGGGAAATATATTCAAAATATAATGAGTTATATAATTAGCATTTGTACTTAAAAGAAGTGCAAAAGTCAATAGTAAAATATAATTAAGTAATATATAAAAAGATAACATATACACTTTTTTTTTAAAAATGAATAGTCCCTTCCTTCTATTAAAAAAAATACAGTAAAGTTACATATTCACAAAAAAAGGGGCTGGGGGAAACAGGATCACCTCGCAAGTTCAAACGGCGGATATAAACTATTCATTAAAAAAAAAACTTCAGAAAACATAAAAAGCCTTAGGCTGCCAGCGCAGTGCTAGCTGACGGAGGAGGATCCTTATCATCAAATCCCAGACGGCTCAAGGGGAGCCCATCCGTCATCAACAGCAACATTATCTTCATATTTTTCTCCCTCAAGCCTGGGAGGAGAAATGGCTAAGTCCAACCAAGGAAACAACCACTTGGGGTGTGAGTGCGCAAAGGGTCAACTAGTAGTAGGAGCAGCAGGAGGAGCCATTAGGGAGCACCCTGAGCCAGATCTTCAAGGGGCTGAAGCGAAGTAGTGCTGACCACTAGAGCCTCCATAAGAGCAGCATCGACCAAAAGCACCACCGCTGGGAGAGCGGTGCGGCTGAGAGCAAGGTGTGTGAGAGCAACGAGCAGAAGTGCTACGTCCTCGATGACGACTACGAGGAGGGGTACGATCGCCCGAGGCCAAATTTGGCAAGACACAAGCTACCATATGAGGGGCATTTCCCCAATGTGCCAATAGCTCTCGTAGGTGAGCCACCTCCAGAGCCACTTTATCTATTTGTATTTGCATCTGCACCATGACATTGTTATAAATACACGCTTTAGCGTACATAGCAACATTAATGTCAAGTGTGTTGTTAGCATAAATAACTGCATTGCTATCTTTCCAAATGGTAAATAAGATCTCCAATCTAAAAGCATGCCATATATGGGAGTACTTGAAGGGAATCTGAGTGTTGTCACCCAGAACAACCATATGCCAAGAGAAAGGTTCTCGGCGGAAGGGGCGAAAGAGATCATGGATCCATCGCCAGTAACATTGAGCCCATCGACAAAACCAAAAAATGTGCCAAAAAGTCTCTAGTTGACCACATAAAGGGCCCAAAGGCAAGCCCTGGAAAGGAATACACCAGGCGAAATGTGCAATTTTAGGCTCAGTAATGGTTTGCCACACAATGGAGAACCTATGACTCCAAGTACAGTGAGAAGATTGCAAATGCCATCATTGGTTGAGAACTTTAACCATGGGCAGGTGAGGAACTAGCCTTTGGTAGCCTAGCCTAGGCTTATAGCTAGTTACCGAGGTGTCTGGATACCACTTCTAGTCTTTCCACCAAAGGTGAGAGGACTGAATGCCAACTTTATGTAACAAATGTGGAGGCACCGCAGAAACTAGAAGATCAAAAGTTTGTTGATCTGGACGAGTGAGTTGAAATTGTACTTTCATGTCCTCCCACGACCGTAAGCTCATAGTAACTTTGGAGAAAAGATCTTTAGGGGTTCTTATGTCGCGTTTAAAAAAATGCAGAGTACTAGCCCCATGCACTTTAGCCAGGGGAACACCTTGGATAGCAAATAATGGTGATCATCAAAGATTGTGTTGGTTCATGGAGAGCCCATCTCTGAATCCATTACCAACCTAGTGAAGCCAGGGCTTAACTGCTTCCTAGGCTTTTCAAATACTCTTGGCAACAAAAGTGCCCTGAATTTGGATAGGTTCAATGGTCACAAAAAGGGTTTGAAAACCAATCTCCTTTTAGACTAGTTGGTGAATTGGAAAGCCTGAAGAAATGCAATGTCTTAACAAAATATTCCAAGCTTCATTGCCAAAAAGAGCTCGGATCACCCATTTGGCACAAAGAGCAGTACCTTGCTTCTATGTAGACAACAAGCCTAGGCCACCAAACTCTTTGGGAAGACAATAGAAATCCCAAGCAACTCTATGAAAGCCCTCGTGAGAAACATATGAAGCCTAGAGGAAGTCATGTAACAGGCACTCAGGTTTGAGATAAGAGGCCTTTAAAGGAGCCCAACAGGAGGAGTAGTACACATGGGTGGCGGCCAACACTTTGGAACAAATTTGGAATTTTCCTGCAAGGGAGAGAGGTTTGGTGATCCAATACTCTAGCTTCTTCTCTATTCTTACAAGAACCGCATTCCAGAACTCGATGGTGGAAGCTTGGAAGGAAAAAGGTATGCCCAAAAAACAAGAAAACTTCACCATGCTAAACTCATTTCCATTGATATTGCCCAAGCCAAGCAGGAAGGGGAAGGGAAGACTACCTATAGTAGAGGGTTTTGTGCCACTGAATAGCAGACCCTGAAGCAAGATAGAAGGTGTCAAGACATTGCAAAGTGAAGGCAACATTCTCTTCATCTTCAATGAGAGTGAGGAAGGAGTCATCTCCGAAATGACCATTCACAAGGTGATCAAGGGAGTCTAGAAGGGAAATACCACAGACCCTCCCTTGTGAGATGGAATTTGCAAGCAAGTACCCAAAACCTTCTGCAACCAACACATATAGAGAGGGCGCCAGCAGGCAGCCTTGTCGAATTAAACGATAAAGCCCAAAGGCTTGAGACTGGCAACCATTAATGGAGATACCAGTAGAGGCATCCCCAAAAAGCATCTAGACTGACTATAGAAAAGAAGTGTCTGAAGCATTGCAAGGATGGAAGGCCACTCAATCCGGTCATAAGCTTTGGAAAAATCAATCTTGAGAAAGATGGTTTGTTGCTTGGAATGCTGAGCCCATTCCATCCCTTCCTACACAACAATTATATTGGCTAGGATATAACGGGATTTGATAAAACCTGTTTGTTCAAGGTGAATAATGTGAGGAAGAAGATGATAGATTTTAAGAGAGAGAGCCTTGGCAATGATCTTGTAAGAGACATTCAACAACGAGATGGGCCTCCAATTGCATATTTCTTTAGGGTCACCCGCCTTAGGTATGA
The DNA here is from genome assembly GCA_028749045.1 of Cupressus sempervirens. NCBI lineage: Eukaryota > Viridiplantae > Streptophyta > Pinopsida > Cupressales > Cupressaceae > Cupressus > Cupressus sempervirens. The sequence goes on along the minus strand of CM053785.1, from coordinate 25,091,313 downwards.
ATTTGATATTCCCCTTATTAATAATATTGCCTAAAGAGCGGGAATTGTAGGCTTCAAGGTAAACCTTATGTAGGTTTGGTCCAATCTCTTCCCAAAAAGCTTTGTAAAATTCACAAGGGAAACCATCACAACTAGGGACCTTATCGTCCGTCATGGAGAAGGTAGCTTCCTTGAGGTCCACTAAAGTGAGCTTCTGCTCATAGAACACATATTGTTCTAGAGCGAGTCTTTTAGGAGTGACATCCAAACAAGCCTACAAGGCTTGATTTTGACCTTTCGAAGGGCCCTATGCCGTGAAAAAAATTTCATAATGGCAAACGAAAGCTTGGAGAATGTCAGGAAGCTCACAGAAGGAGTGTTGACCCTCCCGAATGCATTTGATTCCCATTGCAGAATGGTGAGCCCTCAATGCATTAAGAAATTCCTTGGAAGCTTGATCTCCAACCTCCAGCCAATGTAGGCAGGCTTTGAGTTGAGCTCCCTAGGCAGTATAATTGTCTGCAACCTGCTTCTGGTGGCGGAGGTTGGCAAGCTAAACCTGGAGATCTATGTCAAATGGATTCATGGCTAGAGCTTCAATGGCCGTAAAAAGATCTTTGGTAGTGGCCTCATAGGATCTCTTTCCGTAAGTGGCCAACTATCTCCCATAAATGCGAAAAAACCTAGCAGTACGGGTGATGGCATCATTCCACCACTGGATCCACCCAGAGGTGGAATGGGGCCTAGGTTCAAGATTCCAAGTTTGTAAAATATGAGAGGCGGTGGGTAGATGTGACAACACAGAAGTATTAAGGTAAAACTGAGTTTTACAATTATGAGAAGGGGTGGAATGCCAACTAATGGAGAAGTAAATGAGAAAATGGTTAGAAAGAGTCACATCAAGGAGAGGAGTGATAGGTAGTAGACTCGTGTGAGAAAGGAAAAAAAGGACTGAGCAAAAATCATAGCATGGTCCAGCCTTTTAAGAACCCTGTCATATCCCTCTCGAAAGTTGGACCAAGTGTACCAGACGCCATCAGGATGGTGACAGTGAACATTGGGATAAAAAAGACCCAGCTTGTTCCACATGTAAAACTAAGCTTCTCGCTCTCCAGCTGACCATCGAAAAGGCAGAAGGCCTACTTTATCAATAGCCAACTCAACCATATTAAAATCTCTATAGAATATCCAGGTGATAGGCGGCAAATAATCAACTAGCCACATCCAAAAGTGTGAGTGTTCAACTGCATCATAAGGGGCATAGACATCGACAATGCCAAAAGAATGATTTTGAAAAGACAACAAAATCTAAACAACTCTCTACATGTGGTCAAAACCATGAGAAATAACAAAAGGAAAAAGTCGAGATCATTCAATTCGACAAGGCTGCCCACTAGTGCCCTCTCTATATGTGTTGGTTGTTGAAGGTTTTGGGAACTTGCTTGCAAATGCCATCTCACAAGGGAGGGTCTGTGGTATTTTCCTTTCGGACTCCCTTAATCAGCTTGTGAATGGCCATTTCGCAAATGACTCCTTCCTCACTCTCATTGAGGATGAAGAGAATGTTGCCTCCACTTTGCAATGTTTTGACACCTTCTGTCTTGCTTCAAGGTCTGCTATTTAGTGGCACAAAACCCTCTCAATATAACCCCTAATGGCCTTAACCTCATTGGTTACATAATTGTCTAGGTCATATACTTTGTAAGGTCTAGTAGCAAATTTATATTGACCTAAATACTCACTGAGCTCCTCAATGACATTCTTTCCAATCAAAAAATCTCCTACCTTAAAACATCTACACTTAAATGTAGGTTTATGTAGGGAAGCAGAATCTCTCTGCTCATTAACAAAAACTGCCAGAAGAATTCAACAATGGCTAACCTAGGAGGCAAATACTTAGGTAGCACAAGGGGTGGCTGAGGAGAGCGCATACACTTCATTTAATAATGATAATTATTTTACAATGTAAATGAATTAAGGATGTCCATACCTTTATTCTTATACTTAGCACAAATTGGAAGTAATGTAGTTCTCTGGTGTTCCTAATATGAATTAGTGCAAACCACCACACACATGTGCACATCAAAATACTTTATTCTTAAGATGGAAAATATTTTTTTCAGTTTAAATTCCTTAATGTGATAGGTAAAAATCTTAGTTTTCTATTTATTAGTTTCCACCCATAGGCACACATCAATTGGGTGTCATTTATCCTTTTTCCTTGTCTAATTAAAATTGAGAACTTTTTCCAACTCTCAAAATCTTCTATATTTCTGAAATATATATATATTTATTTATTTGATTTAACCAAAATTATTTATCTTTATTTTCATTGATTAAGAGAGGTAAAGGTAGGAAAAAAAAGTAAAATTCATTTACTTTAATTCTAGAAAAATTAATATTTTTTTGTAACCTTCTAACATTTGAAGTCTCTAAAATGTGAGCATTTTCGAGAAGCTTCTGCACTTTTTCAAGCTTTTGGTAGTCCTAGAGGTTACTACAAGGGAGGTTGTAGAAATGTTCTTGAGGCAATAGATTGTGGAAATAATTGGCTATATGTTGAAGATGGGTAAAATGAAAATGGGTGCTAAAGCATAAACCATGATTAAACCCCACCCTTTCCTTGTAAAACTCACATAGGGCAAAGCAAACAACCGCATAAAACCACCATTGTAGGATGTCTTTCATACTTCCGCATCAATTTAGTATGGATATCAGATGGACTATGTCTAGATGTTATCACATGTTTCCATATCTTCCTGAACAGAGAACATTGAAACAAATCAAACATTGGTGTGTGAAAAATCAAAGCAAAATACTAGGGTTAAATTTTTAGTAAACCATCAAGATGACAAATAAATTTATGACAAAATCGTCAATAACTATTATAGGAAACTTAGTATTTTATATATATATATATATATTTCGTTAACTTCTGTTTAGATATATTTCTATTTTGATGATTGCATATTTACATTCATTTAGAATTTTATTGAAATAGAATATAATGAATTTCAAAAGCTTATTTTTAGTAATTTACAATATTAGGTATATAATTTTATATTATTTGTTATATGATTATATTAATTAAAAAAATTCAACATACATGAACTAAGAAATTTATTTTTTTATTTCAAATATTTGTATATAAGTTATTCATAGAGACTTTTGTATATTTTTATTTTTTTATTTATTTTTTTAATTTACAAATATTTAAATTTAAAATGATCTTCAAATTATTATTTTTTTTAAAAATTGACAATCAATTCTTTTCTTTCAAACGTAAAATGAAAGGTAGGAAAATAATTTAGCCGTCATTAATAAAACATTTGATAGGTAGGGGTGGCTGTCAAATTCCAAGCCTGACAAGAATCAATGTTGTCCATAAAGATTCCTACCAGGACACTGTTTAGGGTATTTCTTCATATATTTCTACCTTGGGCCTCAAGTTTTCGTGCATTATGCATGACCTTAGAAAGTATGAACTTTACTAATCTCCCTACATTCTCTTCCTTTCTACTTGAACCATGTCTTTTGCATCGCTCCCTTCCCCAAATGTTTGGCTTCTAAGGACTAGGATTATCTACAATCATCTGGAAAATGAAGGGAAAGTAGCAATCTTGTGGAATAGAATGTGTAAATATGTCAAATTTATGCAAGCTAAGCATTTGGACCAAGTTATGGAGGACATCAACAAGAACTATAACAATAGATGGAGCGTGGTTGTGAAGAAATATGTAAATAATTAGCACATATTTAATTCATGGTAGCTCTTCATTGTTCTAGCCACAATGATATTTATGCTTCTCATATGTAGTTCCTCATTGTTCTAGCCAAGCCGAGCTTAACTGGCACACTCAAAGCTTTGACTACTTGGAGTGACTGATGCGGGCCCCACTACCAATTCTGTTATATTTGTCGTCAGTTTTCTATCCCCACTCTAACCCTCTTCTCTATTGCCACAATTATGGTTGTAATTAGTTTGACTCCTCTTTAACTCCCCACTCCCCACAGCCACAGTTACTAGTGTGGTTAATTTGACATAAAATTTGAACGTCGCCCGCCCAATTCTTTGCCCGCCCATTTTTTACTTTGGTATAACATTTGCTGATTGAGTGACACTACATTCATAATTCGGTTCATTTACATTGATTCAATATTGTAGAAAATGCAATGAAATAACAATTTAAAGGAATAGGAGTAGTGTTAAGAGAGAAATAGAGAAAGAGGAAGAGTTGATAACAAAAACTTGAGTAGATGCAGAAGTAGGAGTAGGAATAGAATATAGAATCTCATAGGTTCTCTTTACACTCCCTTAAAATGTGTGGGCAAAGAGCTTAAAAATGCTTTAATAAAGACTCAAGGTGATGCCAAAGTGAAGAAAGAGGAACAACTCAAAGAGAGAGAAGGACATAGTAATGATGATGGGGTTTGTGAATGTGATAATAGTAGCTTTGCTAGAAGCAAAATCAAGGCTCTCATTGGCTCTCTTAAGGCGCCCATGAAAAGCTTGGGGAAAGAGCTAAAAAATGTTGCAATAACGACAACCCAAATATACTGCTACACATGCATTTTATTACCATTACCTCCTTCACACGTTGGGAAGCCCTTTACCACCACCACCAATCTCTATCATCGAGATCAATGATCTCATCCTCAATGTAAATGGAGGAACAATTGTTATGCCAGTGGATCATGGCTCCTGCTCTACTTGTGAGGAAGAATTTCAGTCCAATCAAGAGATTTTGCCTTGTGGAGATAGATTCCATGGTCTTTGTATATCCATATGGTTGGAGAATAATAATTGTTGCCCTCTCTGTTGTTTCATCTTATAGGAGGTTGATGCCACAATGTCACCAAATGAAAGCATACAAGGCAACAATGATGAAACTAGTACATCAATATACCTTAATTAGATTTTTAGCCAACAGATTGTAATATTTCGTGTAAGACTAAGCCCTTTTAATTGAGACCTTTTTAAAAATTATAATGATATACTAAACAATGAATGGAATGTTAATAGTATAGAGTACATTTGTCCAAGTGAATTTTTTATTTTCTAAATAAAGATTATGTAAGGGATCATATATATTTGAATTTTATTTTGACGTTTGTATTATTGAAACAAATTTGAATAGGTGTCTTGAAGGAGGATATCTTTCAAAGTATTGTATATATACTATAATATATACACATATACATATACACACGCACACATATATATATATATGTATGTATATATATACATATATATGTATATATATATACATATATATGTACATGTATATATATACATATGTACATGTATATATATACATACATATATATACATATATATATGTATATATATACATACATATATATGTATGTATACATATATATATGTACGTATATATATACATATATATGTACATGTATATATATACATGTTTATACATGTATATATATACATGTTTATACATGTATATATATACATGTATATATATATATACATATATGTACATGTATATATACATGTTTATAATGTATATATATATGTATATATAGATATATATATATATACATATATATATATATATATATATATATATGTATATACATATATATATATATATATATGTATATACATATATATATACATGTATAAACATGTATATATATACATACATGTATATATGTATGTATATATACATATATATGTATATATACATATATATGTATATATATATATATATGTATATATATACATATATATGTATATATACATACATATATACATGTATGTATATATATACATGTATGTATATATATACATATATGTATATGTATACATATATGTATCTATATATACATATATGTATACATATACATATATATGTATATATGTATGTATATATATATATATATATATATATATATATATAGATACATATATGTATACATATACATATATGTATATATGTATACATATATGTACATATACATATATTTATACATATATGTATATATATATATATATATATATATATATATGTATGTATACATATACATATATCTATACATATACATATATGTATACATCTATACATATATGTATAGATGTATACATATATGTATACATATACATATATCTATACATACACACACACACACACACACACACACACACACACACACACACACACACACACACACACACACACACACACATATATATATATATAAGAAAGTAGTAGTAATTGGAAATGGGAGATGTCATTCTGTCACATGAAGTTTATGGTTATGATAAGATTTTGATTGGGATTAAGTTTACTAGTTTGATTGAGCTTATGGTTTATACTTAGAGCTCTGGTAAGGTTTTGCATTGAACAATTCTTAGGTTATTATTTGTACTCGGGATAGGATTTAGGTTTAGGTTTGGGATTACGGTTGAGGATTTATATTGTTATTAGGACTAGGATTTACATCATTGTTAGTATTATAGTTAGAATTTGGTTTTTGATAGAATTATGGTTAGGTTTATATCATGCATACAATAATAGTTAGGTTTAGGGTGTTGATTAAAGTGCAAACTATGATATCACTTTCATTGAATTGAAAAAAAAAATTGTAGTCATTTATGGATGTGTTAGTAAAATGTTAAGAAGTTAAATAATCACACATATGTACATGTGCATGCATTGTATGTATGTATATTTTTGTTTTTTTAATCTAAGTATCATCATCCTAATTTGATAGTGCATGCACTATAATTATTATATCCTTCAGAATATGAGTTAGTGGTGTCATTTATGTAAACTTGATGTGACCAGATTATAAAAATATGTTGGAATCAAAAAATATGTACATAACTTTAAGCTCTAATCACCATAAATAACTTTAAATGTTGGAATCAACAATTATGCACATAACACAAGAACACAGAGATTTTTGTGGAAACCCAATGTAGGAGAAAAGAACAAAAAACTAATTGCTTTTATATATCTTTATGAGTGCCAACTCACTGAAAACTCCAACTCCCACACTTTGTAGGCTTAGAACTACTATAAGCACCAACTCCTTACTTCTATCTTTGTGTGCACCAACCCACTGCACACAAAATTCTTCCACCTTGGAAATGTTGCTAACTCAATTGATGATGGTCACTTTCTTAGCACAACTTCTTTTATTTAATCTAATATTCATATCTGCTACACTCATATTGCAAAAATATCATCTTTTGTACCCTTAGTAAAAGGAGTAATGATTTTCTTATTATTTTGGCTCTCACACACACATGCCTGAACTACAAATCTGAATATCTTATAACCTTATTGATAAAAATATTTCTTTATTACTTCATATGTTTTTAGTTCTCTTACATTCACCTCTCAACGCTTCCCTTTACTTCATATACTTTGCCTTTTTCTTTTTCTACATATATTCATACTTACTCCTCACTTCTTTCTAATTTCTATTTTATACGTTTTTAATGTGAAGAGATATATCTCTTTCGAAGAAGATGCATCTTCTCATTATTCAACAACATTTATTAACACCTCTTAAAAATTTCTTAATGTAATCTTCATATTAATCAAATCCCTTGATTAATAGTCAACTATATCATCTTTAGTTGCAAGATATCTTTGTATGATGGTTCAAACCTTTTCTTGTTGTCTGACCTTATTATGAAAGTTGATTTTATTTTAATTGTTGACAACATAGCTCTTTGATGATTCACACTAAATCTATGTTCTATTGATAACCCATCTTTTGTCTTAATTTTGAAGGGAAATGAGAACATTGCATAACTCTATCTGCTATAAGTATGCACATCTAGTATACCAAGAATTCATGAATAGCTTCTAATAAGAAAATACATGTACATACTACTATACCATAAAAGAGGAAACAAACATAGTTAATTTTCCAGAATTAAAACCTTGAAGGAAAGTGATTGCATTTTGTAGATCCAACAAATTTCAACAACATTGTGACCTATAGAATTAATATTCTAGAAGCATAAAACTAGAAGAATGAGACATAATAGAACACAAGATATCCATGTGGAAAGCTTTCCAAGTAAAAACTGCACCCTCCAAAACATCCAACTAGTGTATTATTTAGTATTACGGTGAGTGCACCAATATGGTATACAAAAAGGGGGGTATAAGTGGACACCTTTTTCCTAAAATTAGGTAAACCTAAACTTGGACAAGATATTTGAGGGTCATCCACTAAAAATGACAAGATGTATAAAACATATAAATTATAGTACTCTGAATCTACTTTCTAAACTACTAATGTTTTTACAAAATGGATAAGATTGGTGGGTCAAACCCTACACACACGAAAAATAGTCCCTGATTTTTTTAGAAAACATAACATAGTTGTTTTCGTGTGCAACACAAAAGACTGTTTTATATTTAGTATCTCGCATATCCCTTTGGTAGGATGAAAGTTAAGAGTCATCTAGAAGTTGTGTATTTTTTTGTAATTTTATGATCAATATTTTTTAAATTATGAATTATTGAACTGACTACATCCTAAAATTTTGGTACCTGTTCATGTGCTGAGCATAACTTGCATCAAAATAATTGAAAATGATTTTTTTTAAGTGTATAGAATCAAATGTAGAACAATAATATATAATTTATTTTGAATTTTGTTAAGTATATAAAATGTTACTAAAAAAATGGTAGACATATGTATGTGAGGAATGCCAAGGCATTGGTAAAAGTAATTAAAGTTTGCATTGTTAATATTGTCCAAAAATAGAAAAATTTATATGGTTAGAAAGCTAAGAACATGTTTGATATTATGGTAGTAGTTTTAGAGATACTCACTTCACCATTAGAAAACCTGATGAAGGTAAAGATGAGAATTCATCTTAGAAGATGAAAAAACATCTAAATAAAAAAAAATTGGAGGGAAAACAGTCTCCCAAGCCTTTGGGTCATTTCCTTATGCTATCAACAAGCCATAACCCAATCAGGTTTCTAGGATTCAAATAACCCAACCGGGTTATGAAATGAAAAAGTGCATTGAAAACCCAATCGGGTTATTGAAAATCTGATCAGGTTATGCGCTGGAAAGATATTGAAGAGATCTACAACATGATGTAGATAAATCAATCCAATGTCATCAAAATTTTATTTTCCATCAATTTGAATTAAGCATAATCTAAAAATAGGTAGTCATTGTTTTCCAAATGCATAATTGATAGGTAAACATGAATGCTAACATAGTGGGTAAGAGTACAAAGTTGGGTTGAAATTCCATGGAATGAGACCTTTCAAAAATGGGTACCCGATTTCTTTAGAATTAGGTATCTGATTTTAAAAACACGGTTCGACACCCGATCCATATTCAAAAAATTAGGTACCCAATTTTTGAATATGAATCGGGTGGCCAAACTGTGTTTTGAAAATTGGGTACCTGATTTTTTGAATATGGATTGGGTGCCAAACCATGTTTTTAAAATTGAGTACCTGATTCTAAAGAAATCGAGTACCCGATTGCGGAAAACTACAAAAGCCAATTTTTTGGGGGTTTTTTGTTCATTTTTACTATTTGCAAAATGTGAGCCCAATTTTAGCATAGATATGGGAACCCGTTTTCAAATTTCTACTAACCCCCTGTTACTCCTTTTTGGCATACCGGGTGTTTTACTTTGTTTTCTACTATTTTATTTCATTGTTTTTAGTTTTGCGCTTTATAACTCCGTCAATTTTTTTTCACTTTTAATATGTAAAATTATAAATTTCCATTGTTAATAGTATTATCTTTAGATTATTGCATCTTTTTATTTAAATAGTTTCATATATTTTAATTTTAAAAATTTATAGATGTTCATTTAAAAATTATTATTATAGATGTTTCAATGTATTTAATAAAAATTATAATGTTGAATGATAAGATAGATGTAAATTAGATTTGTTGGTGTAAATAATTATTTACTATTTACACTTACTTAAGTTTACTTAGGTTAATGCATTATTTAATTATTTTGCATTATTTTATTTGTGAGACACTTAGGAGTTTGTGCACTCTTGTGAGTTGTCTTGATGACATCACAGGGGTCTGCACCTCTTTTAAGCACATGTTGTCTACAACACAGGAATCTTCTACACACATATGACACTTAGTCATTCTTATCCATTCATCTAGAATGTTGGAACATCTTCTGGTTGTTTCTAGAGATATTCTAGGTGCTTCCTGAGAGGCCTTTATATACAAGCACTCCTAATGTGTTGAAGATCACATTCAAAACAGAGTAATGTATTCGAACATACTCTGATTAATTGATCATATCTATTTTTGGTCTACTATTTGCTTGTGTTTGAGTTCTTAGTTCCTGGGTGAATTTTGCCCTTAGGCAAATTCTTACAAGATTGTTTAAAGATGTAATTATATTCAATATTTTATATTTATTTCAACTAAATAGCAATTAATTATAAATTAGTTTGTAAACCATATAACAAAGAAAGTAAAACTAACTATATTCCTTAGTCTAACCTCAACCTAACCATAATTGTACAATAATCTAATCTAAACCCTAAACATAAAACTAAGTATTTAATGTGTAACACCCCACCAAGGGATCCAAACACAAAATTAAGTATTTAATAATTTTACTTATTGTATTGTACTTTGTTTCATGGATCAGAAAATGATGATGTAATCTATTTTATAAATGTATATTCTTTCGACCTTTCATACCTTGTGACATGTATAGTGGATGATTGTGCATTCCAAATTAATGCCAAGTGGCATTCATAACAAATGTATATTATTTAAATGGATTAACTTGTAGTTATTCTTTCATGTGGATGTGTTATTTATTTTACTTCTAGTATTATTTAAAAATTAAATGTGACTCAACATCTTGGGATCCTTAAGGAATGTAATCTCTTATGTTTTCTTACGTATTATTGTATGTTATTACTTAGTAAAACTTTAGGTTAGTTCTTTGGATCCCTTGGTAGGGCATTACATAATGTGCTCCCTTACCTTAAAATCATATCTTTTTAAATAAAACTACACACTAGTTGTAAACATAGCATTAACCTTGATGCAAAATCTCGCTCTTACCATAATTCTAAGCCTAACCCTAATCATTAATAAACTTAATACTAAATGTTAAACCCTAATTCCAATTGTAACTTCAAATCTTAAACCTAACACTTGATCGCTAGCTAGGTTACCATAATAGTAGGTCCATAATGGAAAGTAATCTTAATCCTAAGTTTGAAAACTTTATTTAATAATTTTAAATTGGGTTGAAGAATTATTAAAATCTTAGATGATAAACTATAAAATAGTACTTCAAGAAAAACTTATTTTGTACACTTATAATCTAATTATATTAATTTGTTAATATTTCTCTTGATAATGATATTTAAATATGATTTATATTCTTTTAATTTCTCCACACAATATGTAGGACTTAATTTTTCACCATAATTTATGTAGATAATACATTTCAATCGATATAGATTTTATCTTTAGATGTGTGTAAATGATTCTTTTAGCATGAGGTTTGTTCACATTGGACATAGCTAGAGTGTCATAAATTTGACGAAGAATCCAATCTTCCATAAGAAAGAAAAACACATGGACATCCAATAATATCTTCCAACTAAGATCTTGTTATCACCCTAACTATTACTATGCCATTTACATAAAACATAATTGTGATCTACTAATAAAACATGAAGTTGCTTATAAGTAAACACCACTTTTTGATACACATTCTTGGTTACACAAATCTTCACTGAACATCTAAGGTCATGATCTACATGAGTCTCCAACTTAGCCTCTTTACTAAAATTTATACTAGAGGGAGAAACAATATTTTGGTTACTTTTGACTACATCCTCCTCATGTTCACTAAAAAGACCTTCTGTAACCATTATTTTGGGACCACCTTCTTCTATCATCCATTAATAGGTCCAACAATTTATTAATGAAAAGGGCACTAAATCTTACCACCATGGACACCTCTATTCAATTCTTGAAACATCACCTAGTTGAGAAGGGAAAAAAATTTCACCTCGTTTTATTTTCTACATATCACTTGATAATTCTTTAGAAACCTCTTGAGTAGCCCTTTTGAATAGTTTAATTCATTAAGCACATGTCATTTCCTTTGGTTTACTAAGATCCAATAGGACTACAAAAAATGTGGCAAAGATAGTGTTCACATGCATTGTATGTAAATTACTAGGTCATGTCCAAAAATCAACCTTTCTAATGTACTCATTTTCCAAAAGAAGACAGGAAGACAAGGTACTCATTTTCCTTACCCACTTCAAGAACACCTACTTCTTTGGTCTGTTTGCCTGGAATGGAAACACAACACCATATTTTGAACACTTGAGTAGAAAAACCACTGGAAAATCCAAGCATTTGGTGGACGTCTCACCATAAATAACCCTTATGAGTTTAATAAATAATATTTTTATTCTAAACAAGATCATCCATTGCTTTTTAAAGGTAACTTTTTCAATTATAGGTGGAATATATAATTTATAAATTTATTAATTAATATATCTAAATTATATCTTAATATGAAACATGTTTTATAATAATTAGTGTATGTGGAAATACTAATCTATAAGTTATATTATATCTTTGTTAATAATTAATATTAATTGATCAATATAAATTAAATTTAACAGCTTTTTAAAGGTAACTTTTTAAATTATAGGTGGAATATATAATTAATAAATTTATTAATTAATATATTTAGATTATATCTTAATATGAAACATGTTTTATAATAATTAGTGTACATGGAAATATTAATCTATAAGTTATATTATATCTTTGTTAATAATTAATATTAACTAATCAATATAAATTTAATTTAATGTAACTAATATATTATATAATTATTCAATAAATTGATATCTAAATAATATTGTTTTTATATTGAAGTAGTTAAAATAAAGGGGCTTGGTACATAACAAAACAATGGTTAAACTATTGGGCACTTTCACATCCTTTTCCTTAATATCAAAAACATGTTCCCTTGAACTTACATAGACAAAACAAGTTCATATCTAACATAAAGATTTCTATTTCCTCCTTATAACAGAGACACAAGATAAAGATGTGCCATCTACATAGATACTTAAAGAGTTATTTAAGTCCGCTTAAAGAGTTATTTATTCAATTCTTGGCAACCAACACATTTCCCTGTAGATGTCACCGTCTGAAAGGCTAATTATGTGTGATATTATAATATGTTCAATCCTAACCCAAACCACAATCTTATTTATATGTTCAATCCTAATTGTTTTAATATTGATCCTTAATCTGACAAATTTGCCAAGGCATAATCATAAACATATTTATATTAGATATTTTTAGAATTCACATTGAAGTTGATTTATTAATATAGTTTTGTGGAGTATTATTTTATGATTAGGCTTAAATTTGGTATAATGTTTAATTAGCCTTAACATTAAAGTTTACTTAAGTGTTTAACTCTATTTATTTAATTGATATAGTTTTAAAGATCTGTGCATTTATGTAATTGATATTTTAGATTTATTTTACCAAATAGTAATTTTGTAATTTTTTATGTTGTTTAAACATATATGTAGATTATATTTGATGGACACACCCCCACCCCCTCCCCCTCCCCCACACCCGCCTCTGCCCCCTCCATCTCCAACTCCACTTCCACCCCCACCTCCACGACCACCTAGTCCTCCTCTAGCACCTACTGTAGAGGATTTGCAACAGAGCATGAGGCGTAATCTTAGTGATCTCATGTGAGATATTGAGACTATTAGGCATGAGGCCCACCCCCCTCCTCACCTACTATGCCTTGCAAATAGCAAGCAAGGCATCATTCACTTTATACAACATTTGGATTCTAATATAGATAGCTTTAGATTATGGAGGCAACACATGTGTGCCTTTTATTCTGATAGCCTATCCTATAAAGAGGTCCATAAGCTCAAAATATTTAAACAACATTTTACAAGATATTTTGTAAACCCTAAGATAGGTGAGGAGATTAGCGAGAAGAAGCCTCACATTTCTATTAGATGGTGCACACATCCGCGTATATCAACACACTTTTGGAAGTGGTGGTGGATGGTATTTGACCATCCACCACACACAAATCAAGAGGTACCCATGTACTTCCTTAGGAAGCTATGGATTGAATTTGAATTGGGTTGAAACCTAATTATTTTGATATTAAATCATTTCAGGGGGTTGGTGGAAAGATGCCTCAGGATAGGCCTGGGGAAAAGTTGAGCGATAGAATGAGAAATCACATACGACCTTAGCCTCTTGTACCTCTTCCCACACTAGTTGTCCTAGAACCACACCATCATTGAGCAGTGTCATCTATTCTTACCTCATTGAGTGCCCTTTCAGGCAATTTAACAGAGCAGTGGATGCAGGTGAGAGATATTCGTCCACTTGGACACATTTGTACTAGTTGTGGAGATATATGTAGACGCACCTAGAGCAATGTTGATGCAGCACATGATGACCATTATGATTTTGATGATGATGCATATGCTGCCCATGGTGATGGTAGTGATGATATTGATGTGTCAGCATTTGTTGACCTTATGCAGGGAGAGCCCGGAGACAATCAGGAGCAGCAGGTAAAATTTTAATTAAAATTTAAATATAAAGTACATAATTATTTACTTTCTACATACATGTGTAATTGTATTAACCATATTAATGTATGTTGATTTTGAAATAATAGAGGATGGATGATACTATTCCTCCTATGAGGTAGTATAATCTTTTTTCGAGACCTATAGACGTTGGCATCCCTCATACGGTATGCACTTTGAATTACACTGTAAAAATGTACATTCAAACTCAAATTTAATGACATTAGCTCATATGTTCTTTTTATCTAATTTTGTAGGGATTGTCGGCTACTACATAGTTTGACACCAGTACAGGTCCTGATCCATTGACCATTTAGGCATAGCCTCAAATACCTATAGTATGAACTTTTGACTCAAGACAAATAATTTGCACTATTTTTATGTATGTACATTGTTATTAACTCATAATCTTCAACTTTGATTCATGTGTATAATTTTATGTGTTTTGGTTTCACAGACAGAACATGGATCGTACTTATCCATATAGGCCTTGGTATGGTTTATTTTCGACTCCATCTTTTGACCATGTGAGACATGCCGATGATCATTGTGGTAGCATATCTTTAGACACATTTGTGACATTGGCTACCACTTAGGTATGATATATATACATGTTTTTATAGTTTATAAAAAATGTAGTGTACAAATTATGTACTTTTTAGTTTATGTACTTTATAATTCATGTATATATAATTTTGACTCAATGTTTATGTATCCATAATTTTAGGACTATGTTGCCATGAGTGTTGCTGAGAGTACAGGACTAAGCCAAATGGAGGTACCTACATCATCCTTTGAGGTCAGTGTTGTGATTTATGTACATACATAGTTCATTATGCTCTTTATCAAATTTTAAAAATGTATATATTGTAAATTATAGGACCTCACCATTGTTGCATTTGGTAGCTTTCACAATGCACCTCCTCCCATTACAAAGGGACACGCATCTCATGTGGTATTATTTTTATTATGTAGTGAATATTTAATTTATTTGCAAGCTAGATTTTGAAACCCATTTCAATTAAGCATGTACGTGATGAGACACCTCATGTTACACAGGATGATCCACCTACCTCATGGGGTGTCCCACATGATGAGATAGCTCATGCTACACAGGATGATCCATCTAAGTCCTCTTCACATGGACTAAAGAGGATTGCAGATCAGATAGATTAGGTCTTTTTGGCACCTTTAGATTGTGTTTTTATGACACATAGTTTATTTTGATACACTTTGTATTAGGACAATTAACTATATTATATGTATTTTTTGACTTCATAGATCATGTTAGACCGTGTACTATTTTTGTACGACTTCTTATCATGCTAGTGAATGCAATATATATTATTATGTTATCATGTTGTAAGTATGAACCATTTTCTTTATTGTGACATATTTTATTTATGTTATGACACATTTTGTAAGCATATGGCACATGAACAATAATTTTAACTATTTATATACAAACATTAATTTAAACATGTTTGAATGTAAAAGTAATGGGAAAAAATAGCTCATTACTTGAATTGGCAATTAATTTATAACATCAAGTGCAAACCTTAACTTTCAAATAGAAGTAAACTCCTGTTTTCAAATGTTTACAACATGTTTCACAATATATGTAAGACAATGTCAATGACATATTTATAGAAGTGAACTAAAAATATAAAATTGGTTCAACACATTTCTTCAAATGAGGTCTTGTAAAATAAAATTGCAAAAAAATACACATGTTAATAAAAGCATAAATTAATATGAGCTATCTAAACTATGTAAATATGTGTAATTTGTATATACCCATGTATAGGATGTTGATGTTCGATCCACCTTAACATTTAAATTTGCATAAATTGTAATTAAGACCTGAATAAGAGGTATATATAAGTTCTCTAATTTGCTTTTGACAACACATACATACATGTAATTAAATTATATAAGTACATATATAAAAATAGCAAAATAAAGAAAAAAGTTATATGTGTTTGATTTAAATGTAGTCATCTCATTGTACCATCTACATCCTTTCTCTTTTGCAATGCATATATGATTGTCTCGTGCTCATCCATTGAAATTATCCATAACACCTTATTGGCGGGCCTCCCTTTGTATCCTTCTAATTTGATATTTGTTGCCACAACCAAATGAGAATAGTGTAAAATCTTCTTTTTGGATTGGTAGTCTTCAAATGCTGTGAAATAACCCTGACAGGTTTTGCTTCTTTTTAACACCAAAAATTTTAAAACTTTCAAGGAGTATCAAACAGTTAGCATACTAACTCTAATAACCCTTACTATAGCGTCAACAATTCGCAAGCTTTGCCTTGCAATAAGACTTCTATCAAAACTAAGCAGGCGTCTGTCAATGGTAAAGGTAATGTCTCTAATAATTTATTCAAATTGATTAACATAACCCATGAAACAACTACATCGAATTTGTAGGAGAAACTGAGTATCTAATCTGCAATATCATCTAAAATATTTAATTGGTATTTCAACAATGATCGAATTTAAAAAGGACCTGAGTCGTGGCTCAATCCAGCAACCTTGAATCCACATCGGAATATCACTTCACGCCTGCTTCTCCCATTTTTGTGGACGGCGAACTGAAACGAGTCAATCCCTGTCGTGACTTTAATAGCTTCGTGACCAATCTTCACCCTTGGTACTGATACCCGTGGTTTCCGTTGTCGAGCATAATTTCCTCCGTCTCAGTCAACAATTTGAAATGCTGCCCTCAGAATTATCACCGCACGAGATTGAGGATTTCACTAATATCCGTTGTCTGGAATCAATGGGACTGGTTCAAGCTTAACCTGACAGTGAAACAAATTTGAACTAATCTGCCCTTGCCGTATAACTTGCGCGATTTTTGATTAATATCTTCCAACACGGAGTACAGCGGCCTCCTTTGATTGTTAGGATGATATCGCATTAATTCGCATGAAGTCAGAGGACGGGTAATGAGGGATTGGTACCTCGAAAATGCTTCTCCACTTCACTTTAAATCCTCCAGTCCTGTACCCTCTGTGAATGAAGGGTAATTTGAATTTGTCTCCTGCCGGTAGTCTGATAAGAGTAATACAAGTATCACTCATTAGAGTTTCATGAGATCGCCACCTTTCCAACAATTTGAATATGCAATAAACCCAATCATGAAATGGTTGTGGACCACTTCCAATGTGCAACCCTTCGGAGGATATCTCACCACCTCAGTTATGCAGACCCAAGGGAGTTTTCGTTCCCAAAGATCCAATGGAAATTTACAGACCAAGACCGCAAATTGCTCCAATATAATAAGTAGTAGAATTCACAAATTGCTTGTCCAAATGAGAGCCTTATGTCCTCTATTTATTCACTTCGCTGAGAAGTTTCTGGAAGTTTTCCGGAAACATCTTTTATGATGTACTTCAACTATTAAACTTTATAAAACTAAACAAAATAACTTTATAAAGTTAGAGTACAACCTTAATTTAATATTAGAACGAGTAGGCCCCACTTACTAAATTATTATTCTTTGAGAGCAAAATTGTAATTATCGGAAGACAAAAATGACCCTCTTCCCATAATCATTTGCCTACGAGAGTCGATGATAGGAAAATCCCCTGTTAAAGTTATGTTGCTAAAAAGGGGACATGACATGCTGATAAACCATTTCTTCTTGTTAGGTATGTACGTAGCCAGGTGCCAACTACAATGACAGACCCAATTGGATACTCAAAACCATCATCATCTACTTGATGAAATATCAAATTTTTCTTAGGTTCCACACATCTGGCTAGCCAATACTCAGTCTATTCATCATTATCATTAGGTGCAATAACAACATAAACATGTCCTACAAGATAATATAAAGTACATAAACACTTTAATCACATGGGTACATATATAAATAATATACTAAAGACATGTACTTGAATTATATTAATGACATGTACATAAATAAATAATATAAATTGAAGCATGATCACAACAAAATCTAATTTAATTGTGCATACCAGGTTGTATGAGGTTTGAAATATGACCATAGTCTTCTGATGCAAAAGTAACATTCTAGCCTTCATTTACTATATCATCTTAAAAATGTGTCTCTATAGGTGCTAATGATTTTTGTTTCCAATCTTCAACCCATTTTGTATTCTCGCATTCTTCCCATTCACCTGCAAGACAAAACTGACAAAAACAAGCAAGCTCCCTAGTCCATATAGTCCAAATGTTAGAATCTGAACTCCTAAATGAATACCATTTAGTTGGCCTACTAATTGTATCACAGTCATATCTTGAAAGGATATTCTTCTCTTCAACTAGGTAGAAGAAATGTTTGATTGTAGAGTTTTGACTTGATCCTATGTATAAATATTTGTTACACCATTCGACAATCTCATTTGCATTTTTGAATTTGTCTTTTTCCTCAATTTTTAATTGCTCTCTACTAAGGGTTATCTTCATGCATGCACCGGCACCATTATTTTCTCCTTTACCATGTCAAACCTAAAAAAAACTCCACATATGTTGGATATTAGTTTGCCTATGGGTCCTACTCAACCAATAGAACATTCTAGCATTCTTAAATTGTCCTGTACAATTATCTGACCATATCCAATGTTGTGTCATTTGCAATTGTCTCTCTTTTAGATTATCATAAAAGGAAACAATATTGGACAAACTAAGATGAATGAAGTTTATTATTACTGATATAGAAATGGTACTCTATCAATATTTTTCGATCCTCCTCTATACAATTAGGTGCATGCCTATAAACTATATGAACATAAATTGTTACTTGCATTGAATTATAATATTGTGGTTATACCTCATCTTGTAGTGCAAGTGTGTAGTTCTCTACAAATTCAACAACTGAAAGTATAGTACTAATTGAAAACATATTTTTACACATGCGAAATTGACAATCAAGCCATTTAGCATATTACGAGTGTTTAACATATTTTGGTATGATCACACTCTTAAACTCATCCATAAATGCATGACAACTAACTTTATCTGTAACTAGATCACACCTTCTTCCAATCTTCCCATCCTTCAATGGATATTCAATAGTTTTGAATCTTTTTACATCAACTAATTGTTGTCCAAAAGTAGTCAAAGCATTTTCATGCAAACATTCATCTAACAAAGAAAGATTCACACACATATCACATGTACTAGAAAGACATGCATTGAAAAGAAAGTATTGATCATTAGGTGGCTTACAAAACAAACTTGATATGAAATCCTTTATAGTTTGAGGTGGTATTTTTATACCACATTATTGCAACATTTATTTACTATGCATGGTACCACGTATAGATCAAAATACATCATAATGGTAATGAAATTAAACATGAGTTTTACAATGACATGTGATTCTTTCCTTGTTAATCCTTACATACCATGGTTTACACTTTTCAAAAGATCTTTGACTAATGGCAATAGTTAACACCTTACCATCTACAAATTTTCTAACCAATTTAGTTTGAGTCATGTCCAAAAGGTGTTTAGGATGTGGATCATGTATTTTTGACCCAACTCTCAATTTAAGAACATCTCTTGAATTAGGTGATACTCTTGTATTATCATGCCAAAAATTTTCAACCAAACTTTTGACTTCACTAGTAAGTTTCATATCACATCTTAGGAGTCTACCACTAGAAGTCCAAAAAATATTTGCCAAGGATGACATTCAAAGTTAACCCTTCTCTTTATAGCTCTTTCTAAAGTCTTATGATTCACATTAAGATATCCACTTATGTTGCTAATCAATCTTTTGTCAATTGTTGATTTGTTAACTAGAGCTATTGTTATTGTTTGTCGTGCTGCATTCTTATCTTTAGAGTGACTTCTCTTTCCAATAACATCAAAGGCACTAGCAACAGTGGATACAACTTGTTTTAAAGACTCATTTTTATTCTTGGGGTTTTGCATACATTTCTAACATTTTCATTACTTTTCGCATTTTAGACGTTTTAATTAGTTGCAACATCAACTGATATTGAAACCCAAATTTCTTATTATAAAAAATGTCTATATGATTTATTAGCACATGTCCTAATTTGTCTCCATGAAACCAATCCCTCAAGATTATTTATCACATCATTAGGAAAATGAAAATGGTGTTCAAGCACTTTAGTATCATTCTGACATGTTTGTTCAGTAATTGGTGTTTCTATGTGTACATTCATACAATTGTTATTTTCAATTAGCATTTCATTTTCACTGTTATTTGGGATTTGAATCTCATTTTCAATTTTTCTTGGTATTTCTTTTGAGGCATGAATTTCCATTGGAGTTTGTTGTACATGATTGTTTAACAATCTATTCTCATGAAGAAAATCTAAATCGTTTAAATCATAACTTGCTTCTAAAAAATCAGTACCAATTTCATCATGAGAAAAAAATTGAGGGTTTAGAGACACACCTGTATTGAATGTTTGATTAGAATGTGCACCTGAATCTCCTTGTATTGGGTTCTCTTCTTCAACCTCTTCATCCATCGTGGTATCCTCAATGTCTTTCTCCTTTGAAACATTGCTTAATTCTCTAATTCTTTGTCTTCTCTCTCGTTTATGTTGTGCTTCATTCTCATTATTTGTTGCAATCTCCTCATTTCTCAGAACTTTTATTTTCTTCTTTCTTCGTTGTTTTGATCCCATGTTTGCACCAGTTTTGAATTCGAATCAACAATTTGCAAGTTGTATAAGGTAAGAAAATATAATAACTAT
Organism: Cupressus sempervirens; assembly: GCA_028749045.1. Taxonomy (NCBI): domain Eukaryota; kingdom Viridiplantae; phylum Streptophyta; class Pinopsida; order Cupressales; family Cupressaceae; genus Cupressus; species Cupressus sempervirens. The sequence goes on along the minus strand of CM053785.1, from coordinate 25,069,986 downwards.
GATAGAATTTTCTATTGCATATCAAAATTGTTATTCAATCATTGCAATCATTGAAAATTGGTCTGTGGGACATCTTTTGGGGTCCAACAAGTAGATTAGAATCGGGTACTCGATTGTTTAAAAATCGAGTGCCAAATTTACCCGATTATAAATCAGGCACCTTATTTTTAAACAATCAGGTACCCAATTTTCAAATAATCGAGTGCTTTTTTTTGTTAATGACTAAAACTAAATTGAGCACCCAATTTTTTAATTACAAATCTAGTGCCAGATTCTAGTGACATAGGCAGGAATTTGGAATGGTCACAAATTTGCATGGGGTTTTGCCTTGGGGAAAGACATGGCATAAGCTTGGTCCCACCGAGTCCATGCCTTTATGAACCATTTTTTTCTAAGGCATTTACTCGATAATTTCAGGGATTGTTATAATTTTTATATGGTCATCCCCATTGAATTTTTTGATGAAACAAAAATCCATTATAGGTCTTACTGTTCTAATTTCAAAAATGTAAATTTTATAGTGTTATGAGTTCATTTGCTATTTTTCCATTATTTATTAATCAAAAGTATCTCTTGAACATTAAATAGTGACATTCACTAAAACTTTAATAACTTTTTAAAATTTTCATATTTTGTAAATAAATTTACATGTCATCAATCCTCACACAATTCTTTTAAAGTTTAAAAAAATTGATTAAAAAACAACATCCGTACATGACACATTTTAGAAATTAGCTTAATCATCAAATAAATATTAATTAAAAAAATTCATTAAAAAATTCAAGAAAAATATTCTCATCAATCTTTGGTGTGACAGGTAATATCATTTAAAAGGATTCACAAAAAATCATTTAATTGTGTCAAATTATGGTGTCCGTACACAAGCGTGGTATGGTCCTGAAACAAACATTTTGAAAAAGTGCTTTTTAAAGATCCATACCAAAAAAAAATCTATCATATGGGTATACAAATAAATTACATATTAAAAAAAAAGATACCATGCACTACAATTTTTATTTCTGAAGTTTTTTTATATTTAATCTCTAAATGGCTCAAATTTTGGCATCAATTGACAATATATTTCAAAAGCAGGAAAAAAATTCTAGTTTTTGGCCAAAAGTGAGACCCAACTTCTTGCACTAACCCTAGTATTAATTCTCTCTCTCAAAAACACATACACACAATCACTCACTAACTAAATAAATCCTAAGATATGTCTCTTACTTTTCCTAACCTCTCACATTCTTTAACTAACTCCTAACCCCCCTCCCCCCTCTCTCTCCCTCTCTCTCTAACTTGTTACCCTTACACATTGTCTCATTGAGTAATCCCTAAGCCCCCCCTCTCTCACTAACCCCTAAACTCTCTCTCTCTCTCTCTCTCTATATATATATATATATATATATATATATATATATATATTATCACCCCCACCTCTCTCTCCATGCTATCCTATTCGCTCCAATATATATATATATATATATATATATATATATATATATATATATATATATATATATATATATATATATATATATATATATATATATCACACACACACACACACACACACACCTTAATCTCTCTCTCCTATGTCCCTCTCTATCCATTACTTCATCTCTCTCTCATTCTCTCCATTCTATCTCACTCTCTTTTATCCTATCCCCCTCTCCCTCTTCCCATCCCCTACACTCTCCATCTCTATCTCACCCTCTTTTATCCTATCACCTCTCCCTCTTCGTATCCTTATAATTCTAATTACTTTGTTCCAACTTCACCTTTACTTACTCATGCAAAGACTTCATAAAACCAACTGTATATGCTACTTTAGTATGTTAGAAACACTAAATTAAAACAATAAAAAAACATTTGCATACTAATTTAACATAACTTTATGAGAGACAAAGTGAAGTCCTCAAATGAGAATATGAACCATGGATAGGCTCTCTCAACAAGGATGATCACTTGATGTAGAGGTGTGTCTAATAGCTAAGATGGCTTGATTATGTATGTATGCTCAAATGCTCAAATGGGCTTCAATGGAGGATTTTTGATAGATTTTGGTGAATGAATTTGATGTAAAAAATGGCTTCTCAAAATGGCATTATGGCTTTACTTTCTAGATTGTGTTGTTTTTGCAAAGGGGAAGGATCCAATTTATAGGCAAGAGGGTTGAGGGATGGAGGGCTAAGATGGAAGGAAAGGAGAAAGCTTATGGAGGGCTCAGATTGAATGAGAGGAGAGGACATGGATTGTGTTTCCTTACAACCAATCAGGGAGTGACACATGTCACAGGGTGAGAGGATGGAGGAAAGGGCAAGGATGAGTCAACAAAGGAGGCTTAAGGAATAATATCTTCATAAAGACCCTTCATAAGTGCTTTGTAAGAGCATGGAAGGAGAGTGTAAGAGATATTTGAGGGTCATTTATGTTGGAGGGTGAGGAATTTCGACTTGGGTTGGATTAGGAAGGTTTTAAGCTTGCTTAGGATTGTGCAAATGATTAGAGGATGGATTAGGATGGTTTAGGATTAGCTTAGGGATAGGCAAGTGGATGGCAATAAATGAGGGTGGGTGAAAGAGGAGATATTTGTTAACTTTGGCTTGTTAGCAAGTCTTAACCCATGTTTAGGGAATGTGACAAGGTTAGGAGGGGATTAGGATTAGGATTGAAGATAAGGATTGACATCTTCTAGAAGAGTCCAGGCTTTGGATGAGGATGAAGACTTTCTAGAAGAGTGTAGAACTTCCTAGGATGAGGATAAAAAAGGTTTTTTAGACAATAAATAAAGTTTTATTTATTTCAAGGGTTTGGGTTGAGAGGATATTTATTAAAACATTTTTAATAAACACAAGGATTAATATTTAATCTTAATTAAATATTTTAAGTTTGGATTAGGGATAGGAAATGATAGGATTAGCCTTTAATCGAAATTAAAGAAGGATTAGAAGATTTTGGAAGAGGTTAGTGATCTTAAGGAAATTGGCCAAGTTTTGGGCAAAAAATAAATTATTTATTTATTTTGAGATTTTTGGTCAATTTATTAATTAAATAATTAATAAATAAGGAAATAATGTTTAAATAAGATTTAAACATTTTTGGGAGGGATTTCTTAATTAAATATTTTTAATTAAGATAAAGGGATTTAATGGCATACAAAATTAATTAATTAATTAATTAAATAAATAATTAATAAATGATGATGTCATCAGGGATTTTTTTTCAGAAAATAAAAATATTTTATTTTCTAAAGGATTTTTAGGTGTCTACACCAACAAATATATTTTCCTTGTATTTGTTTGAGTTTGACCATTCCTTCAACAAGAGTTGTTCTATATCTTAATTTTTTAATGTTTATATTGACTAAGTTCATAAACCACACAACTTGGTTAAGATATAGATTGTAGAAAGTAACCCCTTACCACCTAAGACAATTAAACCTACTCAAAAAATATAATAAAGCTAAAAACATTCTTTGAACGAATGATGTCTTATAAATTAAGGATCTCAAAGGCACCGTAGAGAAACATAAACCCTCTTTCGATAATCCAAGATCCTCTAAAGAAAGAAAATGTTAGCATGGTTTGCCATTAGTATCAATAGAGATAAAAGAAAAATATTACATAACTATATTGTAGATCATTTCTATAGTTTTTCAAATATTTTATCAAGTGAAAGAGTAAAGGACTAAAGGGAAAGTAAAAGGTTAGGGTAAGATTAAGACATGAATAATGTATTTATTAAAAGAATTCTTTTTGTTGAGTAGTGAGTCAAGGTTTTTTATTGGTGCTTCATCATTTTCTTGAACAAATGCATTAGTACTAAGACTAGAATATATGTTAAATCACATAAATGACATGGGGTTGGTTGGGGCCAAGGGTGGGGGGGTGTTAGCCATAATTTGTTATTAGAGTAGTTGACTTGATGTGTTGTTTGAAACAAGTTTTTTATCCTATCATCATGGTGATAGGAGTAGAGAAATGTGCAAAAAGAACTTTTAATATAAATAAATTCCTTTTGGATGTTAATTTAATATTAACTGATAGAGTGATTTTTATGCCTAAGTTTGGTATTCAATGTTTAATATATGTAGCGATGAATTATAATATTTATTAGAGTGAAACTCAACAGTGTTCCTTATTAAAGTGAATCTAGACCTTGTGATGGATCAAGATGCATGGAATGAATATCTTCAAAGCATATCAAAGAATTGGGAGCTTCTTCATAGTTTCTTATTCTATGGTTCTCATAGGACATCTGGTCCATAGGCCATTTTGTTCTTTTTACAAATTTTGGTCTTGTTATATTTTCTAAAAAAATTAGATGATGTGTAGTAGATTAGGGTATAGGTTAGAGATTTTAGTTATATCGTGTTTTACTATCATTTTGACATATAGATTAGGTTTTGCATTCTATTGCTATTAGGGTTTATTTTTATGATGATTATAATCTTTATAGTACTAACCTAGGCATAAAGATTAGTAGAACTTAGATAGTTAATCGTATTAATATTTTGATATTGATTTTAGATGGCTTAGATCTAAGGGATGAGCTTCGTAAGACATTATTTTTAGATTATATTTTGGATGTAATTTTTAGTAGGGCAGTGTTTCTACTTGTAGTTGTTTGAGGTTAGAAGTTCTTTGGTGTTTGTGATTAGTTTTGTTGTTTGTGGAAGTATCTTTGTCAAGGATCAATGACCTTTCCTTTCCTAAAACAAATAAGATTGATGAGTTGTAAAGCTCAATTTAGTATGAAGAATATCAATATGTATTTATTTATTTATATTAATAGTTGATGATATCAATAGCATGGATTATGTTTGTATTCCTTATTGATTGGTAGGTTGATCATTCTAATGATCTTTGCGTCAAGATCCTTGAAATCACTCTTAGTTTCCTAAGACAACATACACGTGAGAGATGGTTTATACTTCAACTCATTGGTTAGTATACTATTAGATCTATATTGTTTAAATCATTAGTCGAGAATCTAACATGCAAGTAAAAATGTAGTTATCTTTACAACAAAACCTTTAACCAAAGAAACATTTATTTGAAGATGTTTGCCAATTTTGAACTTGACATTATTATTTTTTAAATAGTAGAATACCCCATATTTGGTTCTTATTGTTGCAGGATGACTCAAATATTACTTTAATCTTCTTTGAATACTATACATGTGCTTTGTAGAATTTTGGAGAGGGAGAATATTAAACATGTTTGATTATTAACCTCTTATCTCTTTTGTATGTGAATACCAAATCTTCTTATTTGGATATGAATTTGTAACTCTATATGAGGTACCAACATTAGATATGTTTCACTTTCACCCTTTGTGCACCTTTAGTAGAAAAATATTTTAAAAAAGTCATATAAGAGTAGAAATCAAATTAGATACATTTTTTGACTCAATATTTCAACTAGAGGAGAATCTCTAGGAAGCATTGAATTTTTATTATCTTTTGAATTTTCTCCTATATATTCACATTTTTTTACTATATAATTATATTTTTATTAAATTATTAAATTTTATGAATGATATGTTAATCCTTGGTTTCTTAACAAATTCAAGGGCCAAGTCTACAAATAGATATGTGATTAAATCTTGTCAAATATTACTATATATATCACAAAGTAAATGATAGACACTATAAAATATATCTTGAGATCAGTTATTCTTTATTGATGAATTGGTCCATCCATCCTTAAGAATAACAAATCAATCTCAAAATTAAATTAAAAAAATTATCACCCAATTTATATGTTTTTAATCCTAGTTCATAAAATTAAAATAACTTATTTATTATTTTGTAACAATTGCTTATCTTACAAATTATTTTAAATTATTTTCTTAGTTTATTTACAAATATATTTTATGTAAAATAATATTAGAGTTCAACTTTGAATTTTGGGTCAAATTCATTTCATGAGTAGTGATTAATAAGAAATTCTTTCATTTGAGAATGAATAGTTTACTTGATATTCATTATATCTAGATGATGCTCTTAAAGATGACGTATCAAGCCTTCCAAGATGTTCCCCATCCCAATACCTCAACTCAAGTGCATTTAACTATTGAATGCTGTCCATAATAAAATATTTTTATTGTTTTTGATAAATCTTTTAAGAAATTGTAATGAAGAAATTTTCTAATGTAAAGATTTAGAAATAAACATCCTAAAACATTTTAAATGTCACACATTAAATAATCATGACATTTATACATTTTTAAAAAGAGAAAATTATTCATTATTTTCCAATATTGATGGCAAAGAGATATACTTTCAATAGTCATTTAAAAATAAAATTTTTAATGGGGATTTACTGTATATCTTAACAATTCTAGGATAGAACAAACTCTAAATCTTTATATTTCTAGAATAAAATCATTACAATTCTAGGATAGAACAACATCATTACACATAGGATAACCACTTGAAAATCAATCACAACAATCTACAATATAGAATCGGTTCAACAATATAAAAAATAGAATCCATGTAAATGAACCAAATTCTGAATGTAGTGTACTCAAACAGCTTTGACTACCAAAGTAAAAAATGGGTGGGCGAAGAATTGGGCAGGCGACATTCAAAATAAAGAGGAGACAAACTAACTACAGCTGTAACTGTGGTAATAGAGAAGAGGGTTAGAGTGGGGATGAAAAACTGACAACAAATATAATGGAAGCAGAATTGGTAGTGGGGCATGTAACAGCCACTCCAAGTAGTCAAAGCTTCAAGTGTGCCAATTAAGCTTGACCTTCTAGCCATGAGGATATTTCTACTTCTCACATGCTTCCAAATATTTTGTTCTAAGCATGATTGTAAGTGTTCATTGAGCGACACTAGTATTTAATAGGGTTATTCATGTGTTGCCTTCAAATTGACCTCGATTGCAAATCTTGTAAGACCACAAATTTAGTTCTCTTCTCAGCTAATTCAAAATACATATTTTCATCTTCGAGATCAACCTAGAGCCACAAATACGCCCAAAAATTGCTTGTAAACAATGTTGAGATGTCCAATATGCGGAAATTAAACGCTTCAATGGGTTCCAGCCTTCCTAGTAAGCAAGGTAAATCATTCATCATTCATTCATCATCTGATGGCTTAAACATCACACACTAAGCTTCATTCCAATACTAAAAGTATTAAATAGTCAAAGTTGACTTATTTTTTCCAAGCTTAATTTTCTCCTTAGTGTGTGATGTTTAAGGGTGGTCAGCATCACATTGAGCATAGGCCTGACGCAACATGCTATTCCAATTTGCCTTAAATGAGTGAATGTGATACTCTATTAGGAAAAGTAATAATGGAGGGAGTTGTTTGAGTGGAAACTATAGTTGAAAATTGACCAAATTGTTCACACTGGGAGTGAGAGTAGTGCTTCATTGATTTTTTCAAGTTCAATTGCTTGTAATAAAAGATCATTTATGTTATTGAATTGGCACCTAATTTCTTCTATTAAAATCTTTTCACAAGTGGGCATTGCCACTATTTGAAGCGATTAGAAAGAGACTATTTGAACAACACACTATTATCATTGAACTTGAAACATCTTTTCATGTTGGCAATAATGGATGTCTTAAAAATTATACTCAAATTTTAAAATAGTGGGCAATATTTCAATAAGTGATATATGTCAAATCTTATTGTATTTTCCATAGACAATATACTATTGTATTCTATTGAGTTGAGCATATTTTGAACTCTTTTTAAAGATTAGATGTTTTATATTAAAATAGTATATTAAACAAATTATTTATTTGACATGTGATTGGTTGAGCTCTTTCAGGATCCCTTTTTTATGAGCTAATGCTAAATTTCCATTAGAAACTACTACTATTACTTTAGAAAGTATATATGTGTGTGTGTGTGTGTGTGTGTGTGTGTGTGTGTGTGTGTGTGTGTGTGTGTGTGTGTGTGTGTGATGATTTATGAATAAGATTATTGTGCATATATTATAGATTTTCTTTATGGTTTCTAATTTTGAATAGGTTAAGTTGAGTTAATTTTGATTATAACCAATCTAAATTCTTTATTCTTTTATTTAATTACAAGTAGTTTTTGTTTCAAATATATATATCATGGTTAATGTTTGTTTAAATTAAATTTTATTATTTTATTTATTTTTAAGTCTATCAATCATATTCTATATGCTATTCTTTTATCAAGTTTAATCAATATACAAATTTTAAAATTAAGAATTTAGAATAAATTTATTTCATTTAACAAAATTATTTAAGATTTAAAAGTTAAAAAAATATATCTTATATTAGCTACTATTTAACTTAAAGAAAGTAATCTATAATTTTATTTAATTTTTTTAATTAAAATTTAAAATAGAATTAAGAAATAAAAATCATGCAAATTATAAAATTCGAGCTTTTATTTGGTTATATAAATTATAAAGTTAGTTTTAAATATAATAAGTATACAAATACTTACATAATTATTTTAAATATTTAAAATTATATAAGGATATTATTAAAATTTATTTTAAGCTTAATAAAAATCTACTTTAAAATATGAGATTTTAATAAATTTAAAATAGATTAAAAATTAAAATTAATATATAAATAACTTTATAAATTAATATTATTAATTTATAAATATATTTTAATAATTTTATTAAATTATTTAATATTTAATTAAATTATTTAATATTTAATTAAATTTTACTAAATATGAGAATTATAATTAACTATTAGCAAATATTAGCCACTATGTGGCACTTGTTTAAATCCCACATCAAACAGATTTTATTCTTGTTCTAAATTGATAGCTTTGTAAATGTTATTAAACATTTGAAATTTTTATATTCATTTTTTTATCTAGTACCGACTAAGGCTTATTTGGCATTCTCAATTATTTACTTTTACTTTGCATTTTCATAAATATGACACTATTTTATATTAGTTTATATTCAAATTTTTAAAGAAAAATAAAACAATCATTTCAATTAGTGTTCCATTTATTCTTATGAAAGATTGATTCATGTGTGAATCACTACTCATGATACATAGGTCAAAAAGTTTGAATAAAAAATTACACAATTAAATCCTGATAGCAATATCACAATCATTTCAATGTTAAATGGAATTGGAACTTGACATTTCTAATGTATAATGTAATGTGTCTCTATGGAGACATTGCCACATGTTGTGTAGTTACCACTAATTTCAATGTGTATTATTTTGTAATTGTATTTCACAAACCATTCACAATATTTGTACAATAGCTATTTCAGCCATTTTAGGCATTGATTAAATAGGCAAGTTACTTTTACAAGCATTTAACAATATGAATTTTGTGTAAATGAACAGGATCTCTAATAGAGATAAGAATTGTTATGATAGACTATAATTATGTTGTCTTAGAGTTGTTTTAGAATTCCTTATCAGACTAATGTCTGTAGTAAGAAATTTTATTATATATGCCTTGCAAATCTCTATAACAAAATAATAGTATGAAGAATGGATAGCTTCTAATTGATTGATGTCTTTGATTGCAGGTAGAAGAGATTGCTGCAAGACTGAGTATTGTCATTGATTGATATCGGTCTTCATCAGCGATCTCCTTATCAAATACAAGAGACATCACGTCCCCATAGAGACATGACTCTACGTGGCCAATGTCCCTACATGGACATAACCTTTGACAATTATACAAACTTGATTACCATTTGGTGAACCATTATTCATAATCATTTAATAACCATTTTCATATCGATTCATCTTATGATAAGAGTCCGATTAGTTAGGAATATATATATATAACTCTTATCAAGAATATAAGACATATAGAAATATGTATATGTAGAATCATGAGTACATATACTTAATATAATGTGTACTCCACTTCTACTGAAGCTAAACTTTAACACTTCCTCTTAGCAACGGAGAAGTGATAAAAAAATCCTTCATGATATCAGTATCAATGATACCTATACACGTTAATTATCCGACTTTAACACTCTAAAATAGTGACTTGTCAAATTTTATAACTATAATCATGATGTTATGAACAATATCATAACATGTATTATGATCTTTGGTAGTCCAAAATAAAATCTAGAGTAATCATAATAATTTTTTTATCAATGACTTCCGACATATCCAAAACATAAACTATTATAATAACAAGCCTATCATTTGTAAGATTGTCACCTTACAAAGATTACCTTCTGAATATATATGACCATGAAAGATCATCATCTTTCATTATATATTTGATGCAACTAGATAAAATTAGAAGCATAAACAAACATATAAAATTGAAACTTAGTTCAATATTCAAAATCACAATTTGATCATACCAAGTTTTACTCTGAAGTATTCCAATTTGACTTTGGCAAGAGGTTTGGTAAAAATATCCACAGTTTGTTCATTTGTACTTATGTAATCTAGTTTGATAACATCTTGATCTACCATATCCCTAATGTAATGATAAGGTATTTCAATATGCTTCGATTGATTGTGGAAAACTAGATTAGCTGAAAGCTTGATACAACTCTGATTATCATAGTGAATGGTAGTTGGCTTCAAGGTCTTCTTAAACAACCCAACTAGCAATTTTCACAACCATACTACTTCTTTGGCTCCCATGAAGGAGGCTATATATTTTTCTTTAGTGGAGCTCAATGCAACTGAAGATTGTTTTTTGCTGAACCAAGAAATCACTGCAAATCTGAGACTGAAGCAACATCCTATAGTACTCTTACGTTCAATAGAGCTACCTACCCAATCAAAATATGAATATCCATGAAGATTGATTTCGACTTGATCATATGTGAGTCCCATACCAACTATACCTCTTAGACATATTAAGATATACTTGGCTGCCATTAGATGTATCTTCTTTGGTTCACACAAGAATTGACTTAATGTAATAGAAGCATAACATATATCAAGATGAGTGTTCACCAAGTACATTAATGATCTGCCTATAGTAAGTAGGATCAATAGGTTCAAATTTGAACTTGTCATCCTTCAGTTTATGTAAGTTGACTTCCATAAGAGTAGTAACTAGTTTACAATCCATCATTCCAAATTTTGCCAAAATATCAATATGTATTTTGCTTGATTTAAGAAAATGTAGTTCTTCTTTTGCCAAACTTCTAGACCTAGAAAGTAGTGAAGAAGGCCTAGGTCTTCAATATCAAAAATTTTTGTTAGTTCATGTTTGCACTTGGTTATAAGATGTTCTTCACCTATTATTAACAGATCATCAACATATAATACAAGAATAATCATATCGTCACCAAAATTCATTCTTAGAATACCCTAATTTTGTTAGGTAGTTGTCTATCATTTCATACCATGCCCTGGGTGCTTTTTTAAGGCCATATAGTGCTTTCTTTAATTTACACACATGGAAATATTTTTCATGAGTGTTGAACCCTTTTGGTTGCTCAATTTAAACTTCTTCAATTTCACCATTTAAGAATGTTGTTTTGACATCCATTCGATGAATCTTCCATCACTTGGATGCTTGAATTTTTAAGAGAGTCCTAAAAAATGTGTACTAGAAATTGGAGAAAAAGTCTCTTCATAGTCGATTCCTTCCCTTTGTGAGAACCTGTGTGCCAAAAATCTGGCTTTGTATTTTTCAATGCTGACATCAAGTGCATGCTTGATTTTGTATAGCCATTTAGAAGAGACTTGAACTGATTTATTCTTTGGTCTAGGTACAACATCCCACACATCATTTTTTAGTATTAATTGATATTCTTCAACCATAGCATATTTCCAAGGTTTGCTTGATAAGGCTTCTTCAACATTTGAAGGTTTTGTTTTGATAAGTTTAGATAGTAGTGCCACATAACATAAATGATTTCTTGTTCTCTTGTTTTCTTTGATTACTTCATCAATTTCAATATGATTCTCTTCTATCATTTTCCTAGCCTAAAGTGGTCTCTTTTTGTTATTGGAATTTTTAGAATTCTCTAAATTTGAGATAGTAGGTGAAAAATGTTTAATATCATTCTCCCTCTCATTCTCTATTGAATGATCTTCATCTAGTTCAGTGGTAGGTTCTGCTTATGATTCATCAATATTCTTAGAAAGATTAGAGGTAGTGTCTTTTTCAAAATTTACATCTCTACTAATCTCAATTGTTCTTTGACTCTGAACATAGATCTTGTAACCTTTGGTTGTTTCACTGTATTCAATGAGTATTCCCTTCTTTCCTGATGGTTCTAATTTTATTCTCTTTTCTATAGGAATATGAATATAAATAGGACACCTAAATATTCTTAGGTAACTTAGATTTGGTTTGATACCTAAGAATACTTCTTCAGGAGTGGTGTTTTCTAATATTGAGTGAGGACATCTATTTTGAATATAAACTGCAGTATTAGAAGCTTCAACCCAAAAGGAGGTATGCAGATTTTGGTCATGCATCATTGCTCTAGCTAATTCAATAATTGATCTATTTTTTCCTTTTGTAACTCCATTTTGTTGAGGATTATAGGATACAGAAAACTCCCTCTTAATCCTAATAGTAATGAAAAAATCTTTGAAAATTTTAGAGAAGTATTCACCTCCATTATCTAATCTTAGTGTTTTGATTTTCTGTCCAGACTAGTTTTCAACTAGTGCTTCAAATTCTCTGAATTTAGATAATACTTCAATTGATTCCTTATGTTTGAGGAAGTAAATCCAAGTTCTTCTAGAATATTCATCTATGAAAACCACATAATAGAGGCATCCATTTAGGGAAGGTAAAGTCATAGAACCACATAGATCAGTGTGAATAAGTTCAAGTATAGAATTTGATTTGTGAATTTACTTTTAGGAAAAAAATTCTTAGTGTTTTTGCCTAGGCAACATCCTTTGTAAATGCCTAAGTGATCAGATTTGAGACTAGGTAATCCTTATACAAATTTTCCTATTGATAGTAATGCACAGAAATGAGGTGACCTAGTCTCCTATGCTAAATTTTGATTGAGTTTGATGTTTCATGGTTTAGGTCTAAATTATGTTGATTACAAAGTTTGTATAAACTTCCATCTCTAAATCCAATAGATATAGCCTTCTTGACATTGGAATTCTTTGTCCAAGCTAGAACTCTATCCTCTTGGAAGGTGATTATGTACCCTTGATCAACAAGACCGAAGATAGAGACCAAATTCCTTTTTATACCATGTACGAATGAAATTTTTTTAAGTTGAAGAGTAATACCTAAATTTAGTTGAATTGAACATAATCCAATACCTTTAACTAGATGTGTAGAGTTGTCTCCAATGATTACTTCTTCATAGGATTGTTCTTCGAAGCTTTCAAATTTGTCTCTAAAACCTATAATATGACGTGATGCTCCACTATCTATAATCCAAGTTTTTTTTTTTTGAGTTCAATTCACTTGAGAGTGCTAGATAAAGTTCAAGGTTTTCTTCCTTTTCCTCTTTCTCTTCTTTGGTTTCTGCTAGAGTTGCTTGAATTTTCTTTCGTTCAGGACATAAGTTGTGAATGTGACCATATTTGTCACATTTGAAATATTGTATTTTTCACCAATCTCTATTCTTGTATAATTTTTTGAATTCCTTCCTATTTCATTTGAATTTTCCTTTCTTTTATTTATTGTTTGTATTAGCATGAAGAGCTTGAATGTCTCCCTCTTGATTTATGTTGATTCCTCTGGAAACTAATCTTGATTCTTCTTGAGTGCATTTGTTTTTGAGTAATTCAAATTTGGGAAGGTCAAGTCAAGATCTTAGACCATGAATAAAGGTTTCCCAAGATAGTGGAAGTCCTTTTAATGCTATGATGCTAAGTTCTCTGTCATCAACTTGACTTCCAATTGTTGAAAGTTGGTCTTTTAACTTAGAGATTCTTAGGAAATAGGACGTAATTTACTCTCCATTGTTCATTCTTTTATATATAGGAGATCTTTCTTTAATGTTAGTAGTCTACTAGTGTTGTCAATTTCATAAGTGTTGTCAATAGTAGAAAACATCTCAAAAGTAGTTCTAAGACTAGATATAGAAGGAAGAATATGATCCTTTATAGAGTCTATAATAATTTTTGTGGCTTTTTTTTGTGCCTCTTCCATGACTTTTTATTTGGATCATTTTTTGATATTGATTTTTTTGATTCTATGTACTCTTCTAACTCCATCTCTCTTAGTACAATCATGACTTGAATTTTTGAATTTGAGGATAAAAATATAATTTTGATATTTTAATTTTTAACTCCGAGGATGAGATTACCTATCAGGATGGCTCTGATACCATGTAAATGAATAGGATCTCTGATAGAGATAAGAATTTTGATGACATACTAGAATTATGTTGTCTCAAAATTGTTTTAGAATTACTTATTAGACTAATGTAGGTGCAGTTATAATTCTAATTGTATATGCCTTGCAAATCTTTCTAACAAAACAATAGCATGAAGAATGGACAAATTCTGATTGATTGATGTCCTTGACTGTAGGTAGACGAGATCGCTACAAGACTAAGTGTTGTCATTGATTGATATTATACTATTCATGTTGAAGGCATAGAACATATGAGTTTGTTTCAACCTACAATCCAAAAACTAAGTACTGCAATTTCTAAACAATCTCTACAATCCCAAGTCCATGATGTAACTATATTAGGAGGTCAACACAACACAAAGAACCCTACTCTATGTTCCCCATACCCTAAATCTTCTTCCATGCAACCTCACTCTAGCACTATCCACATGCCTGTGGTTTCTTCACAAATATACCCATACACATCTTCTACTATGTTTGAGTCATCATTGAATGAAGTATTCTTGGCACACCCCTCTTTTACATCAATTTTGACTACCTCCAACATAAAATGGCCTATCCCATAGTTACCCACACTAGCTACACTTAACCACAAGGCACACCTTCACTAGTACATTTGGGTCCCAATTTTGACCTATAGTTCTTATGACAGACCAATTTGGCTTGTAAAATTCACTTTTATTTTTAATATGATCTTGAAAATGTCAAAATTTTAACGATACTTGAAATGTTTGTCAAAATTTTGACATGACTTAAGTTTGTTGTCAAAATTTTGATGAAACTAAAGTACTTTCATCAAAATTTTGATGTTTTTAGGATATGAAGAAAAGAAAAGAAAAGTGAAACTTCATTTTATTTTGATGTGAAAAATTGCAGGCACGTGGGAGGGTTGAAGGGGAACCACTTTTGATCAGCAATGTTGAAGGTTAATTTTTTTGATTGTGTTAATTAATTTTGTTTGATTGATTTCTTATTGGTCATGTCTTTGTTGCGATCATTTTGAATGGAAAAGGAAGGGTTTTGACAACATAGTACAACCAGTAGCTTACATACAACTTGCACATTTAGGCCTGGTGGAAGTAGCAGGAGGCTAGGTCAATACAGGTGTGTAGCAAAGTTTCCATCAACACTTCATTTGTTACCCATGAGTTTTAAAGAAAAAATAACTTGTAATAACCGATTATTGAACATGGGTACTGGTGCATATAATAAGTATTCTTGTGTTTGAATGAACCTGATTCATGGACTCTCAATGCTAGCAAACTCTATTTATATTTTCAATCATTGTAAAGATGCAACTTAGATTAGTTTCTATACCAAACTAGTAAACATTGAAAATCGATGATTTTAATTGGACCATAATAACTAGGATGGTTAGCATATCTCCATTGCTTTGTACACCACAATCTATCTTTTCTTGAAAAGAGAAATGATGCTAGAAAGTGATGTTTGTATCTAAATTATTCTAAGAGCTAATCCTTCCTACTTTAGAGGACTTTGCATGGACATTATTAACAACGTCAATAGTTGATTATTAAATAAATTAGGTTCTTTTTGCTACATTCATCAATCATGAAGTCAAGTCTATTCTATTTCATCCATATTTTTGAATTGAATTTTCATTTTACCCTAGAGTTTCTTTAGGGGTCACATTTTTCATGTTGAATAGAA
The DNA here is from genome assembly GCA_028749045.1 of Cupressus sempervirens. Classification (NCBI taxonomy): domain Eukaryota; kingdom Viridiplantae; phylum Streptophyta; class Pinopsida; order Cupressales; family Cupressaceae; genus Cupressus; species Cupressus sempervirens. The sequence goes on along the minus strand of CM053785.1, from coordinate 25,054,049 downwards.
CAATGGGATATATATCAAAGTAATGTAGGATTGTCTGAGAAAAATCATACTAGACTTGATACTAAAAGCATGCAAAACCATTCTAAGCATTATTCTAGAGTTAGAGCTTTTTATACATTGGAAGGAAAGCACAACATCTAGATGGATTCGCACCTATATGTACCAAGATGTAGACCCTCTTTAATATTTAGTAACTTGTATGCATACTATATTAATTGTAGGACCCAAGAGGTCAATAGGGATCACTCCCATTGATGAGATTTAATGTCTAAACTCATAGAGGCATATAACAAATCATCAATAGTAGTTAGGTGAAAATAGTTATGAAAGATTTCAATTTTGTAACTCACTGTACAATAATCCCACAACATCCTTTATGTATGCATATGGTACCGATGTACATGGATATGTGAAGGTCTACATGCATGTTTGCATTCTATTTTCATCAAAAAACATGTGGTTATTTAAATTCATTTTATGTGTATTGTTTTTGTGTTGTTTGGATAAATGGTTTGATAGCCCATGCTAGACCATCTAACCTTGACTTGTCAAAATGAATCTACTTGAGGGCTTGATAACATTCTCTGTTTTGGCCTTTGTAAGAAAAATCTTGTATAAAACTCAATTATTGATTGATCATACCCCTTGTTCTTGTCACTCCACTTATCAATCTTTAATGATTTGTTTTTTTTCAAGGCGTTATATATTTTGTGCATAGGTTATCTCCCACTTTCCATTATGCTTGAGCTCCTCAATATTTTTTGCATAGAAATATGCCCCTCCCATTGTCTTCATTTTAAATAGTGTTAGTTTAGAATATATGGCTTGCTTGATATGACTATGCTAGACAATTTTTTTGTTTCTTTTATTGAATGGAGCCTAGCTTTGCATCATAAAAAAATGTGCCCTCAAGACCATATGTAAGATTATAACAATGACTTCAAAAATAGTTATGTAAAGGTAAGTGCACTATTTTTGGTACTCTACCAGTTGTGGGAACCTAGCAAAACAAAAAGTAAATCATCATGAAAATGGCTACAAAAAATGGAGTAATGACTGTAGGATCATAAGAGTAATCCTTCACAAAAAGATCTTACTCAAGTCTACAAATATATGCTTCACTACACCAAAAGAGTTCCACTTTCTAAATTCACTTAGTCATCCTTTCGGGTGTGTGTGTGTGTGTGTGTGTTTTACAATATGTATATATACAAATATGCAATAGAAAATAATTCCATACACCACTATGCTAATATGAAAACAACATAGAAAAATACACCATCATGTCAATGTTTCAGTTCAAAAATAATAATCTCAACTTTAATAATCAGCCATCAGGATCAAATATAAAAACCATCAAGAAAATCATCATCATTTTGTTGTTGCAAATTAGAAGTACAAAAAGTAATGCTTTAGGCCTATTTAAGGCTAATGGTGTGATTGTGTATTATTGTAAACTCCACACATTAACTGTGATACTCGATGATTCAAAGAAAGAAACTTTGGATTAGACTAGATGAAAAACCAAGAAAGTAGGCTTTGGATCCATATTTAACAACATTGAAGGTCTTTTCTTTAGATTTGTTTCAATCCATAGTTTTCTATACATGTTAGCCTATATGCATAAACTAAGGTGTATTACATACATTCCATAATAGATGTGCCATACTTTTATTCATCTAGATTCTTCTCAAGTAGCTTTTAATTCAAATTAAATATGATTAGTAATTGAGTCTAGTCAAGTACTTAAGTCTAATTTTCCATTTAAAACTTTTTGAAAAAGTAAACAAAAAGGTGTTTTTTGACCAAATTCATGCATTTTTACATTTATTAGGAGTCTTCTATGTTTTGACATGCATTTGTAGGCATTTGAAGGTATTTAGAGTGAGAATCAATAAAATTTTCAAAATTGAAAAAAAAAAGTTGTCATGCAACAATTTTTGTTGCTAAGCAACTTGTGCAATTTTTTGGCATATCTTTGAGAAATCTTGTATTAATTGCCCAAAAAATTCCTTATTTTTTGAACCAATTTGTTGTTTGTGAAGTAGTCATTATTTTTTTTTAAATTTAGATTATACACATTCGATATCATGTCGAGGACCTATCCTACATCCCTTTCCTAAGTGTGCATATTCTATTGTATCACAATATTTGAGTTCCATGTCATTCTTTGTGGTCTTTATTTCTTGCAGTTTTTATCCAACGAGGCACATTATTTTTGATGGCGCAGTTTCGTATGATGATGTGGCATCTTGCATAGTTCAGAGATGACTCCTAACATGTGTGTGGACCTATACCTAAAAGTGTGTGATCTTTTCCATTATCCTTTGTGTGGGTTTTGGTTTACTCTTCCAAGACTGTCTGACCTATAATATAATTAAATGCCTAACTAGCTGACTTGTGACTTAGCTGACTATAAAAGAAGCTTGGTTAGATGAAGGAAATGTTAGGATTAATGAGATGGAAATAACAATTACATGCAAATATAACCAATATTAGGAATTAATAAATCACATAGAAGAGAAAACAAGATACAAAGATTTAATGTGGTTCACCCAATCCATGTTCACTGTCAGATTCTTTAAGTTCCACAGGGTCTATTTTTACCATAATGATTTTGTCTTTCTTGGTTGCAATTATATCATAAAACTCTCTATCTAACACCAATATCGAAAATGTATCAATAACTGAGGTCATGGTAGAAGAGCATTCTTGCATAATAGGCATCAAGGGTCAATTTTTTCTTCTTCTTGAGGGTGCAACATTTTGTTAACCAAAAAGATCTCTTCCTCCAAGCTCATTCCCACATTTAGCCCTTTAGCCGAACTTTCAGTCACAAAAAAATCTTTTTTAAAACATCTTTTAGCTTCATTTTCAATATCAGCATTACCAAGAAGATCTGCTACTGTATTTACATCAAAATGAAATGATTCTAGAATAGGTCCTTCTCCATCAAACACACATAAAGAACTATTATTTTCACCATCTTGCATGACAAAAAAAGATTCATATTCTAGCAGGGCATTATTAGAAAGAATTTTGATAGAATCTCCAAGAAAATTATGAATATTACGGCCTTCAAATCTGAAAATTTCTATATGAGGAGAGAAAAATATTTGGGATAGTGTTTCATCATTCTTGCTTAGCATTTCTCTAGTGTTATCAAGGCTATTCTCATCCTTTAAAAAATGGATCAAAATGAGGCTGAAGTAAATCTAGTTGGATTTCTTGTTCATTCATGAGAAGGTGATTGAAATAAATGGATGAAGCTAAGATGACCGAAGCTTCTTCTTCATCAACTTTTAGCTCTTTGTTGAGCTATGATACCCTTTTCTGATATAATTACAACACTTTATTCCTTTCTTCAAACTCTTTCAACTTGTGGAATCTAGCACAAAGGCTTCTCCACAACAACTAAGATGTGGAGTCATCATCCATGCTTATGTTATTCCTAATAGCTCGAGAAATGTTTTCTTTATAACTGTCCACAAACTCACATAACACTTTATCCTCCATTGAATAAAGTTCCATGAGAGAGGGATTTGGTCTTGGTTTTCTCATGACTTTCATATTCGACATGGTCTTTATACAGAGTCACCAATCTCCATCATCCAAAGATAATCATAAAAGTAAGAAAACAATTATTAGATACCGATCCTCATTACCAGTTCCCTAGTAGAGTCACCAAAAATCTATTGGTAAATAGATTTGTCTTCCCACAAAACTTCCAAAATTAACCCTTATTTGCCCAAAAATAAAGACACAAATAGTCACCAATAGTTGGGTCACTTTTCCATTGGGTTATGCAAGTGCCCTCTGAATTTTACAGGGTACAACTCCCCGATTAGATATGCAAAGAATGATATTAACAAATGATTTTGATTTGAAAGTGAAGGCTACCCTCACTATTCTTGGATAGGGGGCAAATAAATGAAACAATTGCCACATACAATGATGGAAAACACAAAATCTTTCCACTCATATATGCAATCTGAAAATGCAAGAAAGACTTAAGCACAACAAGATTCTACAATAGATGAATTCCATAATAGAACAGAACTCCACTACTCAACCTTGATTCACACATAAACCAAGAAAGAGATTCAAAGTGCACAATCTTCGGAACAATAAAATTTTCATTCAACCAAAACTTATCCAATTTTTGAATATTATTAACAATGCAATGATAATGTAGATATCATATTACATTGTTCAACGTGTATGCTAATGTTGTTATTGGTTGTTATCTATTATGTAATTATATTCTATCTTAACTACATGTTCTCCTATATATAAATGTGCTCACTGCAATTCAAGAAATAATGAAGACATGTTTTCATCTTCACTGTTGTAGTCCTACCATGCTTCCTTCATTATCATCTAAGTGCTCTACTACTTTATGTTAACAATATGTTTTATGATGATGATTTGTTAGCCAACTTCTAGACTAAAAATAATAATTTATATTTAACCCTAGGTGTGCCAAATAAGGAGCTAAAATTGTTTCAAATTTGGAAATTGCACTTTTTTCTTTGATAAGCACTAGACAACCTTCCTAGTTGTCTTTTCCCAATAGCGAACTGTCCATGATGATACCATATGATTATATTTTAATGATAATTTCCTTACCAACTATAGAGAAATGAAGCATTTAGGTGACTCTGCATCAACTAGAAATGAAGTTAGCTACTTAAAAAGTGTACTTGTGATTTTTTTGAGGGAATATTTAGAAATATGGTCTATTAGTTCCTAACCCTTACATGAATCCTTTGATCTAGAGTACCTATTAACATTAATTTTCTCTTAACTTATCCTTTTGTTCTTGGACATTCTTTAAGAAAGTGATATGTAGATTTTTTTTTCAAGCATAATGAACCTACCCCATGTTGTTTAGTTGTTAAAGCCCCTTTCCAAAGGTGGTTGTTGTTGTCACGATTTATTATTGTTGTTTAGCTTTCTAGATAATATCAGAATATGACCTTACATCCACCCACTATATATATAAAGAGAGATACATAACTAATCAAGACAAAAAACCAGTTTTAATTCAATTATGATTTCCACATGGTGAGGCTGGTCACCCTTCTATTAAAGATATTATCCTCTGCGATCTCGATGACGATATGATGGATGGACATTACCAAAGTAGGAATAACAAATTAAAGATATGTCAACGCTGTCTTCCACAATTTCTTTACAACGTCTATCCAGCCCTTTCGATCAACCATATTTATCAAGTGAAACTCAATATGTAGACCCAACTCCGACTACGCAATTTTCCGTTAATGGAGGCAATAATCATGCAAGTAAAGTACTCCCCAATCATATCCTCGCCACTGCCTCTTCAACAACCCTCCTCTGCATCACTCACTCACTTATTCCATTTGTACATTGCTTCTTCACAACACACCTCCCATGCACCCCTAAATTTTGAGATGGCTCCTACTCTTTACACCATGATACCCATCGATTTTACTCGTGCTTTAACATTGGTGATGAAAAAAACACGCAGATGTCTACGTTCAAATATGGGTTTGACTGCTTTGAACTGAAGAATGGAATTCAAGTTCTACTATATACGTGTTTCCAATGAAGCACACTTAAATTCCTTTTGCATAAAGTACAGAATAATCTCATATTATTTAGACCAAAAACAAAACAAATAAGTTGTCGCTCATGTTTGAATGACTGACACGGCAAAAAGTTCAATTATCATTCATAAGAAGTTTAAAAAATTGATAGCACGTGTACTAATAAGAGATCACATATGATCGTTTTTTATCTTTCTTAATTGCTGATTGATCTATTTGTACAAATTTCGACATATAAATTAGGAACTGTAGATACATGAAATTAACTTAAACACTACTAGTTGTTTCCTAATTAATATTATTTAAGACTTGTGCACCGATCTTACATTAATTTGTTATGATGAGGCGTCCCATTCAAAAGGCGACATGTGGGAGTGGACGTTTGGAAAATTCCTTCCATACCATATATGATTAATGTAAATGTCTGAAATTTGTAGCTATTTTGTTAATGAAAAAATAGTTATTTTGTTGCAATGTGCTCTTACTGTATGTGAATGGTAGAAATGACTCGATTATATGTTGATTTTAGTAGCGGAAAATGTAATAAAAAGTTCTGCCTTTGTATGTTACTATGTTGCAGACACATGACTTGTGTGAAAGGAGATTTCAATAAATCACCCCTTCAGGAATTGTCAGGCTTGCTCTTGTCATGTGGCCTTCGTAATCTGTACTTGTGATGATGAATGTACTCGCAGTAACTCTGTAAAGGAGTATATCTTTATTGTTTTGATTCACTTGCTACACTGTGTTGTAATGTTTGTCTCTTGTCATGTGCTGCAAGCAATTCGTATTTATCTAGATGCATTCGGGATTATAATAGCAGCAAATACGGGTATGACTAGGTCTCATACCTTATGGGTATTCACAAATAAACTGAATGACATCTTCTCTTAATTGAATGTGCCATTTATTAACTTGTAAGAGGACTATCTAACATAACTTTGAAAGAAGGGTTTCAAAAAATTATAGATTTATATAAAAAAATTATAATCTAATAACTGACATTGATAAGAATATGAAGATGTGTCAAGATGTGATTCTTGGTTCTTTAGACTATTAATTTTGTGAACAGTCATTAAAATTCTTTCAATTGATACTTGTTGAACAATAGATCTTTTGATGAGTAGGAGATACAACAAGTCAAATTATAATATTGTTATTAGAAGTTAATTTATCTGTATAATTTTAAAATAAAACTATCGAACTCATAGTAATATGAAATATATAACTTCATAAGTATTGTTGACAACACTCGTCATTGTTTATTCAACAAAATTAAAGAAAATTGATTACCCTCAAACTGCAGAGTAACAAATAAAAAAATAGGGCAAACGAAATTTAAGAGTGATGAATGATAATAACCCTTCGTCCTAGTGGGAGAACTTCAAGACTTGAAAGTAGATCACAACATACAATTACAGTTACATGCTAACTCGATGATGTATTGTTTCAGCACTTTCCATACATAAATTCTCTCCAATAAAAACCTGCCTGAATGTATTCAACAAAAACCATACGCTGAGGGAATAACGAAATCCATCGAGTGCAGTAAAGCAGCACCTTTTAGGTACAAGGAAAGGAAATCATTTACAGGTTGGCAAATTGAAAACAAACACCAACGAAGTGCTGGATATGGAGTCGAACAAACATATAAAGTGAGAATCGTAAAAAATCAAACATATAAAATAAGAAACCAAAGGGAAAGATTAAATTATATTGAATATGAATTAGTAACAATTTTAAGAACAAAGGAATTGTCTAATAATCTGTTTTGTTCTTACAATTGTTCTGATTAGATAAAAGGTTTGGGCCCTCAGAACAATTGTAACAATAAAACAGATTATTAAACAATTCCAATTAGTAAATAGTAACTCTTGCCAATCCCAATCAGAAAGTTGTGTGTGAAAGTTCAAGATAAATGTGGCCCCTTCTCTGAAACATGCAGTCATTTTCTTTAACTTAAAGGACCCTACTCCATTTCTTAAGGTTAAAAGAACATGTGGCCAGTAATTTTTGGGTCCTCTGGTCTTGTATTTTCATTCATGAAAACAAACGTTTACCATGTTATTTTGGGTTATGGAACATGGTGACAGTAACTTTTTCATGAATCTACTGTTCTTCACATTAATATTACTGTAATACTTGCATTCTCATCATTTTTTCTTTGTATAAAAAAATACTTGCTCCAATACTTTCCATGAATATGCTTCCTCCAGTTTTCTAATGTTTCATCACTCACATGGCAGGATTTTTTTCTACCATAATAGGAAACATCACAGTATCAAGAAAAAAGTAAGTAGTCTATTCATTTCTCAACTTAAGAATCATACTGAACCAATATAAACATTGAAAAGATCGTACCGACCATTGATGGATCAATATTGCATCATTAGTTGATATTGAATCTGTTTAGACGAGTGAGTTGATATCAGACAGAAAAGGGAAGACTGGTGGATGGAACATCGTTTATAAATTTAATCTTTAACCCAAATTAACAATCATTTTCGAAGTTGATAAGCATGCAGACATTGAGGAGAGAAATAGAGAAGATGGAGTACAGAAAATGACTATTTACATTTCAGTCTTCAACACAAAGTGGCAAAGATCTTCATGATTTAGGATCATCTATCGGTTATCTCCACGATAAATGTCAAAAGATCACAATACTATTCCCATCTTTGATCTTCAAAGATAAATTCAAAGTCAAAGAATTGTTTAAATTCATATTCAAAGTATTGTTTTTGGGTGGGATTTATTTAGCCTTTCTCCTTGAAAATTTTTGTGGACACAAAAGTTATTGAGGAGAAAGGCAGAGAAGATCAAGGCATAATCATATATGTATATTTCATTTTAAAAAAACACTAAACTGGAGATGTTTAGACAGAGTACTGGCCGGTTGGTATCAGTGAAAACAAGGAAGAGTACTTGTGAATGAAACATCATATAATTTTTTCATCTTTGACCCAAATTAATAATTATTTTCTAAGTTGATAAGCATACAGATATTGAGGAGTAAAATAGAGAAGACTAACAGAAAATGACTATTTACAATTTAATCTTCCACACTAGATGGGCAAAGATCTTCCTGATTTATGATCATCTATAGATATTCTCCAAGAAAAACACTAAACTGAAAAATTTCTTCATGGATTAGAAACGTCTTCAAGATAATAATAGTCAGGTGTTGAAACAGTAAATTGTATTCATATTTCAACATCAAAAGTATTTTGTGGAAAATACTTATTATCCTCTTCCTATTACAAAATTTATATAAAAAGTAAATTATACTGTTAAAACATAGCATAGCTCAGGAGGGATAAATTTACATTGATTTTCTATGAAGAAATCAAAATTGGAAGAGCCCACGCTGCAGCAGTGCAACTAAAGCACAGCCTACCGGACTTGCAAGGTCAAGAAAACTCCCCGACCTTCCTTGGGACTCTTGCTTCAAAGCTCAGGAAGGATAACGTCTTTGCCATCTTTATTCCAATCCACACCAATTGTATAGACAAAAGTGTTCACCATAATCAAACTGTTCACAAAGCAAGCATGTGCTGAATATATCACACTTCATGGTGTCCATGATAAGCACAATACATAGAAATTTCATCAATGCAGTTGTTCTCTGGATCTCCATTGTGGGTATGTCTTCTTTCTTACAGTGGTATGGCTGCAACTTGAAAAGCATCAGACCCATCACAGAATATATATAGATACTTATCCAATATGGCACCATGAATGTCTAATCAACAATCACATGGAAAAATGATCATCATCAATAACAAGAAGAAATGTTGCAATTCGATTTGAGTGATATCCTCACACCACAGGGAATGAATATCAGGACACCTTATAAAAAAATCAACAAAAAAATGGAAACAGAAAACACCTCTCTTGATATCAAGAATATAATAACACCACGGAGGACTGAACCTTTGTGGTTATGCCTCTTTTGTTAAAGCCCTAGGGCTGTAACATGAAAACCATCATATTGACATTGACCACAAAACATAAACATATATGCATTGAAAATACCACCACCGCTATTACTGGTGGACACAAACACATGAACAAACAATAGCAGAAGTTCTCTTGATTTCAGTGATTGATTAGACATCAAGCACTTTGAAGTTTTCTGGGTAGTCAAATCCCCTTTCACTTCACAAACATTCCTTGATTTATCAACATGAAGGGAGATGATTGTAATGGATAGTAAAAAAACAACCAGAAAGTTCTCCCGATTGGAAGAATGTCTTCAATACCAAGTGAAAGTATTGTGGGTACTTCAAAATGTACTAACACCTAGGGCTTATTGGAGCTACAAGCTCAAAAAACACCATCAAACTGATCAGAAAAACGAAGAACAGAAGACAAATGAAGCAGAAAACAACAATACACTAAAACCATGTTGTCGGTATATACCATATCCCTATCTTATAGTTCCTTTGGCAATAAATTTAATGGAAAAAAACAATGACACCCACCGACATTTCTTCAGATGGAGGACTAGTAAAACTTATAATTTGGTCATGTCTTAATTAAGACATCAGGAGCTCAATTAAAGTTTATCAGCTATTTTCCCGCATTGACAAAGGGAATATGCAGGGACAAATCAGATGATCACTAAATATAGGTAAGAAGCATTTAATATTTTGTAAGAGTGGGAACAATTTCTCTGCAAATCCAACTCATTACAATATTGTGCTCTTCTAGGTGCTCTCCATAGAATTCTTACAAAACCAAAATTAAGCAGCCTAAAGTCACTATTCATTCTGACTAAGAAAAACTTAATCAGAGAAAATACCTGATCTCACCAAGGGAAATATCATGATATCTGCCAAGTAAGGTAAAATATTTGTTGTACGTTGAATAGTATATTATTATTCATACTGAATGTTGTAAATCGGGTCTGAGAATATGATAAATGCATGCAGAAAGTATCATCATCATGCAGACGTAAAGGGAAGGAAGATATATTCAACTTGTATTGTATCATTTGTTGACTACATTTAAGACATACTACATCCTTACCCTAACCCTAATAATTCCCGGTTGTTTTTTGTGGAGTCGCAGAGTTATTTTTTGGATTGCACGTGATATTCTTGTTGTTTTGGGCATTGTAAAGCGTGTACCCATGTACAGAAATTAATATTTGCTTGGTCATGCTGTTGGACACCTGTGTTATTTTCCTTAACTCCTCTTTGCTGTTGTACTTGTTGTTCCTGATATTTATGAATTCTCCTCATCTCCTTGTGGGAACAATCATGAAGATTAATTCAAAATTTTATGGTAAGCTTCTTAGACTTTGATTACCTATTTCCAAGAAAGCATTCATGAAGACTAACTAATGCTTGTAATTTTCAAATTACACTCTCTTGATTTGTCGCTGTCAATGCATTTCTCTGGTTGTTTTCAACCCAAAGAGCGCACTAAAACCAATGATTCTCCACTGGTTTTTTATGATCATCGTATACCTGTTGCTTGCAATGGGAAAATTTTGAACTAAAACCAACGATTCTCTCGATAGATTTGGTATGATCATCTTAAAACTTCTATTTGCAATGAGAAATTTCTCAAATGTTGATCTTGTAGTAAGTTTATAGAGCACATGCATTGGAAAAGATTGAAAAGATTTTGAGTCTAATTTCTTTTTATTCTTATTCTCGTCAAAGGTATTGTGAGAATCAAACTCTTCTAATGAGAAATTAAAATACTCTATATAAATTAATCAAATAAATATTTTATATAAATTAATTAATTAAATTAAAGTTTTTTGATCTGTTAGGATTTCATGTGTCTTCTACATACGTCTAGCTCTCTGTGTCATTTCCATATATCAAACCACAGTGTGAGAGTTTTTTAGGGCTAGTTTATAATAGCCCCGACCAGCTATGACCCAGTAGTTGATACTGGTGTTCACGTTGCTGCTTCGGATAGCCACGATGCCTCCATTGCACAAATGTCCTAGCAAGTTCATCCCAAAGGTCTTTCACGAGGTAATGCCGATATTATCCTTCCTCTGCAAGAATTTGACACTGCATGTGAATGGTCTTCCCCTACCATGCTAACCTTTTATTGAGTCCATTGCCGACACTCTTGGCAAAGTTGTTACCAAGGAACACGATAAGTTTTCCAACAATTGCCCTAAAAAACATGTTTAAGTTGAGGTTGATCTCTCCAAGGATCTCAAGGATTTTGTGGAGATTTAGATTGGTTTCCACACCTTCTCTCAGAAGATGCTTTATTTGAACCTACCAAACACCTGTTATAGGTGACAGTCGATGGAACACAAGATCAGGGATTGCCCTTTGGTAGTGCCTAGGGTTAAACCCCTACCCAAGGATGCTCTTATTAAGCCAATGGAAGGAAAAACTGTCTCTTAGAAGGTGCTTTATTTGAACTTGCCAAACACCTGTTATAGGTGTCAGTCAGTAGAACACAAGATCAAGGATTGCCCTTTGGCAGTGCCTAGGGTTAAACCCCCTCCCACAGATGCTCCTATTAAGCCAACAAAAGGAAAACAAAAAGAGGAATGGACCACTGTTGGGTGCAAGGGCAAGGCTTCCTCGGTCCCCAAATAATTGAACGTTGCTACATCTTTCGCTCCTCCTATTCATAATGGAGCGCAAACCTCAGCCATTGCAGGGTCGACGATGATTTCACTGGAGTCAATTCTTGTTGTTTCACAAGATTCAAAACCTATTGTTTTGCAAGGGATCAAGGCAGCTACGAGGACTACCACTCCTGTAGTGGTTCACACTCTGCTTGCTACGTCCTCCATTGAGACTTAGAATGTGCAATGTTCACACAGTCCTCCTAGACGTGTTGAGAAACCAAATGAGAAGCGACGGGTCATCACTCCTAGAGAGTTTCCCTCTGGTTTCAACCTAGTTTCTACTTTTTTGCAAAATGGCTATTCCTCCCTTGAGGATGAAAAAGATATGGAAGAGTTTTCATGAATTTTTTTTATCATAGGATGTATGACGTCTTACAAATCTCTCCAAAAAGTACTATGTTTGGGATACTCATCATAGACTTAAACGTAATTTAGATTTTCTTTATATGAAAGAAGTTAAAATCTTTGGCTTCATGCTTTCTTCTGCATGTCGCGTCAATTGGCCATATGACATTATGTTTTCTTCTCAACATGAAATTGGTAGAGGTGGTGTAGTTACTCTCCTATCACCTTCTCTTCATTCTGTTATTATTTTGCATGGTTCTAACCCCATGCACATAATTATTTGGATTTTTTTTCTATCAATAATCATTCCTTTGGTATAGTTAATGTTTATGCTCACAATTATGTTGTGGAAAGATCTCAACTTTGGTGTTGGATGGATGACAACTTGCCTCTAGCTACTTGGGTTATGTGCGACGATTTTAATATGGTAGAGCTAGCTTCAGACAAGGAAGGTATTTCCCCTTTCACTGGACAACTAGGGAAAGGGAAGCGTGGTACTATATGCACAATAAATTGGGCCTTTTTGATACCAATGCTAACTGCCGCTAGTAGAGTGGGGTTTGGCACACCTGGTCTAATTTTCGAGCTAGCTCTGACCGCATTTTAAAATGTCTTGATCATGTTATGATTACTACACAATATTTTTTCTCATTTTCTAAAGATCTAGATTTATTTGTCATTGCTTTGTCAGATGTGACGTTATCGGACCACTCTCCCATTTATTTTACCATTTCTTGGCAAATTGTTGTCCAACGATTTGTTAGAACACAATTTTTCCTCAACAAGTCGATGGTGATGCATGCTTCCACTATTGCTCACATCCTACGTGTCTGGAATTTGGAGCCACATTCCCATCAAACAGGTTGGATTCAATGGTGGAATGATGTTGTTACCAGAACTACTAGGTTTCTTCACATCTATGTGCAACAATTAGTTATTTTTAGAAAAAGATCTTATGAAGCCAATACTAAGGCTCTCAAGAAGGCTTCTTAAGCTCTTACCCTTTACCCATTTGATTCTAATTTGCAAGTCCAGTTTACTGAGCTTCGCCGTGAGAAATAGATTGTTGATAACTATGTTGCTCGAGGTGCCCAAATCAAGGCTCGACTCTACTGGTGCGATAAAGCTTCTAAAGAATTCTTCTAGGCTCTTAGAGCCCATCATACCAACTTTTGGATTAATAAGATTAAATAGGACAATGCTATTCTTTCCAATCTCCCTGACATCCTGTAAGCCTTTGTTTATCAAAATGAAAATGGTTTTGCTTCACAGGAAAATTTGATTGCCTAAGAGGAAGCTCTCAGAAAGTATATTTCTATTACTCCAAACCACCTAGCAGTTGAGCAACAAGCTTTCTATGAAAAACTTCTTACCATCAAGGATCTCAAGGAGGCTATCTTTTCTGTGGCAGATGGCAAGTCCCCTAGGTGTGATGGATTCCCTTGTGAATTTTACAAATACCTCTGGGAGTCTATTGGTCCTAACCTGCACAAAGTATATCTTGAAGCCTACCACACTAAGAGTCTAGGAGCCATCATTAATAAAGGAAACATTAAATTCATACCCAAAGCTGGTGACCTAGAGGATATTTACAACTGGTGGTACTTCACCTTACTTAATGTGTAATACACGATCATTGTCAAGGCATAAAGTGGGCTCACAAGTCTAACCAATAAACTATGTTTATAAAAATTGATTTTGCCAAAGCTTATGATCAAATTGAATGGCCCTTCATTTTGGCTATGCTCTAGGATTTGGGTTTTGGCCCTAATTTTCTTCAGTTTGTAGAAATGCTTTCTATTAAAAAATCTCAATTTGAAGCCTCTGGGTTTTTTTGATCTATCTAGCAGGGTTGTCCTTTGGCCTGACTTTGTATGTTCTTGCTGCTGAAGGGTTTGGTTACTTACTTGCCCACTTTGTTTCTATTGGTTTGGTTTGTAGAATTTCCTTGTCTAAGTCTTCTTCTTAACTTGTCAATGGTCACTTTTTTGATGACTTTTTTATCACTCTCCTGAAGGATGAGGAAAATATCACTAATGCCATGCAATGCTTGGACACTTTTTGTCAAGCTTTTGGTTTAGCTATTCAATGGCACAAGACACTCTACTATAGGCAATCATTCCTTCCTGCACCACCTTGGCTTGCTTAATTTAAGTGGAAATGGATTACCCACGAGGAGATTTTTCACTTTCTAGGCATCCCATTTGCCTTTCAAGCTTCTCCGGTGGAACTGTGAAATGCTATGCTCATGAAAATTGAGAAAAAGTTTGACTATTGGATTACTAAACCGCTTTCTCTTTCAGGGAAATTCTAGATTTTCTCAAAGTTGCTGGTAGCTACTCATGTGTATTACTCTTCTTGTTGGGCTGCTTCTAAAGCTTCCTACCTCAAGCTAGAGCGTTTTCTTTGTGACTTTCTTTGGGCTTTTGGGTCTGATCATCATGATTTTCACAGGGTTGCCTAGAATTTTTGATGTCTCCCAAAAGAGTCTGGAGGTCTTGGCCTTCTTTCCACACAGAAGCAAGGACTCACTCTTTGTGCTAAGTGGATTATTTGTGCTCTCACTAGTGATGAAGCTTGGAAAGTGTTTGTTCGACATTGTATCTCTTCTACTTTCCCTGTTAAAAAGCTTGCATGGAAGGGGATTGGTCTTCAAACCTTTCTCGTTATGTGAGAACCTGTTCATATCCAGGGTTCCTTTTTTATCAAAAGCATTTGGAAAGCTTGGGAAGCTCTTAATCCTTGGCTTCGTTGGGATGGTGATGGGTTTCATGATGGGCTTTCTTTGAATCAACAGAACCTTTGGTGGTTGCAGCTATTTTCCATTTTGGGTGTTCCTCTAGCCAAGACTCAAGGTGCTAGTGCTCTTCATTTATTCAAATGTGGCATCAAGACTCCTAAGGATCTCTTTTCCAAGATCTCTATGAGTCTCAAATCTTGGGAGGATATTCAGGTCTAGTTTCGTCTTGCTCATTGAGATCGACAGACTTTTGATCTTTTGCTCTCTGCCCTTCTAGATCATTTGATCCACAAGGTGGGCATCCAATCTGTGCGACCTTGGTGGAAAGACTGGAAGTGGTATCCTATCACACCCTTCATTAGTTACAAATCCAACTTAGGATATCATTGGCTTTCTCCCTATCTTCCTATGGTGGATACTCTCAACCAACATTGGCATCTTCAATCTTCTACTTATCATTGGAGAATGTGACTTGATACTATCTGGAGTGCTATCATTGAACTGAAGATTTTCCATTTTGCCTAATGCTTGCTATTTCAAGGACTTCCCCTTGGGTAGTGGCTCAAGCATCTTGGTGTTCCAGATTCTTGTTATCCTTTTTGTGGGCATCCTGAGTCTTTTTTGTATATATTTTGGTAGGTGTACTCAAAATTAATGGAATTGGATACATGGTTTTTTCAAGCCTTTTAGGCCAGAACCCTTTTCTTGGCACAGGATTGTGCTAGGTGATTCCCCCAAGATCCTTAGGAAATTGGCCTAGATTTGGCATGCTTTCAAGACGAAGATTTTGTTTACTTTATGGAAGGATAGGAATGTTGTTCTTTTCACTCACAACTTTCTTGATATCAATGTTTCTATGTACACTAAAGCATGCATTTGTAATAATGCCATGTTACAGATACAGGTCCAAGTTAACAAGGTGGCTCCGAAGGTGGCCCCCCTTTAGGAGCTACTCAATCACTAGGGCAATATACCTTGCACGATCACTAGAGTACCTCCTGACTCAACTAACCATACTCCACCCTGGGGGGCTGTCATCGTGGTCATAGTTCTTCTACTCACCACTTACACATGCTACACTCAAAGGCTCCCTGCTACCTCTCTCCAAGTGGTGGTGATTATGGTTGGTGGTGTCGCTCAACTTCTCTGCCTCGTTGCAGCTCTGACTAGTCCCCAATTCCTTTGGCTCCCCCTCCTGCCGCTCCTCTTGGTGTTGTTAGTTCCAAATGGCCTTTTTTCCTAAATCTAGCTATTTCTCTGCTGCAGGCAGAAGAGAAAGAAAAAGAAAAAGATGGTGATGACATTGCTGATGGCTGGACTGTTCCTAGTCGCCCTGCCAATCCTAGTGATGCTTGGGGTTTTAATGATCGTGATGAACCACCTCACTTGGTTGGCACTACTCTGGCAGCCTGAGGGAGCTGCTTACATATTTTTTTGATGAATATCTATTGTGTCTGGCTTGGGTCATGTGAACTCTTATGGGTTGATCTTGTCTCTCCTAACACTTTTTGTGAATTTGTAACTAGTATATTAATTCATTAATAGAAAGGAACTTAATTTTAAAAAAATATTATTGTAAAAGTGTAAAAAAGGATGTTGATTATATATGAAGATAATCAAATAAAAGTAATAAAGAAAGACTTTCTTTTGCCAACAAATAATAGTCTAGGTAATACTATCATTAGAAAAACATCACAATCAAAGAGGTCACACTAGCAAGCTAGGATCATTAGGTGATCATCATTAGCATTTTCTACAAAGTGGTAGTGCCTTTGTGATGTGAAAAAAAGGTGTCCCATATTCTTTGTTTTGCATATAACTTCAAATAGAATTGATTTATTTGTATAAACATTGATTTCCAATGTTTGGTCATTCATAGTTTTCTAATCTACAAGAACAATATAAGTGACTTGGAGATAGTGTCACTAAAATTCAAACAAATATTTGAAGGAAAAACTTTCTACCTTTAGGACATATCTTCAAGTTTTTTCTCACAAACACAAGGTATGCATACCATTTTCCTTAGATATTTTTTATTTTTTAATCACAAACTTGGAATGGATATGGATGGAGGTGCTTTGTTTTTGAAAAAAATTATGTTAACAAATTGCTCATATAAATAAAGCATGGTTTACTTTTTTGGATTTATTATTTTATAAGATTTATTTTTATTTTTGAATAACTTGGCTCTTTGGCTACATTCTTGGTTTCAAGATATTAATCTCTTATACATTTCTAACATCATTTATGTTCCATTATAACAAAAAAGGTTAATTCTTTTTGGATCACTTCTATATTTAACCTTTTAAAATATGACTATGTTTTTAGCCTTTACACCATAGGAAGATCTTTGTCATCTGTGGTCACATTGTTTTGATTTACTTTTTTTTTGTTTCATGCCCTGTTGAAATCTGATGATTTTCGTCTAATTTAGTTGGTCTTGTGCCCATGAAATATCCCCTTTGTAAATACTTTAATGCTTCAATTCGAAGGAAAACTTCTATGACTGACTCAAATATTAGAACATATATATGACATTGAAAACCTATCAAAAGAAGAAATTATGCCTTTCTTATGAGTTGATATTTCATATTCTTAACTGAGCCAAACTTATTTTTCTCATCAAAGATTATTGTTATTTGTAACATTAATTTTTCTTTACCTTCTCTTTGTATTATTTATTAGATTTACATGATAGTGATGTCCAAGATAGTCCCCCTTTGTGATGATATCTGTATCTCTATGAAATGGTATTTGTTATGACAATAATGCACCAATACTATAACTCTATTTATCCTCCTAGAGTATTATGGAAAAATGGCTAATATTCTCATCCTAGATATTATATGCATCATTCCTTGAAACTCTATATGCCCTTTTCTCATTGTAAAGTGATATGTTATCCTCTTATATTAAACATACATGCCCCTCTTATTTTCATTAATAATTTTCCCCTCAATCATGACAATGTTTGTTACCTTGAATGCCTTTGTCATGCCTATGTAATTGTGTTATTTGGGACTTGAGTAGTCAATATTCTATTAGTCATCCTTATTGGCACTATTGTTTATACATTATCTTGATAGTGAATAGGTCAATATTTTGATCATGGGAATGGTTGTATTTTTTATAAGAAACTATCTCTTAGATTCTTATACTTTTTCCCCCCTTGTTTATTTACAATATTTTTTGTAACTTGCACAGTTCTAATTAAAATATCCTATATCATCATGAAAATTTTCTCTTAAATTCATATCCTTTGAAATAAAAATTAGATCCATGCACTTGAATTGAATATTTTTAAAATAATGTGGGAATTTTGGGTTTTAACCTTTAGAAATCATATTCAAACACATATATTTAAAGGAAGATTTTGAACAACATTAAGGGGCAATTCAAGATCAATATGTATGACAAATGCATTTGTGATTAAATTTTACACCTATGAAACTCTTATATTTAATTCATGTGCAGGTACTAGTTAGGAGTTTTAACAGACATGGTATGAATGTTTCACACACACTAACATCTAATCCAATAGTTATTTGTGAGGTACACAAAAATGTCACAACAATTGAGTAGTATTGTGAATTTTGGATATTTATAATTAGTTTGTATTTAAAATTTATTGCAAATCAAAGGATGAATTTGCTTCATCAGAAATCTCTTGTTATTTATCATTATTTTCTTCGATTGGAACTATATATTGACCATCAAGAGAAATTAAAATTCATAAGAATGGGTTCTTTATTATGTTAAGAAGGAAAGTCCACACACAATTAAGGGGGTGGAGGTGGGAGGTGAATAAGTTATCTCCAATTATATGTAAATGCAAAATTATAAATTTTAACTCCAATAATTAAAACAATGATGCATAACTATAAGAAACCATACACCATAAAAAAATGATTTTGTTGACTAGGTAAACCCTTGATCAGAGGGAAAACCTTGATGGGGATGACACCTACAAGATAGTGTACTGATATATAAGTTCCTTGTTAGAGGTTGTGACCCTATTAAGAGTCAATTACAATGCATCAAGGACTATTGATGCATAATTATAAGAAACCATACACCATAACAAAATGATTTTGTTTACTAGGTAAACCCTTGATTAGAGGGAAAACCTCGATGGGGATGAAACCTATAAGATAGTGTACTAATATATAAGTTCCTTGTTAAAGGTTGTGACCCTATCAGGAGTAAATTAGAATGCATCAAGGACTATTGATGCATAACTATAAGAAACCATACACATAACAAAATGATTTTGTTGACTAGGTAAACCATTGATCAAAGGGAAAACCTCAATGGAGATGACACCTATGAGATAGTGTACTAATATATAAGTTCCTTGTTAGAGGTTGTGATCCTATTAGGAGTCAATTGCAATGCATTTAGTACAACAATCCTTGTTAGAGAAAAGATCCCTATTTAGAAACCGTAGACCCTTATTAGAAGGTTCCAACCTTGTTAAAGGATGATAAGAAACAAAAAAGACTCACTTCCTAAAAGATTCAACTAGTGTGAAGAAAAAATCTTCATGATAACATATCCAAATCAATGAACTAACTAATCTGCAACTTACTTGCTAAAATAGTTTCTTTGAAGCTTTCCAAAATCATCCAACTCAATCAATTCTCTCACATGATTATCCAAAATAAAAGATCACATCTACATGACAACATACATGATACTTCTTAACCAAGGAAAATATATTTCCTGTATAGCCTTGCAAATAATTAATTAGCTCAGCTTGTTAAGGCTTCTCCAACACATTATTTATTACATAGGATCATGCTAAGGCATGCATGACTTCATAAGAATGATTAAAAATATTACAACATATTTCTTACACATTACAATAGTGTATGCTAAAATGATGCACACTTCTATAAACCCTTATGTCCAAGATATCCAAGGAAAGTGGAGTCTTGAATGGTGGCGTATAGCTCTCTATCCACATGATGTGAAAAAATCCAAATGATCTAACTGTGGCTCTCAAATGAACCTAAGATAGGAGACCCTTGTAAGGTACACCACAAAATGAGAGATTCAAAATGAAGATGCAATATAAATTAGTCTAGAAGATGAGATGCAAGAGATGCAAGACAAAGAAAGCTAAGTCAAATAATAATGCAAGATCTCAACTAACACTCAAGAAATCAAATAAAAAACTAACAATACCACCTTAGCATAAATCAAGATGATCTATCATGGATGCAAGATACAAGATGAAAGATCCTAAAATACCAAAGTCACCAAGATGAAATATGCCAAGATGCAAGAAGACTCCAAGAAGAAAAGTGTCAACATAAAAATAGAATAAAAGCTAAGATTTTATGAGAGAGTGAGGAGAGAGTTGTTGGAACTACAATTGGAATAATTGTTATGTTGTCATTGATGTCAAACCTTATTAGTAAGGCAGTTTCTATTTGAGTAGAGTGTCATATCAAGATGATTGATGAAGAGGATTTGAGAAGAAGAGATAACAAAAGGACCTAGAGGAAAGGTTGAGTTATGTGAAACTAGAATGGGCACTTGATTTGTTAGACCTTGAAAATTTAATATGATTGTTTTATCATAATCTAAGTGGTGAAGATAGTTGTGTTGATGTCTAGAAGAAGTGATCAGTAGAAAACCAAATGCATAGGCTTGATCGAGCAAGGAGTAGAAGATTAAGGAACTAGAAGTATATGCCGAGTGATGCTAGTGTTGACCAAGTGACAGTATAATCTAAGAAAAATATAGTGTTAATCAAGAATTAGTGTCAACTGAGTATTAGAAAGTATGCTAAACATAACAGTTAGTATCAAATGAATAATTTAGTGATGACCGAGTGTCAAAAGATAATGTTGCTTGAGTGACATGATTTGACAGTTTGTGAGGAAATCTTGATTTCCAATTGACACATTTGAATTCTTGGAATATGGAAAATGTGTTGAAGATAAGGATGAAAGACCTAGAGAATTTAATACATAAAAAAACCATATTTAAGTGTTTCTAAGCATGGATTCAAACATAGGTTTCTAGAAGTTTCCAGGAGAGAAAGAAGGAAATAAAAAGATGTAAGGATTCAATGAATCTAACCAAACCCTAAGAGATCAATGGTGATGTTTAAGTGGTAAAAGATTAAAACTACCTATTTAAGGTGGCATAAAGGTGAACAAGTAGATGTTGATGTTATTGATTGGAAAACTTAAGGAGGAGGCTAAGAAAAGTTATGAAGAAGTATGAAGTGTGATTGCTTGAAGGATTGTCACGCAGATCAAAGATAGAGATGATAATGGATGTTAGTTAGTGGATCAACATATGAGCTATATTGTGATCTGCATTTGCAAAGTGACTTGTATTTATCAAATCAACCTGATGTTACTTTCTAACCATTGCATCAGTATTGAAATCCTTCAATCAAGGTTGACCTAACAATCATTTATAAATCCTTTAATCAATGTGACATTCTAATGGAATGTTCTAAAGCTCTTTAACCAGGTTACTCCTAATGGGGTGATTAAATCCTTTAATAAGGTCACATTTAATAATGTGTTTTATAACCTTTGATAGTGTTGGCTCCTTATAGAGCTCACTTCAAAAGAGTAAAAATTGGTAGCATATTATTGGTGTTTTTTGTCAAATTGGGTTTCCATGTTAAATCCTGGTGTTATACTTGTTTGGATGTTATTTGAGATGTTTTACTACTAATGATTTACATTCTACAAATTTTTCTACTATGAGGATAGTGGATTGCAAGTTTTATGTGATAAAAATAGATAATACTGAGAGCAGGGTGGGGGGGGGGGGGGGGGGGTGTGAATCAGTATTCTACAAAATTTTGCCCAGAACTTAATATTATTACTTACTTTATAACTTGCATATGAAATTAAACCAATAATGTTGAACAATAAATATAACCATGCACAAAGATAACTCATAACAACATTATTTGTTAACTAGGAAAACCCTGGCCAAGGGAAAACCCCAGTGGGGATGATACCCACTAGATGATTCACTAAACAATAGGATCCTGTTAAGGATATTGGCCCTATTAAGAGTCTATGAAATATATATAGTGTCTCAAGTTCTTGTTAGGAGACTAGGCCTTGTTAGAAGCCTCAACAATGTTAGAAGTTGGTAGAACAAATACAATATATGCAAGAAGAGCCCACTGCCCTAACATGCAATAATACAATTTAGTTCTTCACAAGATAGGTATACATACAATACTTGCTTTCCTATTGTAACTCTCACTTTCTCTAATCAAACATCATATCTCGCATCACATAAGGCTTGCATAATAGTTTGCATCACAAATACAATATCTCATGACTTCACATTACTTGTGCATGCCTCTTACTAACTGCACAATATAACATCTTTACTTATACCTTGCACATTCACAAAATTCTACTCAGTTGGCCTTCATGCATTCACACACTTGACATAATATAAAATAACTCATGGATTAATATCAAAAAAGTTAGCTCATCATAACTTAGTAATTATTTTGTAACCAAAATAATTTCTCAAGTTGTACAACTCTGTTTACTGATATGCTCTGTTAAATACTCGCACTGGTATTTTAATCATATCTTGTGCCATATGTCCATACACATCTGCACACTTAACCACATCATTATGTCAGTATCACAAATCTTTCCTTAACTATGCATGCACTAACTTTAATGAGTCATCTGTACTCTTAAGATTCGTTCTCTATACTAGTGCAAACTATATAACACTTGGACAATTTCTAACACTAAATGCATAAATGAAATACTGAATACATGTTGCCATAAATGACAACCATAAAGATATCTAATTGACCATATTTCCAATAATCTCCCCCTTTGGTAGTAATGGCGACATTTGAGAAAAATTGGCTAAGTCCCAAAATGATGTCATGCATAACAAAAACAAAAGTAAAGTAACTATGAAAAAAGCCTTCAAAACATAACAATTTTATTCATGTTTTGATGGATCATACATTCCTTATCACTCCTTTACTTTGATACATACATAAGCTCCCCCTTACATATGCATTTACATCTATACAATTTTCTCTACATAATACTCCCCCTTTGACATCAATGACGAAGGTGTCAAAATTGTATCACAAAACTTGCTGCCTGCTGAAGATTAGCTCGTCATTCTGGATATACAATCTCTAAAATCAAGCTTCAGCCTATCTAAGTCTTTCTTCCATTTTCTTTGGACTGTATCTGATATACTGATGAGTGTGCAAAGTGCATAATATGCTACTTCAACTACACTCAAGTCAATATAAGCAAATCTGTCATAGGATGTCTTTGCTGCCAAACATTCCTCCAACTGCCTCTACAAAATAACAACTTTGGGTGTCAAATATTCTCTGGGAATAGAGAATCTCCTTATTACCTTGTCCTTTTTAGATTCAATTCCTTTGATAGCATTATGAATCTTCTCAATTTCAATTTTAGAATCTTCAATTCTGACCTCTAGTTGCTACAATCTAGTAGTGAGTGTCTGGAGCTCACTCATATGGCCTTTGATCTTTGCATCAAAATCTGATAGGTAATTGTAAGACATTGTACGCTGTCCATACAACTTCTTACCATCAACTAAGCTCTTCCTTATATCCTTTATACATATATCTAAGGTTTTCATGTCATTGTTGACATTTGTGCATATTGTGTCAAACAGTGATGCATCATGCTTTGTATGTGCTTGTGTTGCTCCTACTTCAGCTAGGGTTGTGAATTCCTTATCAAAGATCTTCACCAACTCTTTTTCCTTAACCTGCAAGTCTGGATTTTCTACTATTGGGGAAATTACCTTTTGCATCTATTCCAATACTTTAGCAAGAGTCTTCTCCAAAGACTTAATATATTTGTTCTTCTCAAACAACTTGCTAAAGGTGGCCATCAATTTTTTTTTTATCTTCATCATCAAAGGGAATAGGTGTAGTTGCTAATGTTCTAACTACTGATACTAATGAAGGTACAATAGCTTTTCTTTCCTCTGCTTTCTTGTTTTCCTCAATCTCTTTCCCTACATCCTCTTCTTTCTTCCTCTTTTCATCTGCTTCTTTCTTCTTATCTTCTTCTCTTTTGCTTTCTTCTTCTCCTCCTCTTCTTCTTTGCTTTTCTTTTCTTCTTCTACTTTTCTCTTCTTTTCCCCTTCTTCATTCTTGTTTTCTTTTCTTTTCTTCTTCTTGTTTCCTCTTTTCCACTCTTCCTTCATCTTCTTTTCTTCTTCCTCATCATCTAAGCTACTATATGCAGTGATATTGCCAAGAATAGATTGGCCAAATGTTGCAAAGGGATTTTATTTGACATCTATTATTATGTGCATACTATCCACTTGCATGGATTTAGTGCCCATAGCAATGTGACTCGGTGAAAGTGCCTGATGCACATCTCCTCTACATCTGCTATCTATACATATACTGGACTATCATCTTTGGTTTGCACACTCACCTTAGGTTCCAAGGACATATACTTTACTATAGCCTCCTCTATTTCTTGCCTAACATCCTCATAATTTCCTCCCATTAGAAGTATTTCTCTTCTTTTGTTCCTCAGCAAGGGCTCAATACCCTTCAAAACTCTATCTAATTCTTCTTTTGATCCAAGATCACATAGCTTATTAATGGATGTGATCCTCATATTCAGATCTTCCTCTAAAACTCTTTTATTCCTATTTACCAACCTATTGTATAGGTCTTTAGGAATCTTATTTTGTGTACTCTCAAATCTTTTATTCTCCAAAATCATATTTCTTGTAACAACATTCTCTAACTGTCTTCTATCCATATTATTGCACATACTATAAAATTTATTCAACTGAAATAATTATCATCTTTAATAATCTACATATTTAGATTTTCTACCTTAGGTTTCCTTGCTTTCTTGCTTGCTGTTGTCCTTGCTTCCTGTGCATCTTGTTCAATAGGTTTATCTTCAACACATCTTCCAAACTTTTAGAACTGCTTATCTGGATGGTCTTTCTCCTCTTTCTAGGTCCACTAACACTCTTCTTGACCCTTTTCTTCACTTGTGTAGGTTTTTCCTTAAACTTCACCAATTTATTAGACTTCCTCTACACAAAAGGTGCTTCCACCTCTAGCTGTCTACTTGTTTGTTCATGGGTAGCTCTTACTAGTTGCACTTGTGCAACTACTACATAAGGTGCAATAGGAGCTTGCACATAAGGTTGTGCCATAGTAACTTTTTCTAAAGCTTCTACCATAGCAATGGGATTGTTGCCAACACTTCAATTTGACCATTGGCCTTCATCTCTAGCATGATTCCTTTAATCTCATCAAACTCCTCTCTTGTCATGCTAGATTCTTTGAGAATAGAATCTATATCTTTTTCAAACTTTTTCTTGCTCTCTTTACTATATAATTCAGAAAGAACTATTCTTGATCTCTCATCATAGGTTCCCCATTTGGGACATTTTGTATCCAGCTCAGATTTGAGTATGATCTGCACATACCCTTCAATCAGCTTTGCGCTCATCTAATAGCCCATAGGCTCAATGAATTTCACTCTGGAAATGATTGCTTCCATGTAGGTGTTATCAATCTCCACCATGAAGCATAAATTATCCTTATACTTTTCCACCATAGAAGGAGGTATCCTATACTTTAGTTTCATCTTAGATTGGAAACTCTTCATCAATCTATCTATGCCATTATCTCTAACATTTTCGTGCGTTGATCTATAGCATTGAGTCACTAACTTCATTGTGCACTTGCTACTATCTCACTTGATTATTTCAGGGAACTTCTTGGTAACATAGAAGAGTAAGTGAGTCAATAGGGACTCAAATCTAAATACTACGCTCTATGTTCTCTTGATCTTTGCAATGTTGTCCAACAATTGCAATCCGATAATATCACACAAATTCACTTTCCTTCCTTCAACAACCATCACATATGCTACATGAAGAAATCCAACTAGTACAGAGTTAACCCTTGATCCATGGTTCAACTTGTACCCCAATATTTTAGTTAACAACTTTACTCCTTTATTCTGAATAGGTTCAACCTTGATATTCCTTCTGTTGAACTTCATTTTTAGGTTCATTTGAACCATTTTCCTGACATTCTTCTCATTAATAAGATTACAACCTTCATTACTTGATCATGTGACATTGTGAATCAAGTCATTATAAACGACAACTGGTGCAAAACCTAACCAAAACATGCCAGATCATGTACCCTACTCAATATGATTTGGGTCCATTCACAATTTTTGAATTTTGTATAAAACGTATACTTCACTAAATTCAACTTTTCCAGGTACACAAACTCAAATTACAAGGATAAGTCATTGTTACACATATCACCTAAATCTATGTGAATCTCATCATCACTAATGCTCTCAATCTTGCAATGTATATAACTTCTGATATCTTCTATGTGCAACACATTTTTTGGAACTTGCAAAAATGTGCCTAACAGATCATCTAGTAAAGAAACAAAAGGGTGTTTCTTGAAATCACACCTTGGTCTATCACTAACATCATACACTCTCTGACTAGCCATAGTTATGTAATCTATAAATATTGGAGTAAACTGGATTTAATGTTCTATAAACTACCTCAAATTCGTGGTTTAGGGCTTTTGCAACTTTCAGCTTCTCAAACTTACTTCTTACTTCAATTCAATGTCAAAATGCTCTTCAATTCACTCAAGAGACTTTGCACATCAACAAATGGTACACTCAATCTTGCTTACGATCCTTAAATCATTTCAAATCATATTGCACAATAAATATGTATCTACCACAAATTCAAAATACTCTTTGTCTACTAGTAACCTTGTTTTCACAATTTCCACTTACTATGATCATATCAAGAATTGCACACTCAACCATAGCTTCCTCTCTATGTCTTCTATCTTTTGTTAACTACACAACCTCTAACTCACTCTCTAACATTTTTTTTAAACCAAAAAATGCTTTGTCTCTGCTAAAACTGCTCAATTCAAGTAGGACAAGCCACAAAAAAATTTGTGACTTCAACTTTCCATTAGATGCATCAAAGTATTGTTCTTCCAATACTATATGTGAACTCTCTGCATTATAAGCTTTCACAAATGCTTCCTTGAATGCATCAACATGTTCTTTAACTACTTATTTCTAACTATTGTCACTTCCATTCTCATTCCTTCTGTTATCTTTGTTATTGTTCCTTCTATAATTAGGATTCCTATTAAGATTTCTTTTGTCCATTTTATAGAATTTTGTTGTGTGTCCAAAGTTATTGCATAACTAACATAGAGGTGCATTCATCCTTTGATTGAATTCATTATGATTCTTAGGTGCTCTGTAATTCCTTGCGATGTGTCCAGGATTCTGCCAGAAGACTTCCTAGAGGAAAAGAAAAATACAAAAGGAAAACTTCCTATTCTTTGTTCTACATATAACAAAAATGGTCATATTGCTACAAGATATCTTGATAGAGATGATAAAGAGGAAAGAAAAGACTTCAAGTAAAAAGGAAGGAGAGACAATAGAGAAAAAATAGGGAATAAATACTACAAGGATAAAGATAAGAAATCCTGTTACATTTCTAAAGAAAATGGTTCTAATAGTAATCAATAGTAATTATGATGATTACGATGAAGAAGTTATTTACGTTGCAATGAAAGATGATTCTGATGAAGATGAGAAAACTACATTGATTTCACATGTGAGTAATAATGATAAATGGATAATTGATAGTGATTTCTCACCTCATATGACTAATGATACAAGTAAGTTTGAGAAGCTAGAATGTTATAATGGAAGTAGTGTTGTGTTTGGTAATGATGCACTATGCTATGTGAAATGTAAATGATCAATTAAAACGAATGATAAGATCAAATGTGACAATGCATATTGGGTTGATGGTTTGAAATATAACTTTTTGAGTGTGACACAATTGATAAGTTTAGGCTATAGAGTTAATTTCCAAAAAAAGAAGGAAAAGATCTATGATGCTATTGGTGAACTAGTTGGAAGTGGAGAACAAACAAGAGGTAACTTATTCTATCTAGACCTATCTTAAGATACTTGTCTATTTGCACAATGTGAAGATGTTTGGTTATGGTATAAGAGATTAAGCATCAGTAAGATGAAACAAGTTAGAGGGTTACCAAGACTAAGAAAACCTAATAAAGCAATGTACAGACGATGTCAAATGGGTAAAATGACAAAGTATAGTTTCAAGAACAAGACCTATTCTTCTGATAATATTTTGGAGTTGGTTCATATTGACTTATGTGCTCCTATTGGAGTGCAACGCTATTATGGTGACAACTATTTTATTATGTTTTTTGATGACTTTTCTAGAATGATGACTGTGATGTTTCTTAAAGAAAAATATGATGCATTTCAATTTTTAAGTGGTATTTGGCTAGAGTTGAAAAGGAAACATGAGAGATTCTAAAGTTTCTGAGACCAAATAGAGGAGGTGAATTCATATCAGATGAGTTCAACATATTCTGCAATGACAAAGGAATCAAGAGACAAATGAGTGCACCAAGGACTCCATCATAGAATGGTTTAGCTAAAAGAAGGAATATATCAATTATGGATTGTAAAAGAACATTGATGATGGATAAGGATGTTTCATAAAAGTACTGGAGAGAAGTTGTAAGTACTATAGTCTATACTCTGAACCAAGTGCAAGTGAAAAAAAGAACAAACAAAACACCTTTTGATCTTTGATATGGTTATGCACTAAATGTTAATCATCTTTAATTTTTTGGAAGAAAGTGTTACATATTGAAAGATGCAAGAAAAGGTAAACTTGATGAAAAAAGTAATGAAGGCATATTTCTAGGTTATTCCATTAAGAGCAAAGCTGATAAGTGTTTGAATTCTAACACAAAAAAATTGTGGAAAGTGCAAATATTAGAGTTGATGAATTTGCATAGAAAAATGAAGAAAATTTTAAGAAAGAACTTGAAGGCTATAGAAATTTTGTCTATATCTATGAAGGTGAACCTAGAACCTTACTTGAACCAATGAAGGTGGTTGTCGAGCATCAACATCCAAACACTATCAAGGTTCTACCAAAGAGTTCTATTGATCATCAGTAGACTACTAAGCATCAGGCTATAGGAGTCGAGTCATAGATAGAGATTGTCAACTAGCAAACAATGCAAGAAGAGTTGAAGCTAGAGACAATTGAAGAAGTTGAACATGCAAAATCCAATAAACAACAAGAAGAAGAAAGAAGACCTGGACATGTATTGACAAAGAATGTGATAAGACATCATACACTAGAACAAATCATTTTAGACAAAGATTCATGAGTCATGACAAGAAGAAGACTAAAAAATGATACATGCTTATTCTATAGATTTGAACCTAAATTTGTCAAAGATGTTGGAATTACAAAAGGATAGGTAAAATTCTAGGAGGGGGGGTGTGAATTAGTAGTTTAAACTTGGACCCATAAAACTTTCACGACACATCCATCACATGCATTCAATGAATAAACTGAAATAATGTGTAAAGCATATGCATCTAAATCATATAACCATGTAAGCATTCACCCACATAACACCATATATGATTACCCAAAAACCCTCTAAGTGAGAAGGAAAAAATGGGGTGGGGATGATACCCACAAATCTTCTTTTCTACAGTAATAAAGTTTATCCAATGAAGTTTACAATGTTTTGTCATTAAACATGATCTACCTTGTGAAAGATATGCCATGTTAAGGGCTTATAAAGACTGTTACATCTCACCTTGTTAGAGGATTTCAACACCTTGTTACAAGTGTTCCTTGTTAGAGGACTTCAACTTACAACTATGTAAGCACCCTATTAAAGGATTTCATACAGCCTGTTAAGACTACTCTATTAAGAGATTTGATTGAAATCACCTATTAAAATGTCTCGGCATAGATCCTACAGTTGGCACTTGCTTGCCTAATAATAGATCACCTCTAAACAATGTCTTCTTGATCGTTCACAATTAGATGTCTCAATGTTGTATCCTTTTCTCTACCCTCTGTTCTTCTCTAATTAATTCTGCAATTTTCTCTTTCTTCATAACTTCTAAGTCACCATGAATGCTCTGCATGCAAACTATCTTATTCACTCCTTCAATGCCTTAAAACATTTGTTAGAAAGGTTAATCTTTCCTTGGATATATTTTAATTGGGATATTCCAAGGTTCCCTACATGTAGTTTGTCCACTTGTACACATGTGGAGGACATGTCATTGTTTGTCCTTTATTCCACATGTAAGGACAACTCTTGTTTATTTCTTTATTTAGTTTATCCTCCATAAGAGGATTGTGACACTTTGCACACACCAATTATGAATGTGGCATTCATAGAAATGGGAGTTACAAATGCAACTCCTCTCTCATCTCTATATAAGAGATGCTCCTCCTTCTTTCTTCATAACTACACACCACTCTAAGCACTTGATGTTATTGTATTGAGCTACTTTTGCTCCAACACTCTCTCTCTCTCTCTTCTCTAGGCATTTGCCTTCATTCATAATAACTCACAAGGGGTTTTCTTTGCTTTCCCCTTATAAATCCTTGTCTCCATTGTTGAACCATCTTGGTGTATGCTCTTGGAGTTTCTTATCTTATGGTAACATTGTTTCACACTTAACTTACTTGGATTGTTTCTCGTTCCTTGCTCAACATTATCATTTCTTACATGGTATCAGAGCTTGGTTATCTAATCCTTGTTTTAAGTTTTGTGGTGAAGGTTGCCATTCATTGGAGCACACCTTATTTGGAGACGTTATTGAGAGAAGAAGTTTGTGTTGTGATTTTAGCTCTTTTTAACTAATCTTGTGCATGCAAGCTTTATATTTTTTTTTACTAACCCTCTTTGGAAGGCTTGCCGCCAAAGGGTTTTCTTGTAAAGCTTCATTTTTTTACTAACCCTCTTTGGAAGGCTTGCCGCCAAAGGGTTTTCTTATAAAGCTTCATTTTTTACTAACCCTCTTTGGAAGGCTTGCCGCCAAAGGGTTTTCTTGTAAAGCTTCATTTTTTTTTACTAACCCTCTTTGGAAGGCTTGCCGCCAAAGGGTTTTCTTAGTAAATTTTAATTTTTTTTTGGTTTGTTTTGGACGGCATGCCGCCAAAACAAAACATATTACATTGGTAAAGCTTTTTATAAAAACATAATAGTAAAGCTTTCTAACACTCTACTTTTTCTTACTTCATTTATAAAAAAAAAAATTTCTTTAGAAAAAAAATAATATATTTTACTATATTGTGTTTTTTAAAAACATAGTGCAAAGCTTCTTTTTATATATAAAATTTTTTAAAAAAATATATATATATATATTTTTTAATTTGGTTGGGCGGCTGCGCCACCCGCGCGCCACCCCGTGCCACCGCGCGCAACCGCCGCCGACGGCACAGTCCCCATATCTCCGCGCACAAACACTGTCGCCGGTCCAGACTTGCGCCGCCGCGCGCAAACACCGTCGCCGGTACAGACTCATGCCACCGCGCGCAAACACCGCCACCGGTACAGACTCCGCGCCGCCGCGCGCAAACACCGCCGCCGGTCAAACTCTGCACCTCAGCGACTCTAAAGCAACTCTGCTCGCATTTTAAACCTTAACCACCACTTCTGCCGCTCCCATAACTCCGCCCACCAACCGACCTCAACCCCTCCTTTGGCCACGCGGCAACCACCAACCTCGGCCCCTCCTTTGGCCACGCAGCAACCACCGACCTCGGCCCTCCTTTGGCCACGTGGCAGCCACCGACAAGCTTCGCTCCCCTTTCAAATTTTTTAAAAAAAATTTCCCCCTCTTTGCTAATTTTCCACCTTTTATGTTTTTTAAAATTTTGTTTTAACTCAAACTAATAACACCTGTTTTATATTAATGTTTTTATTTGTTTAACAAATCAATTTTTTTTTAATTTTCTTTCACACAAATAGTTCAAATTAAATAAAAAATATTCTTAATCTTATAAAAAAAAAACAAAAAAAAACCAATTTTTTTCAATTAATAAAATTAAAATTTTTTTTTCTCTCATTTAACAATTTTTTTTTCAATTCATCTAATTTTCAAATTAGGGCATTAATTTTTTTTCTTCAAAAAAAAAAAGCGAAGAATTTTTTTTTCCTAATCATGTCAACATTAATTCCAGAAATCAAACTTAATTATTCTAATTATCATTCTTGGAAAACTCATATCTCATTTATTTTTCGTTTTAAACATCTCTTCGAAATAGCCACTGACCCTTCTCTTGAGCCCGGTTTAGCGGCTACTCAAGACGAGAAAGATACTTGGAAAGCTAAAAACGAAGAAGCTTTAGGGTTAATTGGTATTTCTATTATTCTCGATTTATATGTTTTAATTGCTCACTGTTCTAAAGCTCATGATGCATGGTCCATCTTGAAAACCAAGTATGATAGTGGCGATGAATACCGCAAAATACAATTGCAAGATCAACTCGAAGATCTCAGGTATGCAGATTTTAAAGGTATGGATGAATTCCTCTTAAAATTTGATTCTCTTAAAAGTCAAATTATGGCTTTAGGTGTTCAATTAGAGGACATTCGTTTAATCCATCTTATTCTTAAAAAATGTCTTCCTAGACAATTTCAACAGTTTATAACCAATATTCATGCACAGCTTGCTATTCCTACTTTAACTTCTCAGTTAACTTATGTTATTTTTCAAACTTTATTAAGACAGGAAGAAGCTAAGCTAATTCAGTTTGGTACTCTCAAATCAACTGAACATGCATTTGTCTCTAGAAATTCAACTAATAATTTTCGTTCCAATAATCATAATTACAAACAATCTAATTCTAATTCAAATAACACAAACGATAAATTTCATCCCAAATATAATAATAATACCAATCATCCTAATAATACTCGTAATACTAATAATCAAAGGAACCATTCCAATTCCAAACCTCATTGTTCTTATTGTGGCAAAGATGGTCACCTTGTCAATAACTGTTTTAAAAAACAAAATGATAAAAAACCTATGAATCATAGTACCAATCATCAAACCTCAAACCATAAAAAAGGTCATTCGACTAGTTCTAATCCTCGTCATGCTTTTACTTGTAGCTTTAATCTTTGTAGACCTTTAGAATGGATTGTTGATAGTGGTGCATCACAACATGTCACTTCTCATAAAGAAATTTTTGATTCTTTACAACCTGATATTGCTAACATTCCTATTCAGTTAGCTAATAATCAGACTTGTAAAGTTGAAGGACTAGGTGATGTTACTATTCCTAATGGTAAATTGCATGATGTTTTATATGTACCTGACTTGAAAACTAATCTACTTTCTGTTTCACAGCTATGTCAGAACTATAAAGTTGAATTCTACAAAGATACATGTTATATTATAGATCCTCAAACTCTCAAAGTGATTGCTCATGCTAAAATGGATAATGACAATTTGTTTAAATTCCATGAATTTGCTAGTTCACGATATTCTTTACATACTTCTATTGATTTCAATATATGGCATGAAAGACTTGGTCATTTAAATTCTGATTATATTACTTTCATGCAAAAGCATAATATGGTTGATGGCTTGCCTAACATTATTCCTTCCAAGATTGCCTGTACAGGTTGTATGAGTGGTAAAATGCATAGGGAGCCCTTTCCAAGTGGAAAATCATGGCGAGCAACTCATAAGTTGCATCTTGTCCATAGTGATCTTTTGGGTCCCATGGAGAATACCTCCATCCAAGGTTCTCGGTATGCACTTACCTTTGTTGATGATTTTTCTAGACGAACTTGGATCTATTTTTTGCATAACAAGGATCAAGTTCTTGATATATTTATTGAATTTCAGTTATATGTTGAAAGGCAATCTGGGTATAAACTTAAAATTCTTAGAACTGATAATGGGAAGGAATATGTGAATAATGCTTTTCATTCTTATTTGAAATCATGTGGAATTAAGCACGAGCTTACTATTCTTTATACACCACAACAAAATGGTGTAGCGGAAAGAAAGCATCGGACCATTGTTGAAATGGCTCGAAGCATGTTGCATGCTAAGAATTTGCATTATAAATTTTGGGCTGAAGCCATGTTTTGTGCAACTTATATTCTTAATCGGACTCCTACCAAAGCTCTCAAGGCTATCACTCCAGAAGAGGCTTGGTCTGGTAGGAAACCAAATTTACATCATTTACGGATATTTGGTTCTATTGCTTATGTTCATACGCCTAAACAGAAAAGGCATAAATTAGATGCTAAGTCATCTCCTTATATGTTTGTTGGCTATGATGAAAACACTAAGGGTTATCGTGTTTATGATTCCACTACTAACAAAGTTCAAGTTGCTAGAGATGTTTGCATTGCAGAAAATGGCGTTCATGATTGCTCTACTACAACGGATGAAGAATTCAGTGGCACTAAAATTGTGCTGGTGGAGGACCAACCTCCTTCTCTTAACCCTACTCTTTCTCTTAATCAAGTACCACCGGTTATTTCTGCTCCTACATCTCATGATACTCAAATAGATACTAATGATACTTTTATTACTCATGATTCTTCCTCTAGTGATAATTCCATTACAACTAAACGTAAACCTAAATGGGCTCAAAACCTCATCAATGAAGCTGATGATTATATTTCTAAATCTGGTGGAATTAAACATAGAAGGATTAATTATTGTAATTATGCTTTGATGACTACTATTATGAATTCTAACGATCCTAAGTCTTTTGATCAAGCTAACTCTCAACCTCATTGGCAGAAAGCCATGCAAGAGGAATATGATTTGTTACTTGCTAATCACACTTGGGACTTAGTCACATTACCTCCTGGCAAAAATCTAGTTTCATGTAAATGGTTATATAAAACAAAATTGAATACCAATAATGAAATAAGTAAGTTTAAAGCTAGACTAGTTGCTAGAGGTTTTTCCCAAATTGAAGGCTTAGACTATAATGAAACCTTTGCACCTGTTGCTAAAATGCCTACTATCAAATTAGTTCTTGCTTTAGCATCTAAAATGAATTGGCCCATTCATCAAATGGATGTTAAAAGTGCCTTCTTAAATGGTGAGTTACATGAAGAAATCTATATGGCTCAACCTCCTGGATTTGTTAAGAAAGGTAGTGAAAATCTAGTTTACAAATTGAACAAATCTATTTATGGTCTTAAACAATCACCTAGAGAATGGTATTCTAAAATTAATTCCTTCTTCATTTCTCAAGGTTTTACTAGAAGCAAAAATGATCCTAATTTGTATATTAAACATACTAACGATGATATTATCATTGTTATTGTTTATGTAGATGATTTAATTCTCACTTCTAGTTCAGACATTTTGATTTCTGATATTAAATTCCAACTTAAACAAAAATTTCAAATGATAGACTTAGGTATCTTACATTACTTCTTAGGTATGCAAATTTTTCAAACTCTTAAAGGTATCTTTGTTTCTCAAAGCAAGTATGCTTATGATCTTTTAGAAAAATTTAAGATGAATGACTCTAACCATGTTTCAATTCCATGTGAATTAGGAACTAAATTAATGAATGATATGAATACTCCTTTTGTTGATGAAACTCTATATAGACAGTTAGTAGGAAGTTTAAATTATTTAACTCTTACTCGACCTGATATTGCTTATAGTGTTGGTTTAGTGTCTCGCTTTATGTCTAAACCTCAACAAACTCATTTTAAAGTTGCTAAATGCATCTTAAGGTATATTAAAGGAACTATTCATATAGGCTTATTTTATGATCCAAACTCTGAATTTATTTTACATGGCTATACTGATTCCGATCTAGGTGGAGATCCCAATGATGGGAAATCCACTTGTGGTTATTTTTTCTTTGTTGGTTCAGGTCCAATTTTTTGGAAAAGCAAAAAGGAACACTCTATTTCCCTATGCTCAACTGAAGCTGAATACAAAGGTTGTACCAATGCAACTAAGGAAGCTTTGTGGATTCAAAGACTTCTTGATGATTTGGGTCTACCTCAACAATTACCTACACCTATACATTGTGACAATCAAAGTGCTATTGCCTTGGCAAAGAATCCAGTATATCATGCCCGCACCAAACATATTTCACTTCAACATCACTTCATTCAAGAACAAGTTGAAGACAATCAAATTATTCTTCTTTACTGTAAAGGAGAAGATCAAGTGGCTGATATTTTAACCAAACCACTTTCTAAAGAGAGATTTCAGTTCCATTGTAAAAATTTGGGTTTACAACCCGTTGAAGTAAACTCCCCAAGTAAAGATTAAGGGGGGTGTTAGAAAGGTTAATCTTTCCTTGGATATATTTTAATTGGGATATTCCAAGGGTCCCTACATGTAGTTTGTCCACTTGTACACATGTGGAGGACATGTCATTGTTTGTCCTTTATTCCACATGTAAGGACAACTCTTGTTTATTTCTTTATTTAGTTTATCCTCCATAAGAGGATTGTGACACTTTGCACACACCTATTATGAATGTGGCATTCATAGAAATGGGAGTTACAAATGCAACTCCTCTCTCATCTCTATATAAGAGATGCTTCTCCTTCTTTCTTCATAACTACACACCACTCTAAGCACTTGATGTTATTGTATTGAGCTACTTTTGCTCCAACACTCTCTCTCTCTCTTCTCTAGGCATTTGCCTTCATTCATAATAACTCACAAGGGGTTTTCTTTGCTTTCCCCTTATAAATCCTTGTCTCCATTGTTGAACCATCTTGGTGTATGCTCTTGGAGTTGCTTATCTTATGGTAACATTGTTTCACACTTAACTTACTTACATTGTTTCACACTTAACTTACTTGGATTGTTTCTCGTTCCTTGCTCAACATTATCATTTCTTACAACATCCCATAAAGAGTTTAGGGCTTCATCCTCCTTAATAATACTTTAGTGGCTTAGGGTTAGGTATGAATCTACGAATGAGATTCATCCATTTTGCTACTTCATCCTTCCCATTTTCTGATTGGTTGCATGCAATTGCATAGGGAATCCAAATAGAGATTCATCCTTATCTCCAAAATATCGAAATATAATCTTAAGTTAGCTCAAAAATGGTTTACATAGTTGTTTGTACCATTACAAAAAAATATGTCAAATCTGTGACTTGGCATATGAAGTCTTTGATGCTTAGCATGCACTATTTTGTATACTATGACTCAGCACCTACATTTCTCGACATCCACTATTTACTCAGCTCCTGAATCACTTGGCATGGTCTATATGCTCAACACTGGAGTGACTTGGCACATGAGTGACTTGACACTCATTGCAACTTGACATGGTCTAATATTTACATGTTGTGCTTAGCATGCATCACTAGTTTGACATGAACTAAGTAGATGACTTAAGTGTGTTGAAACTCACGTTTCAAAACCAATCTGAGATCAACAATCGCCCCCTTTGACATGAGTGTCAAAAACACTTGAATATACAATATTATCCTTAATCTCTCGAGTATAATATATCCATGAATTTGGCTTATATATAGAACTTCAAAATTCCAAAATTTTGCAATAACTTGTATACCTAAAAATTTGATAACTCCACTTGAGTTAATATGTCTATTTTGTATCCAAAATCTCTACTCCTTTATGAGTAAATGTGTCTCTGTTAATACACTTTGACTTCAATCACTGTGTTACTGATACTCTTTCATCTTATATGCTCTCCCTTAGTTAATTTAGCTAATATTTCTCCCTTTTTGCTCTTTCTCCCCCAAAATATATATCTCCCCCATTCTTATTGTTCTCCCCCATTTTATTTTGTGTTTCTCCCCCTTTCTTTTATTCTCCCCCTTTTTGACACTTATGTCAAATGGTCTATACACTTAGTGTGTGTTTGTCTAGAAAAGATTTATGGACATCCATTATTATCTTGAGGGCTACATCCCAGTTATCATATGCAACATCTAATGACTTAATTTAGATTGCAAGCTTGGCAACAAGGTGTACTAGACCATCTAAAGTAGAAAGATTGGGGTCTTTCTTTAGTAGAGTTTCAGCATATCCTAGCTCCTTGTGCAATATCTCCATGTATGGGGTGAGGGTAGCTTGTATGCTTGTTAGTTTGGCTCTAATGTTAGCCTCATATACTATTAAGACAACTAACTAAATCTATGTTTGAAGTAATGTCCTAAAATGCTTCTCACTTCGAGCTAGATTTGATGGTGATCTTGCACCTGATGCAAAAATTTGGCTCTCCAGACTCAGAATGTGACTTCTAGTCTCTTGGGTGAAGAGTGTAGGATTGCATAGTTTTGTGTACAATGAGAATATATTCCCAAGTACCTTCTTCACATCCTCAACCTTAATTGCCAATGCAGCTTGAGCAAGTGCTATATCACTAGATATTTTCTCATTTACTCTATTTTGGAACTTCTTTTCTGACCATTCTAATATTTTTGCATTTGTATCAAGGTCTTCATTACTAACCTTCTCCACTACATTTTTCAGTTGTTCTATTAGTGGCTTGATCTCTTCAGGAGTTGGTAGACTAAATGCATCTAGAAAGATGTCCTTAATATCTTGAAGTGCTTGCTTCTGCCTATGTTCTCTCCTAATCATTTCTTGATGCTTTTTCCTTTCTAAGGCCTATTGTAGTATGCCTATTTGTAGTGTCTCGGTCTCTTTAGGAGTTGGAAAACTAAATGCATCTAGAAAGATGTCCTTAATATCTTGAAGTACTTGATTTTGCCTATGTTCTCTCCTAATCATTTCTTGATGCTTTTTCCTTTTTAAGGCCTATTGTAGTATGCCTATTTGTTCCAATGTCATAGTATCATAATCATAATTTGGTATAAAAATTTCTTCATCAAGGCTTATCTCTGCATAATGAATTACCTTTTCAACTTTTGATGAGCTTGGGCTTGGCACCAAAATCTGTAATGGAGTAGCATTTGTGCCTAGGTTTTGAAGAGTTTGTGTGGAAGGAATGCCAGATGCTGGTAGGGCTACCAGTCCTTGGATAACCACTTTTTCCTTCACCTTTGGTTCTATCTCTTTAGGCTTTCCCTGGTCTATCACTATGACTTGGCTTGCACCTTGTTCTTGTGTTGTAGGTATAGATGAATCTATCTATCTTATTTTCTTATGTTGTCCTGTAGTGGTGTCTTTCTCTTCTATTATTTTCTTCTCAATTGTATCAAACTTGGTAGATGTATCTACTATCATTTGGATAAAAGGTTGTACATTAGTAATTGAGCAGATGATGGAAGGTGGTTCTTGTGGATTCACGTTTTCCCTTGTGACATTAGTTACTACCTTTTGTAGTTCTTCTACACTAACCAAAATTGGATTGCCACATAGTTTGGCTTGCAATGTAGATTTTCTTTAAATCTTCTACAATAAGAGGATTGATGTTCTGAGCTAATGGTTTAGAGACATCTTTCATGGGTATAGTTTCAATTTTCCTGGTTGTGTCATGGGGAGGACTAACACTTGACAATTGTGTGTCATGCACACTCTGTTCTTCTTGATGCTTAGGCTCATTTTTTGCCTTATCATCTTCTTTTGTTTCAATCTCTCCTCCAATTGTGTTATCTTTGTCATCATCTTTCTTATCACCATCTTCTTTTTCATCATCTTTAACCTTTGAATGGTCAGTTTCTCCTTTCTTCACAATGGTTAACCCATAAATGAGTTTCCATATTTGTGTTGATTTCTTAACAACATCTTTAATATTATTTTGGAGAATGCTAAAGGTTATGTATTTAGGTGTGAACCTAATTGCATATTTCTTTACTGCTTTAGCAATTTGTCCCTTAGTCAACTCAGGCATTACTTGGGCTAGTGTTGTCTCCCTGATTTGTCTTTCCAAATTTAGACAATAATGCCACTTTTTCTCAACAATGTCATATAGACTTTTAGGTGTCGAGTTGGAAAATTCTAGTGGTGTTGTCTTAAAATTTGACATGATGGCATATAATGCCTCTTCCACTTGGTTTTTCTCCTCTTTACCCAATTTGTCAAAATCAACATGATTGAAACTTGATAAATCTGCATTGTTCTTGACATTTTCACATAAGTTCTCAAGATCTAAGAGAGGATTGTGACTTACCATCTTGAATTGGTTGTTATCATCTAATTCTATCTTCTCTTCATTAGAATCTGGTTGAGCTACATACTTCCTTGTCTATCTTATCTACTCCTGATCTCCTTGCTTTGTTTTCTTTGTCTTTTCTTTAGCCCTTTGTGTTGTAGCATGTGTGTTGGCTCTAGTTATAGGTGTAGTAGGCTTTGGCTAACTTGGGTTGACAAGTTTCTTTGTCCTTTCCATTGGTTGTGCCTTTGCCTTTCTTTTCTTTTCCTTGGTAGGAGTAGGTGCTTCCTAGACTTGTTCTCCCTCGGCATCTTTATTCTCCTCCTCTTCCTTATCTTCTCCCATGCCCTGTGTTAATGCTAGAGGTTCTTGAGCTTGAGTTTGTTCTTCCTCTTCATCTTCTTCTTCTTCTTCCTCTTCCTCCTTGACATCCTCTCCAAATTTTTCTTTCAACTTCTTTACTATATTTTCCTTTTTCTTCATGATAGAAGCAGTCTTCAAATCTATGGTAATTTTAGACTTTACCATCTCATAGTTTCCAAAAACTTTTGCAGTCTTATCTACTTCTTCTGCAAGTAAAGTTGTTATTGCTATAGAGGCTTCATCTACATTTACCTCATACCCTAAGGGTCTCAACCATCTTATCCTTGGTGTGGTAGCTTGCACAAATGTGTAGTCAACATCAACAAGAAAACATACATAATTATAATGCTTCTCAACTAAAGAAATTGTTATCCTAAGTCTCTGCTTCGTTGAATTTTTGAAATCTTCAAAGTAGCTAGTCATTAAAGATTCACAAATTTCTCCTAGCTACTTAATGCATTCTCCAATCTGTACTGCAACTAATCTGTTAGTCTTCCATCCTACTATTCCAAATAAGGGGAATGTGTTTTGTACATAGAAGAATATGCAAATCAATATAGAACCAAACTTGCATTGTGCACTCTTGGTTTTCCTTATTGCTCCAAGGTTCTCCATAAGTTGTTGCAATTGAAGTTCTACTGGATCATATGTATGATCTTTCTTAATAATTTTATAATAAACATCTACAGCTATATAGGGTACACTATTCAATCTACTAGATTGATAGAATTTGTGTGAGATTACTCTTACAACAAAGTCGATAAGAGGATTTGTGATTGTATCTATAGTCATACCTCTCTTATTCCAGATTGCTTTAGTATTCTTCTCAATCATTTCCTTAGAATCACTTCTGAGTGTCTTAGGCGGATCTAGGGTTGGATAGCTAGTAACCCTATGAATTATTCTCTTGGTAATTTTGATCATTCCTCCTTCTAGCCACAAGGAACCATCATGAATTTGGCTAAGCACAATTCGTATCCACTCTATTTTAAATATATTAGGAAAATCTAGGACTCGTGTTAAACCCTTTTTTCTCAACAATTTTGAATTCTTCTTTCAAAACACCATTTTCACACAACTTGTTGTATGCACCTCTTATTTCCATGTCACCAATGCTTCCTATCTTGCTATTGTAGCATTTTCTCACATCTTGTACCATTATCACATTTGGCAGGATCATTGACAATGTGCCACAAGGGTCTTGTTTATAAGAGATGTCAGGAATGGCTTTAAACATGGGCTGCTTAATTTCATTACTAACTAAATGAACATTTAAAACTTCCTTCCCTTTAACATTTTTTGAACTCGATGCCATTTTGTTAAGCTAGGGTTTATGAAAATTTAAACTGCATAGCTTGGCTCTTGATAAATACCTTATGAGATCAGATGAAATGCCGATGAATCATTGCACAAATCTTCTATAATCGCATATGAAGAATTTCTAGATTGCCTCCAGCTCTTCTAACTCTTTCTCAATTTTGAAAAAATGAAAAAATGAGCTAAAATCAATCATATACCCTTTGAGAACCTTGAATTTAACGTTGAGTTCTTACATAGCTATAAGCTTTAGGATTTACCAATTTTAGCCTCACTCGACATCGATTGATAGTTCCATCACTCGGCAGCGACTACGAGCTTGACATCAACTACCTAGTCTGATAGCTGAGAATCTTCTAACATTCCACTTGGCACATATGGGAAACTTTTCATGCTCGAAAACAACATGAAAAACTTAAAGATTTGTCTTGAATTTCTAATAACATCTTGCATCTTTATTCATGCTAATGTATTCTTTTTAGTACTATCTCCTTTTTTTTGAATTGACGTATGATATAGCCTTTAAATATCAGTCCCACATACCTCTTGTTTTCCTAATTTGATAAGGTGTGATCACTTGACCCATTGGGTGGACTGATCCCTTCTCCATTTGATGTGTTGCAAACATCTTTCTTTTTCCATGTCTTGTTCATCTCGTCTCTGATGTGTTCAACATCTGCCTTGCCTTTACCTTTATCAAATTCACAACTTGGTGCCTTTGAATTAGTTGGACAATATTTATCAATGTAACCAATCTTCAAACAACTAAAACATGTAGTTTGACTTAACCATCTTTTGTAATTGACACTAAAGTGTGTCCTAATACAATTCTCAAGAGCATGTCCATATTCTTGACAATAATGATAGCTATATCTTGTATTATACTCCCAATTATAAGAGTTTCCATTATTTCTTACCTTTGTTTGCCTGTTTGATGATCACATAGATTTGGATATGCATTCAAAATCTCTATGTCCATAGTTCTAACAATTGTAGCAATATCCTTCAAATCTTTGTGTATGCATGGTCCTTGTTTTGCATTCATGTGCCTGATGACCTTGCTTGTTGCACTTATGACAATGAGTCATGTTCTTAGGCTTGACATTCTGATTTGTAGTCTTGCTCCTACACATATTAGCAGTATGTCCTTTCTTACTACAATTATGACAAGTAGGTTTGGAGTTCTTACCTTTGTTGTTCCTTTCTTCTACACTTTTGGATGATTCTCCTTCTTTACTACTTGAGTAGCCTAGTCTTGATGTATCATTCTTGGATTTAGGGGATCTCAATAGTTGTTCATAGTATTTGATGGCTTAATTTGGTTTCTTGAAACTTTCTGCAAATTTCTTTCCTCTCTTTAGGTCATTCTACAATTGTTCATTTTGCAACTTCAATGTAGTTATCTCAATGTCCTTGACATTCAATTCATAGTTGGCATTCATCATTTGACGTAGAATATCCAATTACATGTTGGAAATATTGGTTAGCTCTATTTGTTATAATTCTTTAGAATAACTAAGAGGGGAGGGTGAATCAGTTA
Source organism: Cupressus sempervirens (assembly GCA_028749045.1). Taxonomy (NCBI): domain Eukaryota; kingdom Viridiplantae; phylum Streptophyta; class Pinopsida; order Cupressales; family Cupressaceae; genus Cupressus; species Cupressus sempervirens. The sequence continues at coordinate 25,010,548 of CM053785.1, read as the reverse complement.
TTCAAGGTCCAAATGCCATAATAAAACTTTTCCTATTTTCTCTACAAATCCTTAATGGTGCATAACTTAACTTACCATGCATGCAATTTAAATATTGAAAAAACTAAGAAAAGCAAACATGCATCACACCATAACACTAAGAATTTGATAACCCAGCAACCCTCCAGGAATAAGAAGGTAAAACTAGGGTGGGGATGATACCCACAAAATAACTGCGCAATTGATTTTAACCACTTCTGATGGTCTGCCCTATGAGAAGCCTGCCTTGTTAAAGGCTACAACACATTGTTAAATGTGACCTTGTTAGAGGATTTCACCAAACTATTAGGAATGGGCCTGGTTAAAGGACTTTGGAACATTCACTTGGAATGTCACCCTGTAAAAGGATTTACAATATGGCTATTAAACCAACCTAAGTCCATAGGATTTATCTTAACTGTTACAATTGCTAGAAAGTAACAATAATGGCTTTGATCTGATACAACTTACAACATAACTTGTAGATTACAGATCACACTTCAGTTCAATCCTTTGCTTGGCTTTTAATCACTTCAGTTCTGTTAGCTTGTCTTCCTCTCAAGCTTTGTTTCCTTGAGTCTTCTTTACTCATCATACCAATGCAATCATATATGTGGTCATCCAGCTAAACAGAGTATTCTTTGCTCTCTTTCTCCTTAGCACTTTTCTTCAGCAGCTCATGCTTTCATACTTTCTCACTACCACACTACTGCTTCGTGACCTTATGACTTCTTAAATAGAAATCTGAAAATATCTTTCCCGCTTAATTCTCCCTCTCTAATTTTAGGGTTTCAATGGATTAGGTAGGATACAATGTATCTACCCTATATTTCTTCTTCATCTAGAAACCTTATCTAGCATCCAGTTGTATTCGCTAAAAACCATTTTACATGGTGTTCTGTGCAACCAGCTCATCACTCTTATCTTCTATCTGGTTTACAAACTTCTAGGTAACAACCTTGTCGGCTAAGATCTAGTGAATCTTTGATTTCAAAATAATGCAGCAACTTGGCATTATTGGTTTACTGATACTCGGCTTGTTCTGTGTTACTCGACACTTGTTTCTTGCTTGGCATCTATATTTTTACTTGGCACCTATTTCTTGCTCGGCACTTGATGTTTACTCGGCACTTGATATTTACTTGGCACTTGATATTTACTCGGCACTTGTTTTCTACTTGGCACTTGTTATTTACTCGGTACACTCTAAAAGTGTACTTGCTCGACTTCAACTAAGAATCTATTTGGCACTAACTAGGCTTGCTTGGCATTCTCTTATGAACTTAGTTAGGTTGTCACAAATAAAATAGCTAAACCCTTACATCTTTGATAATTTTTAATGTGTCTATTATATGTGTCTTAGAATATGTCAACAATACACTATTTCATCAATGGCTTAGCCGATCCTTGCACTTCATTACAACATCAACTTCAACCTTTCTCTAGGTACTCTAGTTACATCTTATTAATTGCCACCTCCTTGTCAATCAACCAATTGATAGTATTTGGATCACTAAAACAATTGTCATTCCTGCAAGTAGCAAGTTTGACATCAATGACAAAAAAATGATGGAAAATGTTCTTTGCCAGTTCCATCATTCTTATTCAATCATTTCCAACAATCTCCCTCTTTGACATTGATGGCAAACCAAACTGATCATTTGATCAACTTAGTTACCATCAAAATTACATATGTTTTTCTGCCACTTTCTATTTCTCCCTCTTTTGCAGTAGTTTTACTACTGATCATATATCTTTACCTTTCAGTTTCTCATAAGTCTCCCTCTTTCATATATATCTCGCTCATGAGTATCTTTCTCTTATTTTGTTTATTTTGATCAGTTTCTTCATATCTCCCTCTTTGACATAAATGCCAAAGATGTAGCATCTTTAACATGTGAAATATAGGCTTTGCATATCATATTTTCTCCCTCTGTCACCATGCTTGTGACTGATTTGGAGTTTCTTGTTTTTGTTGTCATCCTCTACATCACTCTTCTGATATTTCAATGATCTACTCTTGTTGATGCAGGGTAGCGTCTTTGTTGTTTTAAATTTCTTGAGTTAGGGGCATTACCCCTAACTTGCCTCTTAGATATTCATAAGCATCCTTGGGAAATGATATCTGCAATTTGTTCCTTTGTGTGAATATACTTCATCTTCACTTATTTGTCTTCTACCAGTTCTCTGACATAGTGATACTTGATTGCAACATACTTGATTTTTTTCATGCATTACTGGATTCTTGGATATGTTTATAGCACTTATGTTATCATAATACAATATCACAGGTTTGGTTACCTCTTCTTTCATTCCTTTCAATAAATGTGTGAGCCACACAATGTTTGTGCAATTGATTGCTGCTGCCACATATTCTGATTCTGCAGTGGACTGAGATGTGCATGTTTGCTTCTTGCTGGTCCAAGTAACTAATCTTTTTTCTAAAAATAGTGCTCCTCCACTTGTGCTCTTTCTGTCATCAATGTTACCTCCCCAATATGCATCTGTGTATGCATTGAGCTCAAATTTTTCATTCTTTTTATAATATAGGCCAAAGTCATCAGTTCCTTTAAGATATCTCATTATTCTTTTTACTACTTTGAGATGGTTCTCTTTGGGATCAGCAAAGAATCTAGCCACTATTCCAATTGCTAATGCTATGTGTGGTCTGCTATGTACAACATATTTTAGTTTTTCAATCATGGATCTGTACATTTTTTGATTAACTTAAGTTGATACATCATTTTTGGATAGCTTATGTCCTGTTGCCATTGGTGTGCTGAAAGGTTTGGAATCTTCTAATCCAAATGTTTTAAGTATCTCTTTGATGTACTTTTATTATGTCATAGATATACCATGTTTTAGCTGATGTACTTGCAATCCAACAAAGAATTTGATTTCTCTAAATATAGACATTTCAAATTCATGTTTCATTTTGTCAGCAAAATTTTTGCAAAGCACTTCCTTTCCTCCAAACACTATGTCATCTACAAAAATTTCAGATAGAATAATGTCCTTACTTTCTTCTGATTTGATGTACATGTTGTTGTTGTCATCAGTTCTTTCAAATCCAATTTGCACAAGATACTTGTGAAGTCTCTCATACCATGCTCTAGGTGCTTGTTTCAGACCATAGAGTGTTTTATGTAGTTTACAAACCATATCTTTGTTGTTTTCATCAACAAAACCATTTGGTTGTTCAATGTAGACTTCCTCTTCCAATATACCATTCAGAAAAGCAGACTTTACATCCATCTGATAGACTTTAAAACCTTTATATGCAGCATATGCAAGTAAAGTTCTTACTCCTTCCATTCTTGCAACAGGGGCAAATGTTTCCCCATAGTCTAATCCTTCTTCTTGAGCATAACCTTTGCATACTAGTCTGGCTTTGTTTCTAATAATTTCTCCATTCTCATCTAGCTTGTTTTTGAATACCCATTTGGTACCAATCACATTTTTGTCAACTGGTCTGGGAACTAAACTCCAAGTTTTGTTCTTTTTTATTTGATCAATTTCTTCTTCCATAGCTTTATACTAGTCAGCATCTTGTAATGCATCATACACTGTCTTAGGTTCAATTTTACTTAGTAGACATGATTCATTTCTTAGTTTATTCCTTGTCATTGGTCTTGCATCTTTGTCACCAATTATCTTTTCAGCAGGGTGATGCCTCTTCACATATTTGGACAATCTTGGTTCTTTCCTTGTTTCCATATTTGATCTTTCAGATTCAAGATCACTATGCACTTCATTGTCAGGTAGCTCTACATCTCTGTCATATGTATTGACTTTAAAGTTAGAATGAGCATTTTCTTCATTCTGCAACTCAGCTTCTAAATGCAACTCGGCATTCACTGGTTGTGAGTCGGCTGAAACTGAAACTTGTTGTTGAATCCCAGTTTGATTGATGGTATCTTTGTCAATGGGCATTCCTTCATAAGAATACACGAAGGTTCTGTATTCATCCATTTTCTTTGGTTTTTCAACTTGGACATTTGCATGCTCATCAAAGTTTACATTTGCACTTTTCACAATTTTGTTAGTGTTAGTATTTAAACACTTGTACGCTTTACTTCTAGTGGAGTAACCAAGGAATATGCCTTCATCACTTTTGCATCAAATTTTCCATTTCTAGCATCTTTAAGGATAAAACATTTGCAGCCAAATACTTTGAAATGCTTTACATTGGGTGAGTGACCATACCATAATTCAAAAGGTGTTGCATTTGTACCTTTCTTGAATTGTACTCAGTTCAGTGTATGAATAGCCACACTTACAGCTTCTCTCCAATATTTTAGAGCAAATTTCTGTTCCATCATTAATGTTCTAGATAGTCAATCACAAATCTATTTCTTCTTTCAGCAATTCCATTTTGTGGGGGAGTTCTTGGGGCTGATGTTTGTCTCTTGATTCCTTTGTCATTGCAGAATATCTCGAATTCATTTGATGTAAATTCACCACCTCTGTCCGATCTCAGGCATTTCAAACTTTTTCCTGTTTCCTTTTCAACTCTAGCCACATACCACTTAAACATTTGAAAAGCATCAAATTTTGCTTTAAAAACATAACAGTCATCATCCTAGAATAATCATCAACAAACAACATTATATATTTGTCTCCTTTGTAGCTTTGTACTTCCATTGGACCACATAAGTTAGTATGGACTAATTCAAGTACTTCTTTAGACGTATAGTTTTTACTTTTGAAACTTGACTTGGTCATCTTTCCTAGCTGACATTGTTTGCACATGATATTGTCAGGCTTCTTCAATTTGGGTAAACCTCTAACTTTCTTCATTTTACTAATATTGACCAGATTATCAAAGTTGACATGACATAGCCTTCTATGCCATAACCATACATCATCAAATTTTGCAAGGAGACAAGAGGTATTTTCTAGATCACGATAAAACAAATTACTTCTTGTTTGATCTCCTTTTCCTATCAATCTGCCATCAGTATCATAGATCTTTGCAATTTTATTTTCAAATTCTACTTTGCAACCTACATTGCCTAACTATCAGACACTTAGCAAATTGTAGTTTAGTCCTTCAACATAGTATGCATTATCGCATGAAATTTGTTCTATAAGTTTAATGGAACCTTTTCCTTTGACTTGACATGGAGCAACATTACCAAATCTAACACAATTTTCATCATACTGAGTAAAGTTAACAAACTTACTTTTGTCTCCTGTCATGTGATGTGAGAATCCGCTGTCTATGATCCATTTATCATTATTGTTCATGCATGTTACTAGTGTTGTTGGACCTTCTTCATCAGATTGGTCCTTCATTGCCACATAAACAACTTCATCATCATTACTATCATAATCCTCTTCAGAAATATAGCACTTCTTGCCTTTGTCTTTGTAATCTCTCTTGTCATCTTCTCTTCTATTTTTGTACTTGTTTCCTTCCTTGTATTCCTTTTTATATGTACACCTTGCAGCAATATGTCCTACTTCATTGCAATTAAAACAAATGATAGGCATCTTACCTTTGAATCTTCCTTTGCCTTTGTGAAATCTTCTAGCTAGTAGTGCTTCCAATTGTTCCACATCTTCCTCATTAGTGCTACTATCACTGGATAGATATTTCATCTTCCTTCTTTCTTTCTTTGATTTCACTTTATTAGCATCTTTTAATGATAGCTTGGCTTTGAAAACAGATTCAACATTCTCAGGTCCGTAGTTGTCAAAGTTAGATAACTCAAATGCAGTGAGTCTACCTACTATGCCTTCAAAACTTAGATTGTTTCCTAGCACACATCTTATCTCTTGTATAGCTGATACTCTAATAGCATAGATAGGAAGCAAGGTTCTTAAAAACTTACTATTAACAGTATCATCATCTAATTGACCATTCAAGCATCTTATTGCACTTACCACTTCCTTTATTCTAGCAACATACTGAACAACATTCTCACCTTCTTCAATTTTCATATCATCTAACTTTCCTCTAAGACTTTCTCTTTTTCTCTTTGGACATTCTGATATCCTCCATAAATGTCAGACAAGGCTTTCCACATTTTGAATGCAGTGTCACATCCTTTGATATCATCAAATTCAACATAGTTGAGTGCAGAAGCAATTTCCAACATTGTTTGATTGTGTTCCTGTTTATTTTTTAAATCTTCTGCAGTAGGAGCACCAGTTGGATCAACATGTTCAGTATCAATTGAATTTTGGGCATAATCTCCTATGGATCCAAGATTTAGCTTCATCAACCTTTGCCAAGCAACAAAGTTGTCTTTGTTGAGCTTGGGGGCTTCTCTCTTAGGCATTTTGATCTTTTATGCTTCTGGTCCTTTTAAACTAAATCAGCAGCTGATGCTCTGATACCAATTGTTATAATTCTTTAGAATAACTGAGAGTGGGGGTGGGGGGGGGGGGTGAATCAGTTATTCAAGGTCCAAATGCCATAATAAAACTTTTCCTATTTTCTCTACAAATCCTTAATGGTGCATAACTTAACTTACCATGCATGCAATTTAAATATTGAAACAACTAAGAAAAGTAAGCATGCATCACACCATAACACTAAGAATTTGATAACCCAGAAACCCTCTAGGAATAAGAAGGTAAAACTGGGGTGGGGATGATACCCACAAAATACTTGCACAATTGATTTTAACCACTTCTGATGGTCTGCCCTGTGAGAAGCCTGCCCTGTTAAAGGCTACAACACATTGTTAAATGCGACCTTGTTAGAGGATTTCACCAAACTATTAGGAATGGGCCTGGTTAAAGGACTTTGGAACATTCACTTGGAATGTCACCCTGTAAAAGGATTTACAATATGGCTATTAAACCAACCTAAGTCCATAGGATTTATCTTAACTGTTACAATTGCTAGAAAGTAACAATAATGGCTTTGATCTGATACAACTTACAACATAACTTGTAGATTACAGATCACACTTTAGTTCAATCCTTTACTTGGCTTTTAATCACTTCAGTTCTGTTAGCTTGTCTTCCTCTTAAGCTTTGTTTCCTCGAGTCTTCTTTACTCATCATACCACTGCAATCATATCTGTGGTCATCCAGCGAAACAGAGTATTCTTTGCTCTCTTTCTCCTTAGCACTTTTCTTCAGTAGCTCATGCTTTCATACTTTCTCACTACCACACTACTGCTTCGTGACCTTATGACTTCTTAAATAGAAATCTGAAAATATCTTTTCCGCTCAATTCTCCCTCTCCAATTTTAGGGTTTCAATGGATTAGGTAGGATACAATGTATCTACCCTATATTTCTTCTTCATCTAGAAACCTTGTCTAGCATCCAGTTGTATATGCTAAAAACCATTTTACATGGTGTTCTATGCCACCAACTCATCACTCTTATCTTCTATCTGGTTTACAAACTTCTAGGTAACAACCTTGTCGGCTCAGATCTAGTGAATCTTTGATTTCAAAATAATGCAGCAACTCGACATTATTGGTATACTGATACTTGGCTTGTTCTATGTTACTCGACACTTGTTTCTTGCTCAGCATCTATATTTTTACTCGGCACTTGTTTCTTGCTCAGCACTTGATATTTACTCGACACTTGATATTTACTCGACACTTATTTTCTGCTGGGCACTTTTTATTTACTCGGCACACTCTAAAAGTAAACTTGCTTGGCTTCAACTAAGAATCTGTTTGGCACTAACTAGGCTTGCTCGACATTCTCTTCTGAACTTAGTTAGGCTATCACAAATAACATAGCTAAACCCTTACATCTTTGATATGTTTTAATGTGTCTATCATATGTGTCTTAGAATATGTCAACAATACACTATTTCATCAATGGCTTAGCTGATCCTTGCACTTCATTACAACATTATAAATTCAACCTTTCTCTAGGTACTCTAGTTACATCTTATTGATTGCCGCCTCCTTGTCAATCAACCAATTGATAGTATTTGGATCACTAAAACAATTGTCATTCCTGCAAGTAGCAAGTTTGACATCAATGACGAAACAATGATTGAAAATATTCTTTGCCAGTTTCATCATTCTTATTCAATCATTTCCAACACTATTGACTTCTCTTCTAATCTATTGGCCAGAATTCTTTTGTCTTCTTCAATCATGCCTTGATCTTCCTTAGTTTTCTTCTTTTGTTCAGTTACCTCACATAGCAATATATAGTTTGTGATTCTTTTTTTATCTTGAGATTTCTAATTTTCTTATCTTGAACTCTATTCTTTTCCATTAGATTTGCAACTACTGCGTCAAATTCATTGGAGTCACCATTAGCAAATTGCTTAGTAGTGTCTATCTCCTTGTATTGTGTGTCATTCTCCACAATAGAAATCTCTTTCCTTCTCTTCAAGGATTTCTTTAATTCCTCTCTTTCTTTATTCAATTGATATAGTATGAGATGTATTTTAATCTCCTAGTTCTCAATAGTCTTTCCTAACTTGTAGATTTCCATTTCAATATATTTCCTCAAAGCTACAAAGCTTCTCTTTCAAAGAACAAGGCTTTGATATCAATTGTTGGAATTACAAAAGGAAAGGTAAACTTCTAGGTGGTGGGGTGGGGGTGAATTAGTAGTTTAAACCTTGGACCCATAAAACTTTCAACACACATCCATTACATGCATTCAATGAATAAACTAAAATAACATGTAAAGCATATGCATCTAAATCATATAACCATGTAAGCATTCACACACATAACACTAGATTTGATTACCCAGAAACCCTCCAAGAGAGAAGGTAAAACTGGGGTGGGGATGACACCCACAAATCTTCACTGCTATAGTAATAAAGTGTATTCAATGAAGGTTACCATGTTTTGACCATGAAACATGACCTACCCTATGAAAGGTCTACCCTATTAAAGGCTTACAAAGACTGTTAGGTCCCACCTTGTTAGAGGATTTCAACACCTTATTAGAAGTGTGCCTTGTTAGAGGACTTCAACTTACAACTAAGTAAGCACCCTATTAAAGGATTTCATATAGCCTATTAGGACTACTCTATTAAGAGATTTGACTTAAATCACCTTCTAAAATATCTCAGCATAGATCTTGCAGTTGACACTTGGTTGCTTGATAACAAGTCACCTCTAAACAATTGTTCTTGATCCTTCATGATCAAATGTCTCAATGTTGTATCCTTTTCTCTATCCTCTATTCTTCTCTAACTGATTCTATAATTCACTCTTTCTTCATAACTTCTAAGTCACCATGAATGCTCTACATGCAAACTATCTTGTGCACTCCTTCAATTCCTTAAAACATCCCATAAAGAGTTTAGGGCTTTTTCCTCCTTAAGAAGACATCGGTGTCTTAGGGTTAGGTATGAATCTATGACTGAGATTCATCCATTTTGCCACTTAATCCTTCCCATTTTCTAATTGGCTACATATAATGGCATAGGGAATCCAAATAGAGATTTGTCCTTATCTCCAAAATATCGAAATATAATCTTAAGTCGGCTCAAAAATGGTTTACATAGTTGTTTTGTGCCATTACAAACAAATATGTCAAACTTGTGTCACTTGACATATGAAGTCTTTGATGCTCGACATGCACTGTTCTATATACTATGACTCAGCACTTGCATTTCTCAGCATCCACTTTTTACTTGGCTCTTGAATCACTCAACATGATCTATTTACTCGACACTTGAGTGACTCAACACATAATTGACTTAGCACTCATGGCAACTTGGCATGGTCTAATATTTAAATATTGTGCTCAACATGCATTACTAGTTTGTCATGAACTAAGTAGATGATTTAAGTGTGTTGACACTCACTTTTCAAAACCAATCTGAGATTTTTTGGAGAATGAATATTGGATCAAGGCAATGAATGAAGAGATTGAGAAAATAGAGAAAAACAAGACATGGACATTAGTTCCCAGACTAAAGAATAAGAATCTGTTACAAATTTGTGACGAAAAACCATTAGTGAGGTCGTCGATAATACAACAATGCTGTGAGACATATTAGAAAGTAAAGTCCACCAAGATAACTCGGCATGGTGGGGGGGGAGGGTGAATCTGTTATCCAATCAAAACAACTTTTATTAACCTTGTTAAAATTGAAACATGTAATCAAAAAGAAGATAACCATAAGCAATAAAACCATATTTGTTAACTAGGGAAACCCTTCTTTAGAGTGAAAACCTCAGTGGGGATGGTACCTAAAAAATTATGTACTAAAATAAAAGTTCCTTGCAAAGGGATGGAATCTATAAGGAGCCAAGAAAATACATTCAAGACATATTGATCCTTGTTAGGAGACTTTGAATCACTATTATGAGATTCAAACCTTGTTAGGAGTTGTACTAACCTTGTTAGGAGTTGTTGAAGGTAGAAGGATCCACTATCCAAATAGCTTTAGGGAAAAGATTTCCAAAATCAATATCCAACTAGCCTCTATATATTATTCCTTTCAGAAAAATACTAAAAGATCAACTTGCCACCAACACTCTCTACCAAATATAATCACTTCTCTCTTTCACTATGCCTCTACTGCACCAAACACTTCTTAGATCTCAATACCAAATCCACAAACTTGCATCACACAAATCCCTTAAATATCTTACTCACATGTAGTTCACACTTACATATCAAATTCATATATCACATCCTTAATCACAAGGAAAATAACTTTCCTTTATACCACGTCCTCAAATTAATTTATTGAGTTAGCCTAAGATTTTCTCAATTTACAATTATAGTTGGACCTTGTTAAGATAAAGTAATACACATTACATTACATCTTTTTATAATTATATAAAATTGTTGGTTCACATACTTCATAAAACTTCACACGTGCAACTTCAAACTTTGTGCACTCACTCACGTCATCATGATGATGTTGCCTATCTCTATCTAACTATGCTTAACTAGATTCTATCATTGTGAGGAGATATAATCCAATTACCAGAAGCCACTTCTCAAGAACTCTGTCTGTTTACTATCTTCAGTAAATCTTGAATAACTATCACCAATATTTGAATCTCTACATGTCCTATTAACCATGACATTAGGACACTCTACAGAACCTGTCCTCAACTATGCTTGACCTCATCTTTATCCTTTAATCATACAATCTTAGTCTGTGTCTTCTACTCTGTTGGTCTCTACATAATAACTAGTGTGTTGACATCAATGAAAAACACTATCATGAATGCAACATATGATCATACTAACAAACTCCCACATGCTCCAACAATGCTAAGATACTCTCCCATTAGAATATCATCAAAATTCATGGTAACAATCTACCCCATTTACATTGATGGAAACATAGATAATTTTTTATATCTAAGTTCCAAGAATACCAAACATACAACTCTATTACAACTACTCCATTTTTGTAGCCATCTTCTTCTCAAATCCTCTCCATCAATCAATTTGAATCTCAATAACAATTTTCCATAAGTGTTGCTACTCCCCCATAGATATACTTCCCCCATTGACATCAATAATTTCTCTATTTCAACACATCTTCTCCCCCATTTCACTATACTATAAGATGTTTTTCTTGTACATCTTCCCCCCATTGACCTCAATCACATGCATCATTATGCCAATTGGCTGCAAAAGTATTTTCAACAAGCTCAAGTGTCCAAAGAAACTTTTACATGCCAGCTACCAAGAGTCCTTCATAACTTAGTTTAAAAATGGATACTCCTTCATAGAGGAAGCATCCAACATTTGGTCTAGATAAATAGTAATGCTTTGTACCACTGGATTGATGCATTCTCTGCATCATCTATTTAGAAGTAGGTAGGGTCATAATCCCAAGCATACCTCTCAATTTCTCAACTATATCATTCAGAAAAGGCTTTGTAAATATATATAATATCTGCTCCTTTGTAATAATATAGCCCAATATGATTTCTTTCTCTACAACATTATCTCTCAAAACATGATATGTAATAGACATGTGCCTCATCTTGGAATGTAACACATGATTCTTAGACATACTCACTATATTTGTGTTATCACAATGTATGACAACATGCTATGTAAACTTAACTCCAATATTCTTCAACATATGCTTCATCCACATGATCTAATTGCAATTATTTGGTGCTACTACATACTCTTCTTTTGTATTAGTGTAAATAATTAATTATTATTAAACTTTACTTAAGTTTACTTAGGTTAATGCATTATTATATTAGTTTTCATATAGACACCTAGGAGTATGCGTAGTCATATGAGTTGTCTTATTGAAAACACAAGAGTTTGCATATTCATCTAAGTTGTCATGTAGACAACATAGTTGTTCATACTCCAATTGAGCACATGGTGTCTACAAAATATCTTTACAAGATACACATATGCAAGCTTATCCTCTCATCATCGTAAAAACTCTTGTGCTCAATGGAGGATAATCCACTCTTGGTGGACATGTGCTTAGCTATGAGGCTTATCACTTTGCTAATTCCTAGTCATTCTAGATGCCTTTATATACAAGCACTTCTAGTGTGTATTCACATGATATTCATTCTCATTATTGTTATTATAATCATACATTATTGGTCCATATTGTGCTAAGTGCTTGAGCTTCTTGATCTTGGCGTCATTTTTCCCTAAGGCAAATTCTTACATTTTGTCGTGCTATGTGAAATGCAATTTTGTTTCTTTCTTAGCCAAGAAATCAATCTTCCTCCTAAGAAAATTGATCCACCACTTGTAATTTTTTTTGTCATCCATACAACCCAACCAATCCACATCAATATACACACATAAGGTAAAGTCACTTGACCTTTCATACTGTAACCCAAAATCAAGTGTACATATGAAAATCCTTTTTATTGCTACATAATGTGATTCTTTAGGATCAACTTGAAATCTTGAAACAATGCCAATTGCATTAGCTATATCTATTCCTATATGTGTCAAATATTATAACCTCCAATCATGGATTTGTACTTCTTTAGCTCAATAGTACGTGTCTCATCTTTACTAGATAACTTATGACTAGTTACCATAGTGTACCGACATATTTACAACTTTCAAAACTAAATATTTTTAACAGGTCTTTTATTGACTTATTTTGTGATAAGAAAATACCTTTTCTATTTTGCACAATCTGCAAACTTGAGAAATTGTTATCTCACCAATCGTGCTCATCTCAAATTCCTTCTTCATTTCACCAAAAAAATCATCACTTTCTTTATCATCACTTCCAAAGATTATATCATCCACACATACTTCAATAATCAATAAAACATTTTCAATTTCCTCCAAATATAGGTTATTATATGTAGTACCTTTAGCAAATCCCAAGTTTGCCAAATATTTGTCCAACCTCACATACCAAACTCTAGGTGCTTGTTTCAATCAATACGATGCTTTCTTAAACTTGTACACCATGTCTCCTTCTTTTGTAAAAGGAAATCCTTCATGTTGCTCAATGTAAAAAATTTCTTCAAGTTCTACATTAAAAATGTTGACTTCACATTCATTTAATACATTTTAAATTTATTGTTAGCCGCATAAGCAAAAAACACTCTACTTCTTCTATTCTGGCAATAGGTACAAATGTCTCCTCATAATAAATACCTTATTTCTATCAATAACCTTTACATACCAGTCTTTCTTTATTTCTCACCTCACTGTGTTCATTCATCTTATTTCTAAAAACTCATTTAGTTCCTATAATATTCTTCTCCTTTGGTCTAGGAGCCAATTACATGTATCATTCTTCTCAATCTAATCTAATTCTTCTCTCATATCATGAATCCAAAAACCATATTTACTAGCTTCATCTATATTTTTAGGCTCTACTTGAAAAATCAAATATAGTTCTTCTCTTTGTACCTTGTTCCTTATCATTAAACCTTCATCTTTGTTACCAATAACCCGATTAGTGTGATGATTCTTTAGCTAGTTCTTATTAGGTGTCATTGTCTCAAATTTTACTTCAATTCTAGGTTCATTCCTCGGTTCATCTCTCTATTCCACAATCTATATATCATTTTGCAATTCTGTGTCATTTTCATAAAAAAACTCAAGATTCTCTTGGTTAGCCTTTGGGTTAGTCTCTTCATCAAATTCATAATCAAGTATTATTTCTTGAATTGCAAACTTCTCATCAATTCTAAAATGTCATCTTCTCTCTTAATGTAACACTTACTTCCACAAATTCTAAAATACTTAACTAATGGTGTATGTCTGAACCAAAGATCCTAGGGGGTCTTACTAGTATCTTGTCTAATTTGTACTCTGTTCATTTTATTTACTATTGTTTTAATTGCTTCTCTCCAAAATGTCTTTGAGACATTATTCTCAAACATCATAGCTCTTGCTACTTCTATTACTATTTTTTTCTCCACTCTGCAACACCATTCTTCCCAAGTGTCTTATGGAATGAAATCTTTCTTTTAATACCATTTACTTTGTAAAAACTATTAAAATCATTTGAATTGAATTCTCCACCTCTATCTAATCTTAAACACTTAATCATTTTATGCACCTAAATTTGATGACCATTTGACCATCACAAGTAGGTGGAATTGCACTATCACAATGGTTGTTTGGATGTCAAAGTTAACCTAGCATTTTTCTAACGTCATCAGGGTAGACCCCTCACCATAAGTAGTTTTGATTTGACAATCCGACTTTGGGAATCCATATCTTAGTCATCTGGACTCTAAATCAAGTTCAATTTTGTTTTTTGGGCTAGAATTTCCTAAACTTTTTAGTGGTGCTATTATTTTATGGTTTTGGTGCACAAATGTTTTAGAAAATTTAGTTTTTGGTGATTGTACTTGTCCAATCCTACATTTTTCAACTTCAAATGCTCTCTATAGGCTCATATAGACACATAATCAGGTTCTACTTTTTTGAAAGTGCATAATTTTTTGTCTACTTTCTAGATTTGCAATCAAATTTAAGGCTTGTTTGAACAGAAATACCACTTTCAAAAATAGGTTCTTTTTTGCATTGTATTACTTTGATAAAACTTCAAAATTGTTGTATATCTAAGTAACATTGCTAAGTGTCATATTTGAACTCCAAGAGGAGGTTTTAAATATAAAGTGCCTAAAGCATTCATTTTGGCCGAGGGGGGGTTTGATTGAGTGAAAAGGGGGGGTGTCTCTTGGTGTTGCGTTCCTTTTTTCTTGTTGTTATCTTTCTTTCCTTGCATTATGGGAAACATTAAGTTTCCAAAATTAACACCGCATAATTATGCCACATGGTCAGTTAAAAAATGGTGTGAATTAATGAATGAAGAAGTTTCTCAATATGTAGATGAATCTCTTCCTAAACCCACATGTGATCAAGTCACTCAAAGTGAAATCTATGCTTGGGAATTGGTAGATAGAAAAGCTCTAGGAATAATTAGGTTAGGGGTTGATGATAAGATCCTCTATCAGATCATAAAATATGATACATCCATGAAAACTTGGGATGACCTTAAAAAGATATATGGGAAACTGATTGAGGAAGATGTCTACAAGATTGAAGATGAACTTATCTCCCTAGATCCTAAGAACTTTTATTCCATCTAGGATTTTATCATTAAGGTGAATGAGTTGAGAACAAAACTTAATGATTGTGGTAGTCCCATTAAGGATGAAAGGTTGATTTATCTAATTCAGAATAAGTTGCTATCAAACTACTCCACATTTGTCTCTTCTTTCAACACCTCAAAGGATACCTTAGGTGCTTCCTATAAGAAACTCACTTTTGATGACTATGCTTAGTTGTTAGAGGATGAACAAGCTAAGTTGATAAAAATGGGGATTATCAAGTCTTCAAAGTCTAAGGCATTGGTGGCTAACAATGAGAGTTCCAAAAATCCAACTGGTGAAAGTTCAAACAAAGGCAAGGGCAAAAAAAAGAAGTGGAAAGATAACAAACAAGGGGACATAGAAAAGTCACCACCTAAGTCAAATTAACAAAGCAAGTCTTCTCCTAATATCAAAAAAAAGGGGGACAATAATCACGAAAATAAGAAGTGTGCCTATTGCAAAAGAATTGGTCATGATGAACATCAGTGTTATCACAAGCATATTGATGAATTAAAAAACATCATGAAGAAGCACAATGTTCCATTCCCTAATGCTTATAAGGAAAAGGGGTCTTCATCTTTAGATTCTAAGGGCAAGCTTTACTCACACACATTTTTAGTCAAGAGGAATGGATTATTGACTCAGGTGCCACACATCACATGGGTGCTTCAAAGAGAGATTTTTCTTCATTGACACCTTCAAAGGTACCTCACATCTTTGTAGGAGATGATACTAAAATGGAAGTTGAAGGAAAAGGTGAAGTTGAAATGGAAATTGGAGTGTTCAAGGATGTTCTCTATGTTCCTAATCTTACCTCTAACCTTCTTTCAGTATATTAAATCACTTACTATGGAGGTGGAAACAAGGTTGAATTTCTTCCAGATTTAGTTGTTGTGAAAAGAATCAAAGATGATTCTATGTTTGCAATAGGTAAAGCTAAAAATTATTCAAGGCTATACACTTTCTCTTCCTTTGTGCCTAAATCTAATGCACAAGCCTTGTTAATGCATTCAAATATAGAAAGAAAACTGTGGCATGAGAGATTTGGACATCTCAACTACAGGTATCTTCAATAGCTTAGCAGCAAGAACATGGTTCATGGTCTACCTCAAGTCTAGTTTTCAAATGGTGTTTGTTTAGGTTGCACACTTGGGAAGCATCCAAAAAAAATGTTTGATAAGGGGAAGTCTTGGAGAGCATAAAGTGTTCTTGAATTAGTTCATAGTGATGTAGTGGGCCCATTTCTAGTGCCATCATTTGGAAAGTCTTGCTATGCACTCACCTTCACTGATGACTATTTTTGCTATACTTGGGTATTCTTCATGGCTCATAAGAGTGAAGTGTTTGAACAATTTCTCACCTTCAAGGCTCAAGTAGAAAAGTAGTCAAAGAAATCCATCAAGGTTCTTCGAATAGATAATGGAAGGGAGTATGTGAACTCAAGACTTATAGACTTTTGTACTCAAGAGGGAATTGACCTTCAGCATTCAATACCATACACTCCATAGTAGAATGGTGTTTCCAAAAAGAAGAATAGAACCCTCAAAGAGATGACCACTTGCATGCTATTACATAAGTCTCCTGATCAAGTTTTTTGGGCTGAAGCAATGAATTGTGCAAATTACATCCAGAATAGGAGTCCTCATAATGCTTTGGATGGTGTAACTCCTTTTGAAGCTTAGATTGGAGGGAAACCTTTTGTAAAGCACTTTAGATTCTTTGGTTGTCCAGCATGAGCATAAATACCTCCATAGAAACACAAAGGCATTGGAACCTCAAAGTAAACCTTGCATCTTTTTTGGTTATGCGGACTCTCATAAAGCCTAAAAATTTATGGATCCTAAGACACATGACATTTTCTATGAGAGGAGTGCACACTTGAAGAAATTTATCCAAGATTTACTTCTCCAACTCCTCCTTCTCCCTCCTTCATTGAAGAGAGTGATAGTGACTTGGAAGATGTTCCTCCATGAACCAAATAGAGGCAACAAATAGATGAGGTTGAGGAAATTCCTTCTACTTCTACATCTTCTTCCACTAGACCTAAATGGGCTCAGAGATATTGGATGTAGCAAGACCATTGGCAAGTAATCCTTTAGATAGTAGGAGGACAAGATCACAACACAAATCACTCCCTCATCCTTATATTTTAGTTGCTTTTGATCCTCAATCATTCAAAGAAGCTTTAGGAATTCTAGAATGGGATAAAGCAATGTAGGAAGAATACAATTCTCTTATGAGAAACAACACATGGGACTTAGTCTCTCTTCCTAAGGGAAGAAATTGGTTCGATGTAAGTGGATCTATTGGACCAAGTTTTTAGTTTATGGGATTGTTGATAAGTATAAGGCAAGACTTGTTGCAAAAGGTTTCTCTCAGGTGCTTGGTATTGACTACACTGAAACCTTTTCTCCAATTGCAAAAATGAACTCCATTCATTTGACACTAGCTGTAGCTGTAGCTCAGAGATCGGTTGTTCATCAAATGGATGTGAAGAGTGCATTCTTAAATGGTGATCTTCATGAGGAGATTTATATGGAGCAGCCATAGGGGTTCATTCAGGATTATACTTTGGTTTGCAAGTTGAAGATGTCTATCTATGGACTAAAACAAGCTCCAAGAGCTTGGTATGCCAAGATGGATTCATTCCTTCTCGCAGCAGGGTTCACTAGATGTTATTTAGATTCAAATGTCTACATTATTCAATGGGATGATTCTCACTTGCTACTTGTGCTTTATGTTGATGACTTAATCATTATAGGGAGTACAACATCCATCATTGATAGTGTCAAGTCTACTTTGCAAGACAAAGTTTCCACGACCGACTTGGGTCTACTTTATTATTTCCTTGGTATTGAGATACAATAGTCTTCATCAGGGATCACATTATCACAACCCAAGTATGCTCTTGATCTACTTGCTCAATTTCTCATGAGTGACTACAAGGTTGCATCTACTCCATTTCTTTCAAGTGTTAAGTTAGAAGTAAGGTGTTCCACTCCACTTGTTGATGCTACTTTTTATAGATAGTTGGTTGGAAGTCTCATCTACTTGACACATACATGCCCTAACATATCCTTTGTAGTTGGCGTGGTTTTTCACTTCATGCAAGAGCCACATGAACTTCACTAGAAGGCAACCAAATGCATCTTACATTATATCTAGGGTACACATACATATGGGATATGTTATGCAACTAGTAGTAGACTATAGTTAGTGGGTTATACAGACTCAGACTATGTAGATGATCTTGATTCTTGCAAATGCACTTCAAGATACATGTTTCATCTTGATTTTGGCCCTGTTTGTTGGTAGAGTAAAAAGCAAAACACTATTTCTCTTTCATCTACTAAGGCTAAGCATTGAGGAGCTATCACTGCAGCTACAGAAGTTATTTGGTTATAACATATTTTGGAGGAGTTTGGTTTTCACATACCTAGACCCACAGTCATACACTGTGATAATCAAAGTGCTATCAAAATCTCAAAACATCCAGTGCAACATCAACGCACAAAACACATTGAGGTTCATATGCACTACATCATAGAATTGATTCATGAGTAGGTCATTGCATTGTTGTATTATCCTATAGAACAGTAAATTGTAGATATCTTCACCAAGCCCTTCACTGAGGTCAAGTATCTTCATTTACAAGATCTCTTGGGGGTGTAGGATTTTTCTCTGGGGGGGTCAAATGGCTCTTCTCTTCTTTATTGTACTTATCTCTCTTTTGGGGGGAGAGTTTTTCCCATGAGGTTTTCCCTCTTTCTCTATTTTCAGAGAGATTGCATTGCATTGCATCACATTGTATGTAGAGCATTGCATTTTTACATGGCTACCTAACATAGCCTAGTAGCCGAGACCCATCATGCATTTTCATCATAGCTTTGTGAGCTTAATTGAATTCTCCTAAGTTGCACTAAAGGAGGGGTTTTAGTGTAAATAATTAATTATTACAACACTTTACATAAGTTTTCTCAGGTTAATGCATTATTATATTAGTTTTCAAATAGACACCTAGGAGTATGCATAATCATATGAGTTGTCTTGTTGACAACACAAGAGTTTGCATATTCATCTGAGTTGTCATGTAGACAACATAGTTGTTTACACTCCAATTCAACACATGGTTTCTAAAACATCTCTTTACAAGATACACCTATGTAAGCTTATCCTCTCATCATCACACAAACTCATGTGCTCAATGGAGGATAATCCACTCTTGTTGGACATGTGCTTAGTTGTGAGGCTTATCACTTTGCTAACTCCTAGTCATTCTAGATGTCTTTATATACAAGCACCTCTAGTGTGTATTCACATGACATTCATTCTCATTATTGTTATTATGATCATACATTATTGGTCCATATTGTGCTAAGTTCTTGAGCTTCTTGATCTTGGCATCATTTTTCCCTAAGGAAAATTCTTACATTTTTTCGTGCTATGTAAAATGTAATTTTGTTTCTTTCTTAGCCAAGAAACCAATTTTCCTCCTAAGAAAATTGATCCACCACTTGTAATCTTTTTTTTTTCATCCATACTGCCTACCCAATCCACATCAATATACACACATAAGCTAAAGTCACTTGATCTTTCATACCGTAACCCAAAATCAAGTGTACATATGAAAATCCTTTTTATTGCTACATAATGTGATTCTTTAGGATAAATTTGAAATCTTGCAACAATTCCAATTGTATTAGCTATATCTATTCCTATATGTGTCAAATATTACAACCTCCAAACATGGATTTTTTACTTCTTCTACTCAATAGTATGTGTCTCGTCTTTACTAGATAACTTATGATTAGTTACCATAGGTGTACCAACATGTTTACAACATTCCAAACTAAATATTTTTAATAAGTTTTTAAGATACTTAGTTTGTGATAAGAAAATACCTTTTCTATTTTTCACAATCTGCAAACCTGAGAAATAATTATCTCACCAATCGTGCTCATCTCAAATTCCTTCTTCATTTTAGCAAAAAATTGTCACTTTCTTTATCATCACTTCCAAAGATTATATCATCCACACATACTTCAATAATCAATAAAACATTTTCAATTTCCTTCAAATATAGGTTACTATATGTAGTACCTTTAGCAAATCCCAATTTTTTGAAATATTTGTCCAAGCTCACATACCAAGCTCTAGGTGCTTGTTTCAATCCATACAATGATTTCTTCAACTTGCACACCATGTCTCCTTTTGTAAAAGGAAATCCTTCAGGCTACTCAATGTAAAAAAATTCTTCAAGTTCTCGATTAAAAAATGTTGACTTCACATTCATCTAATACATTTTAAATTTCTTGTTAGTTGCATAAGCAAAAAACACTCTACTTCTTCTATTCTGGCAATAGGTGCAAATGTCTCCTCATAATAAATACCTTATTTCTATCAATAACCTTTACATACCAGTCTTTCTTTATTTCTCACCTCACTATGTTCATTCATCTTATTTTCAAAAACCCATTTAGTTCTTATAATATTCTTCTCCTTTGGTCTAGGAACCAGTTGCCATGTATCATTTTTCTCAATTTGGTCTAATTCTTCTCTCATATCTTGAATCCAAAAACCATCTTTACTAGCTTCATCTATACTTTTAGGCTCTACTTGATAAATCAAATATAGTTCTTCTCTTTGTACCTTGTTCCTTGTCATTAAACATTCATCTTTGTTACCAATAATCTAATTAGTGTGATGATACTTTATCCGGTTCTTATTAGGTGTCATTGTCTTAAATTTTACTTCAGTTCTAGGTTCATTTCTTGGTTCATCTCTCTATTCCACAATCTATATATCATTTTGCAATTCTGTGTCATTTTCATTAAAAAACTCAACATTCTCTTGGTTAGCCTTGGGGTTAGTCTCTTCATCAAATTCATAATCAAGTATTATTTCTTGAATTGCAAACTTCTCATCAATTCTAACATTTGCACTCTCAAGAATAGCCTTAGTTCTTTGATTAAAACATATGTATGTTTTACTCTTTAATGAATAACCAAGAAACATACTTTCATCACTTCTTGCATCAAACTTACCAATGTCATCTTCTCTCTTAATGTAACACTTACTTCCACAAATTCTAAAATACTTAACTAATGGTGCATGTCTGAACCAAAGATCGTAAGGGGTCTTACTAGTACCTTTTCTAATTTGTACTTTGTTCATTGTATATACCATTGTTTTAATTGCTTCTCTCCAAAATGTCTTTGAGACATTATTCTCAAACATCATAGCTCTTGCTACTTTTGTTACTATTTTTTTTTCAAAATTTTTTTTCTCAAGTGTCTTAAGGAATGAAATCTATCTTTTAATACCATTTAATTTTTAAAAACTATTAAACTCATGTGAAGTGAATTCTCCACCTCTATCTAATCTTAAATACTTAATATTTAATCCAGATTCATTTTCAAATATGTTTTTAAACACCTTAAACTTCTCAAATGCTTCATATTTCTCTCTAAGAAATGTTAGCCACATAGTCCTAGTAAAATCATCAACAAGTATCATAAAGTATGTTTCACCGTAGAATAATATTTTTTTAGTAGGACCATTCAAGTTTGTGTGTACTATCTCCAACTTCGCTGATGTAGTAAACTTCTTATCCTGAAAAGAAATTGTCTTTTTCTTTTACATAACACATTCCTTGCATACCATATTAGTAGGATTCATTATTTTAGGAAAATCTCTAATAGAAAGTGTTCTGCTCGCTTTCATAGCGTTATCAAAATTTATATCAAAAATCCTTCTGTTCCATAACCAAGTATTATCAACCTTAGCAACAAAACATGTAATCTCTATAGGATTCAACTAAAAAAATATTACCTCTTGATCTTGAACCTATACACTCAAAAGGTGTCACACTCTAAACCCTTATATCCAAGGTATTCCATGAGTTAGAAAGCTTGGATGTCAGCTTAGAGCTCCCTATCCATGAAGCACAAGGATGCATAAAATATCATAAAATGCGCTCTCAGCTGAGCCTTAGAAGTGCATTCCTTGCTAGTAAACCTTGCAATGGGAGGTTCCAAAGACAAGATGCAAGAATGAAAATGTCCACAAGGAATTCCTTAAGGATGCAATTCAAATTTAGGATAAAATATTATGAATATGTAAAATGCAGCTAGATTTAAACAAGATGAGAGTGTTACAATCCAATCCAATCCAAGATGCATGTGAGATAGAAAGAGCATTTTCTTTTAATTTTGAAATATGGATAATGCTTTATGTGTGCACATTGAGTGAGTTAGAAGAATGGGGACTTTTATTTAATTAAATGGTGACATGTTATTTTAATCAAATAATTAACTTAGGATAGTATAGCCAAACTATGGGTTGTAATCAAATTAATTAATTTTTAGCATTTTGGTCAAGGCAAATGACTAATTAATTTAGCCAAAATGCTGAGAAGGTGGCTAATAGTCTAGATGACCATTATTAGGTGATTAAATTTGCACCTCTTTGACTAATGTGTGATCAATCTAGGAACACATTACATCAAATAAAATAGAAACCAAGTAGACAAAAATAGATAGAGATGTCTAATTCTGAAGAACGAAATGCAGAAAGAGATAACAAATCCTAAATGTACAACCTGATAGTGGTAGTATTGAACACTATGAAAGAGATGATGTCAAAACTCAAGAAGAATGCTAACACCAAGGAAAGCAAATAGATCAAGAGAAAATGAAAAGATCAAACATATGCTCCTAAGAAATAGATAGTTGTAACAAGTGATGATAGAGTATTTCTGTCCCCTTTGGATTGAAATCAAAATGAAGTAATGAGAATGCAAAAATGAGCTAGATATGAGAAACTTGAGAAATAGAAAATTCTATGATGACAACTATGTGATTAGAACCAAAGAGTGACCATACCACAGTGATAGAATGCCCTAGTTTGACTAGAGTTGACCATGAATAATAAAGTATGAAAATTAGGTCAAATCAAGAAAAAAGATGATTTAGACATGAAAATGTGAATGGAAGTAGATATGATGAAGATATGGATAAATGAAGACGCCCGTCGAAGATTAGAAGATTAGAAAGGTAGAATTTTAAAATGCAATTTTGACTATCAAGATGAACTTAGATTTTGATTTCAATCCTGAAAATGGATCCAAGATGTCAAAATTAGCTAGGGGTGCAATTTTTGTGAAATTCTGAGGAGTTTGAAAAATGGGTCAAAATTAGGTTAAAAGGTTATATAAGGGTCCAAGTGTCATTTTCAATTCATTTCATCTTTTGTGAATTTTGATAGCTTCGAGTGATTTTGAGAGAGAGAAATGGTGTTAGCAGGCATTCCAACCCATTGAAACTATTTTGAGCACAATTGGTTGCACAATTGACCACTTGAGTATGAGGCCTTGGTAAGTTATCAACTTTTTGCCCTTTTTGGTGCATTTATTGCCTCATTTTGCACATTTTTAGGGTTGTTAAAAAAATATTGTGCAATATTTTAGAAAGTATTGCACGAATACTTTGAAAAATATCACACAATATTTTGCATAGAAAAATATCAAGCGATGTGCAAAGTTTTATTGTATGGGCTATAATCAAATCTCATGTGAGTCTGTGCAAAATACTGCTCAGGTAAAAATTATCACCCGGGTAGTGTAAAAATTCTCACATGATACTTTATTAGCAAAAAGTATCACCTGCATATAGCAAGAAGTATCGCGTAACCTATTTTTTGAGCATTTTGAGTTGTATTTTGCATGTTTGATCATTTTTTCAATGTTACTAATGTTTTCTCGTCATCATTTTATAGACTATGTTTTTGACACTTAACATCAAGGCCCCCAAAGTGATGGGGTTACATATTTTAGGATGTCTTACTGATAATGAGAAATTTTCCATAGTGAGTATGGGTTTTAAGTGGGTCACTCAAATGCCCCATATAGGGGTGAACTATGGGTTGTTGACTGTGCTAGCCAAGCAATGGTATAGCGAGTGCAACACCTTCCACCTGCCTATTAGGGAGGGGACTATTACACCAAAGGATGTATATTGCATTGTTCAAGTACCCTACTATGGTGATCTCGTGATTTATGTTTGATTTCTCTTTTTCATTTTAAGTTTCTGATATCCATGCGAGGCATACTGATGTAAAGTTGTTTACATGTCATAGGTTTATTATGATCAAACCCAATAGAAGGGAGAGTGAATATGCAACAGATGTTTTAGAATGTTACCATCCTAGACAATTATTTGAGTTGGGAGCAACTCATTGATGAGTACAATGATGAATACCCACTATAGTTCTTGTTATGTTCATTGGTTGCCCAAGCTTTGGTTATATATAGGAGCTAGAAGGGCTTCTTGTTGAGATGAGGTAGATTAGTGGAAGATTTGATTGGGTGGCCCTAGAGGATGGCATGGGGACAAGCCATCTTAGTAATATGTATCATGAGCTATATGAGGTAGTATATCATAGTAGATAGTCTTGGGCATGTGGCGTAGTGTTGGCTCAGATATGGGTGTTGGAGCACATTGTCATGATCTGACTGCAAGTGTAGCCATGAGAGCATAGCCAACCCTTTATATTTAGATACATATGGTTTTTACCCTAGAGCCATAGTGGGGATGTGACCTACTATAGATGACTCCTAGATGATCTTAAATCTTTTGTGTGGTGGCCATACTGATAGTGCCACATATGGTCTAACTCCTAGGAGTTAAGAGTATATGCGCTATAGTTGACCACTTGTTGGGAGACATGCAGAGGCTAAGTGTGGTAGAAATTTTTTGAGTGATAGGTGGTCTTAGTGGAGACTAAAAATCATGTTTGATTTCATGGAGAGGAGGCATAGAGTTGGTTTCCCATGCTAGACTATCATACGGGTCTTTGAGAGACAACAGCCTTAGTGCATGAGCTATGGGATTATAGTCTAGAGGTAGCAGATGCAGGGGTAGACCCAACAAATGTATACAAGATGAAGAGGCGTCCATTTCATAGGTTTACATAGCTAGATGCCCCACTTGTAGTAGCAGGACAAGGGGAGATGGAGGAGATGATGATGGAGGTAGAGGCATAGGTAGATGGATGGAAGTCAAGATTAGTTCTTAAGCTGGGAGGAGGAGGAGGAGGAGCATCCACTGAGATGTAGGAGAGCTGAGTGAGTGAAGGTACAATTAGAGAAGCCAGATAGCAGAGATGGAGGGGATGGAGGGGGTGGTGATCGAGATGTAAGATTTTGGATACTGGAGACAGATTTGTAGGAAGCTCAGGTGACCATTGATGTGTGACACCAACAGCTCATGGATGTGCGAGTAGAAAATGATAGATGAGAGTAATCTTTAAGAGATGACTTAGCAAAGACCTGATGAGAGTTGGATTGATAGACAACTAGGGCATCCTAGTATCATGGGGTATACATTGATGCAGTTCCTATGGACCGACAAGTACCTATATACTTAGAGAGGGTTGGTAGATGAGATCAGCCACCATTTAGGGCACCAGTGGCTCCTCCCCAAGAACAACCTACTCATGAGTGCGGAAGTCATTGTTAGGTCTAGGTTGATGTTTTATGATAGTTTTATTGTACCCCATGTATTTTCAGATGGATATCTAGATTTTGGATCTCACATTATATATGTATTGTGACACACATTTTGATATATATGAGATACTAGATTTGATTGACAACCTTGTGTACTTGTCTCATTTTATGGATGTTTATGGATGTTTTAGTTTCTTGCTCATGTATGCATTATTTTATGCTTATGTTGAAATATTCATGTATCTCTCTCATGTGTATAATATAGACTTATGTTTTTAAAATGTAAGACTTGGATAGATCCAATGTGATTTTTTGATTAACCCCTTGTGATGATAGGATAGAAAAGAGGTGAAGCAAAAGATAAAGAAGATGAAAAGAAATGATCAAGGAGAAAGAAAAGAAGGTATGAAAGTAGTTCACCAACATGTCTGAGAAGAGATGAAGAGAGAGATGTCTCCATATGTAGAGAATGTAAGACTAAGCTAGAAAATGAGTCTATGATGCAAACAATATGCAAATTGGTTAACTAGCAAGGAACACATAACATTTAGACTCTAATTTCATTATTGAGAATTTATTAGTGACATCATAAGATCATAAAAACATCACTATTATAACTATGAGGATATGAATATGATCGATATTAGATAGGAATGTGGAAATCCAATCTAAGCATCAAATACATGTAAGTCAATATGGCTACACGATTAGATTCCCTAAGTTTAATACAGCAAGATTACACCTATAACAAGGCATAAGTTCTAGGATAACCCCCAAATTTGGTCTTGTGAAAATAGTCAAGGATGATATGTTGTAAGTCAAAGTGTTAATTAGGACAAGCATGAATGCTCAAAACACTCTAGACCAACAAAGTATACCAAAAGGAAGAAAGAAAGTAAACATGCCCCATGCCTCTAGTATTCTAGTCCATGACATCCTTGAAAGACTATTAGGGAGGGAACACATAGCAAAGAAACCATCATAAAAAACATGCAAAGAAAGATAAAGTTCATCATATCTCAATAGTTTAAATATTTAAGTGCATGTGTGTAAGTCACTTGGCCATTTCTTCAAGAATTGATTCTGATAGTGATAAATATCGCAACATCAAAGAGTATAGGTAGACTATATGAAAAGTGTTGAGAAACACTTGATGTCAAAGGAGGTAGTGTTAAAAAACACTATTTTGTTAGTTTCCAAAGAAACCCTAATGCACAAGGAAAACTCAATAGGTGAAGAACCTCTACCCCCGAGACGAGGACAAGAAACAATTCCAAGCTAGGAAATATGTTGCAAAGTGAGTGATTGAGACTGATAGACATAGGCATGAGGGTCTCAAGTAGTGTCTATTTCTAGGTTTTCACCACTTGGAAGATTTTTTTAGGACCTTTCTTTAAATTATTTTTTAAAGATTTTTTGATTTTTTTGGTGATACATCAATGCGACTATTGCTAGGTTTTCAAAAAGATGGTCATTTTTTCAGAATATTTTCTGCTTTTTAGGATTTTTTTAGGATCAATAAATATGTAAAAATAGATAATCTATGAGCCTTTAAGCATATAACTTTTTTCAGATGTAGGACGTTGATAGGGTCCACAAGTTGTTCCCCTTCCAAAGTAGAAAGCTAATAATCACTAGACCCAAATGTTGTTGTGATAATGTAAGGGCCCAACCAGTTAGGCTCAAATTTTCCTTTCTACTCTCAGTTCTACTATTTTTTAGGATTTTATCTAAGCATGAGTTCACCCACTTGGAACTCATGGGGATGAACCTTCTTTTTATATTGAGTAGACACTTGCTTTTGATAAGCCCTCATATGATCCAAAGAAGCCTTTTGGCATTCATCAAGTGTTTCTAGCTCTTGTACTCGCATAGCCCTATGGTCTTCATTGGTTATCAACCCATGTAAGGAGACTCACAATGAGGGGATCTCAACTTCTAAGGGGAGGACAACCTTAAAGCCATAGACTAAACAAAAGGGTGTGGCTCCTATAGGAGTATGTATTGGTGGTTCTTGTTAGAAACAATAATCCACCAAGATAACTAAGGGGAATGGGGGTGAATCAGTTATCCAATAATTAAAACATTTAACCACCTTAAATAATCTTAACCATTCAACCAATGTAAACAACAACCATAACAAGATGCACACACACAATTACACCAAATATGTTAACTAGGAAAACCCTTGATCAAAGGGAAAACCCCAGTGCAAATGATACACACAAGATGATGTACTAATATAAATATTCCTTGTTAGAGGATGGACCCTGTTAAAACTCTATTACAATATTTAGTACATATGAGTCCCTGTTAGGAGACTTTGAATCCTTGTTAGAAGATTCCATCCTTGTTAGGAGTTGTAGAAGACAAAAGGACCCACTATCCAAATAGCTTCTAGGGCAAGACCACAGAACTCACTGTCCAACTAATCTCTCAACTATTCCTTCTAGAACAATTGTATGAACTATACTTTATCTTCTTTCCTATCAACTAGTCTAATCATTATCAGACCTTATAGACTAGGTCACAAACCTCAGATCCAAGTGTAAAACTTTGGATCACACAATAAAACCTTGATAATGAAGTTTCCTTCACCTTCGCTCTGCTCTTCTTATCTTCGCATTCTACTCTTTGTGATGCTTACAATCATTTACTTACATCCATACATGATAAAGGAAAATGTGCTTCCTTTATACCAAATCCATACAACAATTTCCTAAGTCAGCTATTACAACTTCTCAATTAATTATTATAGGACAACATTAAGAACATGTTATACTTAGTGATAACATTAATCTTTCACCTTGTAACTTGAATAACTCTCCATACATGTAACATTATGATGAGCGAGCTTAGCTACGTCATCTCCAGAATGTCTTCTTCACATCTTTAACTTCAACTTCTCAGAATAAAAACTTTGCTAAGAGATATAACAAGTTTACCATAATATTCCTCTATAAACTCTATCTTAGAAAAATCTTCATTGAAACTTACATAACTTCTTCCAAACTTAATATCTTATTCTTTTGAGGTTAGCTACATATACTAGACACTTAGGAGTATCTCCTTTAAACCTTGCTTAGTGAAAATGCTTGTCTATCTATAACAACTTGATCTTTCTGATATTCTTCTATGTTGACATCAATGACAAAGATAGTCATGAATGTAACATATCATCATGATAATGATCTAATCATGTTTCTACAATACTCCCCCATAGGAATATCATCCATATTCATGCTTCCAATAATCTCCCCCTTTGGCATTGATGGCAACATAGATGAAAAACATCTTAGTTCCAAAAATACCAACAGCAAAATATTTTTAACCTTTCTTTTCAAATCCTCCTCATTAATCATTCTTCCAAATTGATTTCATCATCAAACTATTTTTCCATACTATACTTTTCTCCCAAACTATTTTTTCTATACATCTTCCAAATTGTTATCTATACTTCTCATGTTGTACTTCTTCCCAACTATTTTTCTTCTACCAAACTATTTTTCATGTTGTACTTCTCTCCCATTGACATCAATGTTAAAGGTTTTAACAACCATCAATCTTTGTAACAACTATCTCTAAACTGCTCAAGTGTCCAAAGACACTATTTTAAAATATCCAACAAGAGTCATAGATGACTCTGTCTATCATAGATACTCCCTTATACAGGAAGCATCAGCATTCAGTCCAGACATAAAATGGTGCTCTATTACACTAGATTGATGCACTCTTGCATAATCTACTTTGATGTAGGAAGGGGCATAACCCCTAGCATACCTTGTAAATATTCAAAAGTCTCTCTGGGAAGAGGCTTAGTGAAAATATCTACAATTTTCTCTTTGGTGCTTACATAGTCCAATCTAATTTCCTTTTCTACAACTTTTTCTCTCAACATGTGAAACTTGATAGATATGTGCTTAGTCTTAGAATGCAACACTAGATTCTGTTGAGATGTCTTTTTGCATGATGCTTAATGGCAGGAATCCTTTCAAACTCCTCTCTTGAAAAGTCAATCTTGGGGATCAACTCCAAGGTTCTGGGTGATCTTGCAACCTAATAGAATCTGCTCAATTGAAGATAAATGTGAGTGTTCATGAGGAGGCCTTTGTTGGTTCGGATGACTTTGAATAAGATGCAAAATCTATTCGTTTCTTCAAAAGAATAAAACAGACAAAAAGAACTATGTTTTTTTATTTTCTATTTTATGATGAATGCAATCTAATAATGCAACTATATGAATTCCTAATTTAACCAAGGGGTTAGTAGAGAAAGTAAAGAAAATAACAAAGATAGGGTGACAAGAAGTTTAATCAAATAACATGAAAAGTAAATCCTAATGGACATAAGCCATGGAAAAAAAATGCATTTGTGAGTTAAGCTTTCAAAGGAATCGATGGGTAACCAATGAAAGTAGGAGCAGTGCTTCCTTAATTCCATTGATGCAATCGTTGATGGGAATTTAGCAACCATAAGATGTTTCACTTTTCTTCAAATTGCAAGGCCATGGAAAGTGTGCTCATGCAAGACAAAAAGCTATGAAGGAACAAAATGGGTGATCTCTTCTCAAACTAGATATGTCAATGGAATTCATAAAACCATAGCAAACACCAAAATTAAAAGATTGCACAACCAAAAATAACGCAATAAACTTTTGGCCCAATTACATTCCATGAACATTCATCCACAAAATATAACACACTTAGGCAAGAATCACTACACTCCAAATGCGAGCACCAAAAGCATATATTATTGCAAAATAATGATGGCCCCTATTACATATTACAATCCTATATTTATAAGAAATAATCTCCTCAATTTATGTTGAGAGTGAGAGATAGCTTTATGCAATCATATGCTTCTAAAATAATAAAGCAAAAGTAATTATATACAAACTGACTCTCTCACTGGTGCTTAATAGTACTCCATCCATTTTTATATCATTAATTGGATGCATGAACCTTTACATTTATTAAAACAAAGAAAACATGATAAAATAAGAAGAAGAGAGCCTTTAGTTGATGTAGCAGTCTCTAGAAGTGTCAAAAATAGAAGCTTCATCTTTACTAGGTGTCTATTAGAGTTAAACTGTTGTCAAAATGTGTTTCTGATGCATAGAAAGCTCTAATTTTGGAACTGGCAGTTGACTATTCACTACTACATTTAAAATCATTTTTCTACCAAAATTTTTGACCATCAACTAAATAAGTTTAGGTTGGTCAAAATTTAAGGCAAAAATTTCTTTTTTTTTTCATGTAAGCCCCATGTTGGTCAAAATTTTGACCAACATGGCTTACATGTAAAAAAAAGAAACATTTCTTGTATTTTTTTGTGCACGCGGGTTCATTTGGGTTTTGTGTGTTTTCATATGGTTTTTGTAGTGATTTTCACAGATTCCAAGTGGGTAGCCAAGGGAAGAGCACATGATAAGCAGCACACAGCAAGACCTAACAACTAGGGTTTTTCCAGGATCTTTAATGGAATCTAGGGTTTTTCTCTATAGGTGAAGTATTCAAGGGAGCCCAATAATCTGACAAAAGGTAAGCCAATGCTCTTTGCAAACAAAATTTTGAGCTACAATTTTCAATCACTGTCAAGATGCTTCTCATACTGCAAGAGTTTAAAGAATTTAACATTATGAAAATGGTCTAACAAATCCTAATTTTTTGAACTCCAATCTATTAAACACTATCACAGTAGGAACGTGTAGGAAATCATCATCCCGTTGCGTCATGCAGGGCTTCTGCTATAATTTCTTGTCTAGTGACTACGAGTTATTTATCAAGCTAACTTATTAAACTATTTTTCTAGTAGTTATAGATCCCACAAGTTTTTGATTGTTGGTAGTTAATATTTATTTATATTATAGATTTTTTGGCAATGACCTATATAAATGGCTGAATTTGTTTGAAAGGAAAGATTGAGTTTTGCTATATTTTAGCAAGATCATTTTGTTAGTGAAATTTCTTTAGATATAAATGAGTTGGTAATGAATTTTTTCATATGTTGTTTCCATGTAATTTGATTGATAAAAATAAATTATTTTATAGTTTTTTTTAAAAGATATTAGTAACCCAACAGTCCAAGTTAGAATTAACAGCTCACAAGTTTTAAATTAGGTTTTAAGGCATTGCAAGTTCTATTCAATTATACAGTAAGTAGGTTTGAGTACACATCCCTAATAGTTTGGGATGCCAACTTACATTTATCAGAAAATTGTATTTAGATCAGAGCTAAAGCTTGCATCCATGAAACTTGATCTTACTTAGGAACAACCTGTTACCTTTTGGGAGTAACAAGGAATGCTCAAATATGAATATGGGTGACTGTAAACCTTGATAGAAGCTCTGTTTTGAAATCAACAACTATAGTTTTTCTAGTGCTATTAGGTCTAGTTTGGAACAGCAACTCCGTATGTGTGTATGAATGCTGGTATTCTTCTTCTTCTACCCTTAGACTTCACTAAGTGGTGGATTGGCTCTAACATGTAGGGTCTAAATTATAGTTGAATGGAAATCATCTGGATACTTCTAACAAGTTGAAATGGTTAGAAAAGGTGAATTTGTAATCAACTTATGTTATTTTTTGTTACTGTAACCAAAATCTCCTTCTTTGTGAGTTTTCTTTGGACTGTGCAGTATGAAAACAATGCTGAATTGGACTCAATTTGGTTAAATCAACTCCTTATGGAAATTGCCTTGTAGACACCTACCAAAAATGGTATGATTCTTCAGAATGATGGGGCTCCTACACAAGTAGCATAATGATCTCTTTATGGGATATATTAGATTTTGCCCAAAAATAACAAGTCCCATAACACGGGTCATTTATAAATAGTATTCTGTATATAAAATACGTAATTGCAATTCAATTTAGAGAAAATTGTATCAAGGATTTATGATCATTAGACAAATGATATTGAAA
Source organism: Cupressus sempervirens (assembly GCA_028749045.1). Taxonomy (NCBI): domain Eukaryota; kingdom Viridiplantae; phylum Streptophyta; class Pinopsida; order Cupressales; family Cupressaceae; genus Cupressus; species Cupressus sempervirens. Next base: position 24,977,612 of record CM053785.1, on the reverse strand, counting down.
ATAGAACACCCTAAATTCACTTGTATCCATTTCACTGCATACTTCTAATAGCTAACCATATTAGGAATTTGGTGGAAAAGCTTGATAGGATGCCGGGAGAGTTGAGACTGTCCTCCTCAACTAAACTCAAGGGCACATAATGAGTGTCCAAGTCATTTGGCCCCTTGGGCCACGAGAATGGTAGGACATCTATCATCTTGTAGTTGTCATATTTAATAATAGAACTAGTACTGGTACATCTTTCTATCAAACACTTTCAAATTGATCCCAAATATGATGTTTGATGGAAATCAAATAAATAATTATTAATATTATGTTCCTTGTTAGGAGGATCAGAGATATTCTTCCTCAACCAAGGCCAAGGGCATAGAATGAGCCTCTGAGCAGAACCTTTAGTCCATCCATCTCGCGATTGGTATACTTGACGAGGGAAGACCATTACTGTTGCATCTTCTTAACAAATTTATATGGAGATTAATAGAAGAATACTTGCATACTAGTTACTTTCTGTTATATTCTTTATTTTTGTTATTTTATACATGGATTTTTTTCTAATTCAAACTTGATAGTTTGATTTCTTAATTAGTATTCATTCTTATCTATACTCCATTCATGTCCTTGTTGGTCAGATTTCTTATTCTTCAATTCTACTTGATGCTATCTACAAATGAACTACCTCTCTTTTTATATCCCTGATTGTGTGGAAATGTTACATTTTTCACTAGTATCGTCTCATTTTAAAGGATGCATCTCCTTATGATCAAGCACTTCCTTTGAATATTGTCTACTTAATATTAATCATAGTTCATGAGGGATCATAGCTTGTAGATGAATTTAAGTAGTAGTTGATAATTATATTTTTTTTACACTAGTAGCTGGCATTAATGTACCATTTAGTTGCAGTTGGCCCTTGTTAAAATTTTACTCAGCCTTTCAAACTAGCATTTGCCCTTTTTTCCTTTCTTAGTAGGGGCTAGCCTCTTACAATGGATTGTTGTTAAATTTAATTGTAACGCATATTTTTTATATAATTATAAGTCTACAATTTATAGCAAGGGCTTGACAAGAAGCTCTTGCTTATAGTCCTAATCTTCCTCAACACCTTACTCGTCAAAAGGTGATTGAGGGTTTCCTCAATCCAAAATTAGTTGGTATAAATGGGTTTGTTGGTAGCAAACAAGTTTTCTCAATTTCCTTCACAACCACAAATCTGAAATTAACAAGTTCAACTTAATTCTTGGAATAGTAACTAAACCAAGGACTATTGACATTTTTGTATAAATTATCCAACTAGCTTGAGGGCTTCCTTCCCTGTAAAGGTATTGTGCAAAATTGCAAAGAATGAAATTAAAACTAGATGACCATAAATGTTAAAACATGCCCTCTTTATTTACATCTATTTCTCTTTGAGTACCAAAGTATGCAAGTTGAAATCCCATTGAATAGATGCCCACCAAAGATGATGAGTCAAGCTTAAATCAAAGTGTTCAGTCAAGTTTTATAAAAAATCCTTTGAAACATTAGATACCTTAGATCACATTACTAGTATATCTTCACAAGTCCAATCTATTAATTGGAATGCTAAATATTGTAACTTAAATTAAATTGTAAGTCTCTCTTTAGTTCTCTCAGATGCTTAGCCTACTATTATAAATTAGAATTAATTTGCAAGTTTCTCTCATTCTCCTAGATAGTTAGCCAGATAAATTTGTGACTAATTTACTAAGTTTCATGTTAAGACTAAATTCATTATAGTTGTTATGCTAATCAAAATCTTTACTTCAATCCTGAGCATATTTTGCTAGCTGCGTGGTATTTTTCTTGAGGGTTTCTTTTGTAGATGCTTTCCATTTAATATATGTTGCAACATTTTGGAGCATATTTTACTTTTTGTACTTTATAATATGAGGTAGAGTTTTGGATTAAATATCAACATAATGATTTTTAGGGACATAAAAAAAATGAATATGCTCATACATGTGTTAGTAGTATTGAAGCTATTTTACAAGGCTTAATTTTTTAATTGGAATAGCTACAATATGCAGGGTTTGAAGCAAGAAGTGATTATAGATCTTGTTGGACAATGTCGTACTTACAAGCAGTGTGTGATGCATCTTGTCAATACAACTTCATAAGTTACATTTTTTGTTTATGATTTTCATTTGGAATCCATTGTTTTAGTTCTAAGATGAATTTGGTTAAATTCTTTTTGAAAAGAGTGAAAACTCTAAAATACTAGGATTTCCTTTATAAGTTATTATGTTGAAACATTGTAATCATTTTAAGTGCTAACTTTCATCGAAGACACCAATTCCAGTTTGGGTAATAGGGTCTGGTAGATAGATTTGTTAAAAAATTGGGATTGAATTCATTTTGGATTCTGCAAAATTTCATATGACAAATTAAAATGCTATGAAAAAAATGCTACCTCAATGTGAATGCCAAACTTATTGTAATGATAAATATTTATTGTGCAATGTTTAAAAAATAAAATTAGTAATCAACATCATATGGGTCTTTAGAAGATTATCATGGGTAAAATGATATTTGCCTTAGTGTTAATTTTTTTTTGCTTTCAGTAAAAACTTTATTGTACTTGATTGAGCGTATGTGGCACACTCTGCTCTTATTCTTATGTTTGATTTATCATCTAAATTTTAAAGTTCATTTCTCTACTATATTTGTATTGTTGTGTAGAGGGGTGTTTGTTATAATTTTGTATTGTTTCCTTATACCTTTCACCTTTTGGTGCCTAAACTATCAAGCCAGAATAAATAAATAAATAAATAAGATGTCAAATTAAAATTTGGCACAAAAGCTTTTACATAATTAACATTGAAAAAACTAATTTATTGTCAAGGTAATCAATTTGTGAAATGGTCATGTAATCTTCCAAGCTAAAAGAATTTCAAATTCCATAGAGTAACTAATTTTCATAGTTATGCCTGATGGCAATACAAGACACAGTTTGGTTGCTTTGGTGTAACAACCTCAAAAATTGAGGTAGTGTCGAATGTGTGTGTGTTGTGAATTTTACACTGCTTTTGTAAGGGGCTACTTAAACCAACACCACCAAAGTGGTAGAATATTGTGGAAGAAATTCTAGAAGGCAACCAAACCAAGGTTTTAGCCAATATCTTAAAAATAGGTTTCTTTAATGTAGAAGGCACCAAAAATTGGTACATAGGCATCTGTTATGCCGATTTCCTGAGGAGGCAGTTGCTTGGACAATCAATGTGGACCACCCATTAAGGTTTTTAGAATAGAGGGGTTATCTAGTATGACCCATTTGATAGGACCTTGGGAATCTCCACGGTTGAACTGACCCAGAATCTGGATGTGCAGGCTAACATACCATTAATATAGTTTTTAATGCTTCTCACTAGCAATAAAGCATGTTTTATTAGCCCATTATCTAGTTGGTTCACCTTTATTTTAAATTTAATGCAAGGATGAGGAGCTTCATGGTCAGAGTCTTGCACTGAATGATGAATTGGATTGTGTGCTAGGGAAACATGACTCCATTACTATAGGGTCTCCTGTTACGTTAAAAAGAACATCAACTCATGCAACTCCTCTTGTCAGTGTCAACCATGAGGAAGATGAGATTGAGGATAATTTAACACAACTAGCTCATAGGTAGCTTATCTTTGGATGGCTAGTTCTTATAGAAATGTGATTGTTGATTTAAACAATTGGTAATTTAGTATTTTTGAAAGTGTCTACAGAAGCTTTGCCAAGATGTTTCTTACACATGCCATGAGTTTGTGTAATTTTTAAATAATGTAGTTACTCATCAAATTCTTTCAACTAGTTCCTTTCATCTATTAAATCCATGTACTATGAGTTGACAGGCTTCTATAGAGAAAAATCAAAAGAGAAATAACAATATTTTATGCATTGTAGGTCAAGGTCTAGTGCACAAGCTCATTAGAGAGTTGATAACAATGAAAAGAATCAGTTAACAAGTCGACTCCCATTGATACCTCCACCACCAAGACTTTAAAATATTGATACTCACGGCCAGCAAACTGAGTAGACAATGGATTTCCTCAGTGGTGATGTTTACAAGTCACCAACTACTGCAACTTCACCAATAGCTAGCATAGTTAATGAGAAATAAACACATTCACCACCAGTATCTCTTTCTCAAAAAACTTTACCATATCCTTTGAATTCACAATCAAATTCTCCATATCAAAATGGAGGTTACTCTTCAGGGATGTCATCAACACAACAAAATGAATACCAAAAGTTTCCACACCATGGCCTAGAGTCATATTTACACAAATCTAGCCAGGGTTTGCAATGGTCAAATCTACCAGGGCAGTCTCTTAGTCCATAATAGTTAGTTCTATTATATGGGCCACAATCAAGGAATTTGAAGGCATCAACACAAAGGACTCCTGAAAGCCTTCCTCTTGCTCCTTAGGAAGTGAAGCAATCACAAAATACATCACAAGGTGTAGATAATCTGTAAGGACCTCCCATATATGATAACAATGTTAGAACAGTTATTCTCCCTCCTCCAGCAAAGCACAATCAGAGACAACAGTTTTTTCAGCAGCAGCAAGCTTTGGGTTCTAGCCAGTCTACACATGGTTATAGTGCATCAACACATGATGAGTTGATATCAAGGACACAAAACATCTCCATTCATGATGGAACTTACAATGATGCATATCCACAACAATCTTTAACTTCCAGCAAACAAGTTAAACTTGAAGATAAGTTGTTTGAAGACCTGGTTGACTTTGCCAAGGAAAAAAGTAAAACTTCACCCAGTAAAAGCAAAAGTTTTTAAAAATTAGAGGTTGTTCTCTGGGATGGTTTGTACCACATATCTTCAAGTAGCTTGCTACAAGTAATGGTTTAGGTGTAGCATCAGTTTTATTGAAGCCACTGTATAGTCTTTTGTTCAATTGAGGCTTAGTACTCATTATGTGCTATATTATTCCTAGTGCACTGCAATTTAATTTATTTTTTGTTACTTTTTTTTTTCTGATATGAAATTCCTTTTGAAGATTTGTATATTGAAACAAACTTATGTTCTTACCTAGAAGGTAAATGATTTTAGTAATAGTGCCAAAAGATCCATATATATATATATATATATTGCAATGTATTGTTGAAGCTTGTTCTATTTCAGATCTCAAGTAGTGTGTAAGCATTATCTTTTCTTATCATAGTATTTGTGGGAAGTAATTACCTATGTGGCCTTGCACTATTCTCTAGTTCACAATTTTATTGTGGCATTTTGTTCAAAGCAAAGCTTTATAATTACAAATCTAGGATATTTTAATGGATCATTTACTTGTGTGAGGGGATAAAACCTGTTTTGGTGCCCTAAAACAAGATAACTATATATAGAAACTCAATCATTAAGACATTTAGTATGGACTTGAGCTATCTTGATGGAACTATTTCTGATAAGAGTAGGAAAGAATGGTCATGAGATTATAGGGGGTGGAAGGATATTAATAATATAGTCAATAGGTTAGATGGTTAAGTTTGGGTAGAAATTTAGGAATTGTTGGGTTCCTAAATGTGTGTTTATTACTAGAATGTATTTGCTCACTCAAAATATTTCTATAACTAGTATGACTATGGGAATTATTGATTCACAATGTTTATTTGGTTGGTTGAAATTATTAGTATTCTGTCAGTGGAAATGCCATACTAATTTGGCATCTCTTGATTGTTTTATGCAAGCACAATTCTCACAAATGCGAAATCCAGTTGGCGTGGCACAAGCTATGCCAACTTGTCTTCCTATATACCCTCCTAGAGGTCTAGGTCTAAGCCAACCAATGTTATATGGACAAGGGCCACCCACACTCGTTCCACCTCAAGTAAATATGATATATATTCATATTTTTTGATATATTTGTTGGTGATGTTGTTGATCTATGGTAATCAATTCAAAGTTAATTTTGATATCTTGCAAATGGCTCTATCCTTGTCTTGAAGAAAAGGATGTGTCAACTTTTGTTTTGTCACTGATCTAAAATGAAAAGCTCAATGTTCATCAACTTTTATTTTTTATGTTCTTATATAAGAACAAATTGCCCTTTTTAGCATGTCATGCTTGGAAAATCATTCTAAATTTTTGCAAGTTCTTCATTCAGCATTGTTTTCGTTGGTAGTTTATGATCTAATGCCAATTTTGTCATAGGCTAGTGGATTTGGTTATCAGTAGCAGCTTGTCCCTAGTATTAGGCCAGGAAATGCACCTATTCCAAATTTCTATCTTAGCCACAACAAGGACAACGATCTAATGTTAGGCGGTCTAGAGCTGCATCCATTCAACAACAACAACAGATGCCACTTATACCTCAATAGGAAAAGCACACTTTATCTATATTTTTTTAATTATTATACATCAATCTTGGTTCTTAACTATCTTCCTTACATGTTCAATTCTTCACTATACAGGTCAATTGCTAAAATGCTTTTCTTTATTTTGTACTTCAAGCGACTGGTATTATTAACATTTCTCCTATTGTTGAAATGTTCTGGAATGTAGATTTGAGCCTCCAAATGAAAGTTTGATTCTTCATGACCTAAATGATGGGATTATTTTAAAACCACCATTAGACTTCATAAAAATGGGACAAATATATAAACATAGAGGCATGGAAACTATCTCCTTCTGGTTGCCTCAGGCTACTCCTACAGATGTTTCTCTAGGATGCATTGCAAGCAAATTTCCCTCAATACCAAGTGAATTCAAATCATTGTGTTGTATTCGCAATGATTTATCAATTGGAGCTTAGTTCCCTAATAACAGTATTTGGGACACAACTGAAATTAAATAGACAAGAGAAGACTTTAGCATATGGATGCTAGATAGTGAGGTATTTTTGGGAACTAGGGCTATAGGCTAGAAAACAAGTATAATGTTATTTTGTGTCTAGGCACACAACATGCCTTTTTCCTTAAAGAGACTCATCCTCAAAGCTAGTAAAAGTCAAAATGTTGAGTAACACTTTTAATATACAACTTCACAAATGTATAAAATGGGGCTTCTTTTTTAAAATACTAGCTCACATGAATGTTTTGCCACAATTTTTGAAGTCTTGGAAAATACTTCATAATTGAGTACTAGATCATCTATTACAATCGCTTTCACTTCACCTTCCAAAATTAGATTGTTATCTTTAGCATCAGTTTTGCCTCTTTGGTAGCAATCCTTCCAGGTTTTAATATTACTATACATTATACATTTTTTACTGGGATTTGCTTCTAATTTACTGTGTTCCAACCTCTTGTAGACTTGCCTAGGAAGACACCATGGATCCTTTGTACTACCCCACCAAGGAACACTCAAAACAGAGGGTCAAACATGCATGAAAAACTATTTTATTTTCTTTTAAATGGGAGAATTTTTTTGTCTTTAATTAGGCTTGTTGTTTGGAGATTGTAGTGTATAAGTAATTAGGCTTGTTGTTTGGAGATTGTAGTGTAGAAGAGTGTACTCATTACTTGGAGACAATCAAAACATACGAGAACAAGCCAGCTGATAGTATTCTGGAGCATAATGAAAATGACTATCTATCACAAGTATTCTTCATTCCTCTGTTGAATAAAAGTTGTGCACTATTCATGTAGATTTAAAACTTAGAAATATTCATTTCTTTTAGCTAGGAATAATAAAGATAAAATGACTAAAAGAAGAAATAGATGTAGAAGAACCTCTTTAAATGAATATAAGACATTTGTGTTAAATTGTTTTGTGTTTTGTCTAATTTTTATTGTATTTCTGAATGATCAATGGAAAATCTTTCTTATATCTGCATCCTTGAGTGAGCAGTGCCATTGTATGGGACATGTCTCGTGTCCCTTCATTTCCTTTGCTAATCGCACCTTTCTGTTACAAGTCTTCTAACAATAAGATTATCTAGTATAAAAATTTTTAATAATGAAGATTGTATCCCTTCATGATCATTTCTAGACACACCTTTTCCTTGTTAGATTTGCATCCATTCATTCAATAATTAATCAGCATTTAGTTATTGAATATAATATTCTCCTTATTGGATGCCAATAGTAATAATCTCACTAGTCACTGTGCATGAGCTAGTATAATAATATGGTTCATTGGTTCAATAAATCTCAAAGTTTGTCATTTTTTCACTTAATCATTATCATAACATAATTGTTGTTCCTCCATATCGGTATCAGTTATGAGTGTTGTATGCTTATTATTGCTTAGTCATATGTTGATTGATGTCCTCTTTATTATTTATGTTTATTTATACAGCTTCTCTTGATTTGTGTATCATCCTGTTACATAGTAATCATGTACCATCATTGGATATACATATGATCATTGATCAATTATCACTTAGTTTTTGGTCTTCATAGTAGCTATCACACTTATCAGCACTTGGGAACCAGAATACCCATTACGGATTCCTCATTTTCTATTGTGTATCACTCCATATTGATTTAGTAATCATTTCATTAACCAAATCACTTCTTCTCATGATGTTGATGTGTATTGACTGCTCTTCAACTTCTTCCATGTATGATGTAGATTGATATCTTAGCTACTAGTGAAAGTAGTTCTAAATGACAATTTATTCATAGTTGTGATTCTCTAATATGACAATTTATCCATAGTTGCGATTTATCCTGATGGTATCTATAGAACATTCAATTGAACTATGTATTTGTTGTAGCCTTCCTCGAGGAGGAGGATTCAATTGAACTATTCATCTAGGATTCCACATTTTGCATGCATGTCTACCAAGGAAGTTGCAACTTAAACAAATATATTCTCTCAATATATCTATTTTGTGCATATCCAGTAACCATGGCTTTTGATGACCACATTATGTTCAGGCATCCTGTCAAACAGTTCACATGACTTATCTATGTTTCCTTTTCAGTTTGATTTTGTGCTGGTGATGCTTCAGACTCAAATGCCTACAAATGCTTCATGCAATGTCTAGTCTCAAGCCCTAATCACTAGGCAAGCTCCTAGCTCTTATTACAACTTGCTTATTGCAATGTCACATCCAGTTTGCATGTGATTCTACTGACCTAAAGGATCCTTAACCACAAAAAATAGTAGTCTCCTCTGCCCAAGATAATACAAGTTTGTTTGGATTTAAACAAGAATATCGCAGCAACATTATTAGTGAGGATTTGTGACTGCTCAAAAACTTCTTATCTAAGAAAGCCTTCCTAAGGGTTGTGAGCTTGTCTATTTCTCCTTTACATCAAAGGTTCAATGTGAGCATGTTACTAAGAGCCTGCCCAAGGTTACAAATGCAAAGTGAACTAGTTTTTGATTGCCTCTTTTATTAGAGTAGATTTACCTATGGGGTGTAGAGTACATGGAGAGCTTGCCTACTTATTTAGAGTTTTGTTTCTCATCCTTTTCTTGAATATCATATCAAAGAAAATACAACGAGCTTGCACAAGTTTGTATGATTCTCTTTCTAATTTTGGCAAATAGAAAACTATTATGGCTTGAGACTATGTTTAACATAATTTACAACCTTAACAAGAGTTGGAATCCCATTTTTATACATATGTGGCATTGGTTGCAATAACAAGAATGTCACTACATCATCTGGATATATTCAACAAATCAATATGCATATCAAGCAATATTGGCTTGCCATTAGACAACATTTCATGGAGGCAATCAATAAAATAGTTCATCCATGCATGTCTACCAGTGCAGTTGCAACTTAAACAAATATATTCTCTCAATATATCTATTTTGTGCATATCCAGCAACCATGGCTTTTGATGACCACATTACGTTCAGGCATCCTGTCAAATAGTTCACATGACTTACCTATGCTTCCATTTTGCAAGCATGTCTCCCAAGGAAAATGCTACTACTTCATCTACACCATCTGACAAAATCCTTTATGCTTTGATGGATTCCTATAGCTTATCCCAAAGCTCTCATTCAGCAATTATGAGATGATCAATCAAGAGGAAATAGTTGGGAGCTTAGAGTGACAAAATTTTTAGATGATCATATGAAATGAAATGGGCATGCGAGTAGAAAGAAACTAGAAAGACATTGTGTACAGATGAAGGCATGAAATGGATGGTTTTGGAGCACTCAGCATAGACACTCAACATTCAATACATATCATCATTCGAGATCAAATGGGTGTGTGGGATTATATGCATAGTGAATAATAAAGGAGGGAATTGAACCCTCCCTGAGGCTCACACTTGTTGAGGTCCACTTCAACAAGGGCCATTCCTATGAAATTGTTGTCTAAAACCTTTCTAATGAGATAATGTGTTATGAGCTCTTCATCAGTGGGATGGAACATGAAGCTAGGAGGCAGTTGTGCATCACCCATATCATGACTATAACTAAAGTTAAGAGCCTCTATTATTGAATTCTCTTCCCTATCACCCATATTCATTTCCTTTGCTATGGGAAATAGGGAAGAGAATTCAATAATAGAGCCTCTTAACTTTAGTTACAGTCATGATATGGGTGATTCACAACTGCCTCCTAGATTCACGTTCCATCCCACTAATGAAGAGCTCATAACACATTATCTCGTTAGAAAGGTTTTAGATAGAAATTTCATAGGAAGGGCCATTGTTGAAGTGGACCTCAACAAGTGTGAGCCTAAAAAAAGTTTGACCAAGCATTGTTCAAAATTTTGACCAATGCTTGGAAATTTTCTACCAAGCATTGGTCAAAATTTTGACCAATGCTTGGTTGTTTTTGACCAATCATTGGTCAAAATTTTGAGCAATACTTGGCAGTTTTCGACCAAGCATTGGTCAAAATTTTGACCAATGCTTGGCTAAACTTGTGCCAACATGTTTCAAAGGTTGCGACCAATGTATTGGCCAAAATTTTGACCAACTAGTAGGTTGGTCAAAATTTCAACCAGAAAAATTTTGACCAATGGGTTGGTCAAACTTGGTCGAGATTTGGTCAAAATTTGGGTCAAAATTTTGACCAATAATGGTCAAAAAATGACCTCAAATGTACTAGTGATTGGCACACCTTTGACTTCTTCAAAATCTTCCAAAACATTTTTCAAAAAGTGCACCAATGCACCTAGCACAGCTGCGCACCTAGCGCATTAGCGCACCTCAGAGAGCAGATTCCAACATTGTAAAATTTCACTAAGTGTCAAAATTGAAATTATATCATATGGGTTTTGTTCCCCTTTATACCAAATCTATGTCTAGATATTTACCCTTGAATTTCTCAATTAGCTTAGTGACTTTAGTTGCATCCAATAAATCTAAGGAATTATATCGGGTTTCTATAAAATCCCCAAGTTTTGTATCAAGCTCTAACAAAGCTTCTTTTGTTTTGAATGCCTGCATGATATCTTCATCATTCAAAATTTCATCAAAAAATTTCCAAAATCTCTAAACTGCAACCTCTACTGGTATTAGTTTTTCCCATGCATCATACTCAAAAATGTCTAGACATGCATCACTATAATGTTTCTCAGCTTCCAAAATTTTCTCTTGGGCTTGGTCCTTGAGCCTGTGAATCTCCGTGTGTAATGACTCCATTACTTTATTTCCATCTACAATCTTCTCAATCCAATCATCTACTAAATATAGTTCCTCCATTGTATATACATCCATGAGCATCCGATACCTTTGGCCTTTGATTGCCTATAATGCCTGTAAGTCTTTTCCCTAGGTATGTACTTCATCCATTAAACCAAAATCTTGATTCAAAATTGCAACTAACTTATTTACATTTTCTTACATAACATGCAACAATTTAAGTTTCCCTCGATAAACAAAATTCCTTTCTCCTCAAAACTTTCTCACCATTGCTGACAAGCATTCAAAAATGGGTCCAACTGTACTACTCCCCTATCCCTTCTCTGAATTGCTGCATTTAGAGTTTCTTCAGGGTTAGTGGGATCCAAGGGGCCAACAACTTTTCTCAAATATCCCTTAAGGATTTCATTCTATTGCTAAAGTGTTATCAATTCTTCCCCATCATATTCTAGGCTCCTAAAAACTTCCTTCATCCCTATCGTAACCATCAACTTTGCAGTTTCCAATGTTGAGTTTCCAAGAATAAATTCTTGGATCTAATAATCCCTAGGAGTCAATTCTTCAACATTTGATTTTGGATGAGGAAGAGCTAAATGAGCAAAAAGGTCTTGAGTCTGATCACTCATAATGAATGCTAATGGTTGTGCATTGTTAGGAGGTGAATTAGGTTTCCTTAGCACTTCTATCAATTCCATCCTATCCTCCTCCTCAGCAGTGAATTGTTGCTTCTTGTTTCTTATTACTTATTTTTTGAGCCACCTTGGAATATGTTGCATTAGGGATTTATCTTTAGAGGATAAAGGTGTTTTCTTAGCTATACCTTCCCCTTATCACTCCTTTCTGGAGTCTTGTCCCTTTGTGAGAGGTCTGCACTAGCATTCCCTGTATCTATGGAGCCCACAATTCTCACACCTATATCTTGGAAAGTTTTTTGAGGTTGTTCACCTATCTATCCCTCTTATAACACTTCATTGGTGGATACTTGTTGTGACTCTTCTTCATTTTCTTCCTAGACCTATTCAACTTCTATACCTAGAGGAAGAGGGGTAGTTTATTCCTTATCTACAAAAAATGTGACTTGTAACTAGGATTCTGAAACTATCTCAGGTCCTTGTGATTTGAGGGGCATCTTATTCCAATCCTCCTATTGAGGTTGATTAGTTGGCATGTCTCTGATCTTATCCCCAACCAACTTAGTACCCTTGGGCATAAATTCAAAATATGACATCTTAAAGATATCAGTGCCCTCCACATCTTACTCATCTATCCACTATTGCATTTCATTTTCTAATGTAGTGGTTTACATGGGTTCATCAGGGATAGATGGTGATGTGATCATGGAAGGATCTAGCTAGCTGAATCCTTTGACTCAAAGGTAGATCATCCTCTCCATGCTCATCACCTTCTTCTTCTACCTCTTCTAGGATGGGTTTAGGGATTTGGTGCAGGAGCACCTAGGCTAACCTCTACTAGTTAGTCAATTTTGGCTTGTACTTGACTCTAGCCAAGTCAAGAAGTTAGTGTAATTTGGTTGAGGACCTTAGAAGGTCTTTTTTTATGTTGGTTAGGTGAATTAGTCACTAGGACTAAGGTCACTAATTAACCTTTGTTTGTTGTTATTTCAATTTCCTAGTGTTAGGAGCTTAGCTTAAGTTGGAGTCTTAAATGTGTTCTAAATACATAATGGTTGTTGTAAATATTCCATAAGTTCATAAATGGATTTGGATCCATGAAAAATAGGTGGTTATGAGTCCTAGAATATAGGATTGAGGCACATGATAAAGTTGCCAAGTGTTGAGAAGAAGTTGTCTTCAATTTTGCAATTATTGCAAAAGAGTGCATGCCATTCAGGTATCTTTGGATTTCCTAAGTTATAGGATGGTTATGATGCATCCAATAGGCCCTAAAATGAAGGAAATGGCATCTAATGAGACCTAATACTCAAACACAAAGTATGATGGAAGTATTGTACTAGTTTAGAGAGCTCTGCAAGCATTTTTAACAGATTTTTACTGGTGTTTGTGTTGACAGTCATATTTAATGGACTGAAAGACTAAATATAATTCTTTATTAGTGTTCTATAGGTTTTTTATGAACTTTTTCATTTGGATATCAGGTCATTTTGAGTTCATCTAAGTACTAGTTTTGGGCGTTTTAGTTCAGGCAGTCTATTTTCAGCTTATTTTGAGTAGTTTAGAGAGTCATGACTCCTCCATGAAATCTAACCATGGATAATCATTCATGATAGATGGAAATAGAAGAGGAGTCATTTTTTTATATATTTTTAGGAGTTAGGGGTTGTGAAAGCATGAATAACTATATATTATGCTAGGCCCTAGGCGAGTTTGTGCAACCCGGTTAGAGGTTTAGAGGTGAAAAGAGTGAAGAAACATTGTATGGTTGTACGTATCCGTACTGCTCCAGGAATTTTTCATGAAGATAAACATCATATCTATCCATTATATGCATATAGGAGTCATACCAGTCATTTAGGATTTACTTTGAGCAAGTTTTCTATCAAAACCACAGTTCAGTCCTAGAAATCAGGCCTATTAGGCATCTTGTCCTTATTTATAAGAACCCCCTGTACGATCACTTTCAGACCTAGAACCCTTAATGAAAATTTTAAAAATTCCAAAAGGGTATCCAAATCAAGTTTTATTTTTTTGAGTTGTTTGGAAAAAATTTACTAAAAAGGGGAAAAACGGGCTGGTGAAGACTACAAGGAAATAAGCCTATTTTAAGGTCTCTACATGATGAATTGCTGAAGCTGATTGGAAGATGATTCAAGATCCTTAAAAAATAGTTCAAATGGGAAATATTATGATTTTTTACATGATGGAGAAGACCCCTGCAATTTTGGAGCATGTTTATAGAGATTTGGCACTTAGAGCCTTCTAAGGGAGTGTGGAGAAGTGAATCAAAACTAGGGTGTTGATCATTCAAGGTGAAGTTTTCAAAGATTGAATCTTATAGAAGAGTTTGAATAGGTATTAGTTAATTATCTAAGCCTATTGGAAGATCCTATAGAGAAATAGGATACTAGGAGGCAAGTGAAGTCTCTTGGAGGGTGTGAAAACAAGCCTTGGAGTTTTATCTTACACCATATTGGTATCAGAGCTTGGTTGATCAAGCTTTTGGTCAATGCATCAATCTTCTGAATCAGTAGGAGAGAATACACCAGCCCAAGCCATGGTGACTAATGCTGAACTAGCAAAGAAGGTTGAGGAACAAGAAGAGGATAACAATTTGTTAAGACAAAGAATAGCTCAAATGGAGCAACTCTTGGGTGAAGTCCAAGACAAAGCTGATAGGGTCAAAGAAAAGATTGACCTTAAAGAAGAAGCTGAATCAAAGGAGAAGGAAGTAGAGTTGGAGGAAGAAGCATCGGCTCCTGATCCTATTCTTCCTGAAGAGCCATTCTTGAAAGCATTGAAGTCATTGAGTGGCAAGGCTTTAGAAGGTGTTCCACTTTTTAGTGGACAAATGGATCCAGATTCAGTTGTGGATTGGATAGACAGCATTGAGAACCATTTTGAATGTGATGGTATCTCTGAAGAACAAAAGGTAATGGTGGCCAAGTCTAGACTAAGAGGTTCAGCTCTTACTTGATGGAAGTTTGTGCAAACCGAGAGGGAAAAGGATGGTAAAGGTCCTATTGTGACATGGAAGGGTATGGTATCCAAAGTCAAGCAAACATATCTTTCTGATGACTATGAAGTCCAAAAGCATAGAAGGAGACAAAATCTTAGGCAAAAAGATTTGGATGTCCAAGCATATACTGAGGAGTTTCAAAAACTGTGTTTGAGGTCCAAGGTAGTTGAGGATGAGAGCATCAAGCTAGCAAGGTATTTGAATGGTCTCAAATGGTCTATTCAAGAAGAGATGAGCCTAGTGAACTTCAAATCCATTAGGAAATTCTATCAAATGGCCTTGAAGATATAGGAGAAGAGCAAGAGAAAGCAAGATAGCTCCAAAGGTAAAGGCAAAGGAAAAGATACAAAAGGTCAAAGAGGTGGCTATGGTGGAAGAAGTTCTGATTCTAGAGCTCAAGGTGAGGTAAAATTCAGTGAGCAGCAAGAAGGAAGCTCAAGTAGAGGTGGTAGAGGAAGGAATTCTAACTCTAACTTTAGAGGAAGAAGTGGTGGTTCTTCACAAAGTGGAAGAGGCAATTATTTTTCCAATATGAAGTGCTACTATTGCAATCAAATGGGGCACCCTGCCTATAGATGCCCTGAGAAAGGTGGCTCATCACAAGGAGGTGATAAGAGAGCTAACCTTGTTCATGAAGACACTAATGTAGCAGCTAAACATTTTGAGATTCCATTAAATTCAGAGGAAGGGGAGAACCTCATGATGAGGAGAACTCTAATCAAGGAACCGGTGAAGGAGGAGCCAAGCCAAAGAAGATCTTTGTTTAGAATCAAATGCAAGATAATGGGAAAAGTATGTAGGGTCATTATTGATTCAGGATCTACTGATAATATAGTGTCAGAAGAAGCAGTCAGCAAGCTCAAATTGAAAAGGATATCCCATACCAATCCTTACAAGGTCACTTGGCTCAATAAGGGTCAACATGTGTTAGTAAATGAACAAGCATGGGTGGAGTTCTCCATTGGAAGGTACAAAGACAAAGTTTTATGTGATGTGTTGCCTATGGATGCATGTCATTTGCTCCTAGGTAGACCTTGGCAATTTTCCCGTCAAGCCATACATGATGGAGGAAAGAATTCCTATTCTTTCAAGAAGGATAATACTACCTTCAAAATTCAGTCATTGTTGGAGGATGCTGAAGTAAAGATAGCAGGTCCAAATGTTCTTATGGTAGGTGAAAAAGAGTTCCTACAAACCATGGAAGAAGGTGAAGGCATAGGGTATGCATTGATGTTGAAACCAAGAGAAGGAGATGAAGACAAGGTGACTAAGAAGACTGGATTACCAAAGGAGATTCAAGGTATGTTGCAAACTTATCAAGGCATTGTAAGTGATGGTCAACCTTCAGCCTTACCCCCTCAAAGAGCCATAAGTCATAGGATAGACCTTATCCTAGGAGCTACCCTACCTAACAAAGCAGCCTATAAGATGACCCCTCAACAAAATGAGGAAATAGCAAGGCAAATACAAGAGCTCTTAGACCAAGGCCTAATTAGAAAGAGTATTAGTCCATGTGTTGTACCCACCGTACTTGCACCTAAGAAGGGAGGAAATTGGAGGCTATGTACTGATTCAAGGGCTATCAATAGGATAACCATAAGGTATAGGTTCCCTATCCCTAGGATTGAAGACTTAATGGATTGTTTAAGTGAAGCAAAGTACTATAGCAAGATAGAATTGAAGAGTGGCTATCACCAAATAAGAATCCATGAAGGAGATGAGTGGAAGACAGCCTTCAAGACTAATGAAGGACTGTATGAATGGCTTGTCATGCCATTTGGATTGTCAAATGCCCCCTCTACATTCATGAGGCTCATGAATGAAGTACTCAAGGACTACATAGGCAAGTTTGTAGTTGTATATCTAGATGATATACTGATTTTTAGCAAGACAAAGAGTGAGCATTTGAAACATCTTGATATTGTCTTCAAGAAGCTGCATGAAGAGAAGTTGATGATCAATTTGGAGAAGTGTGAGTTCATCAAATTAGAACTGGTATATCTTGGGTTTTTTTTATCTCATGGCAATCTGAAAATGGATAAGAGCAAGGTAGAGGCTATCATGAATTGGCCTACTCCAAGGTCAGCAACTGAGGTAAGGAGTTTTAATGGTCTTGCACAATACTATAGGAAGTTTATAAGACAATTTAGTGCAATTTGTGCTCCTATGTTGGATACTATCAGAGGAGGAATGAAAACCAAGTTTGTGTGGAATGAAGATGCTAACAAGAGCTTTGAGTTGTTGAAGGAAAGAATAGCTACCCAACCTATTTTGGTGCTACCAAGCTTTGAGAAGCTATTCACCATTGAATGTGATGCTAGCAATGTAGCAATTGGGGCTGTTTTAGGCCAAGAGGGTAGACCGATGGCTTTCCATTCTGAGAAGTTAAGTGAGGCTAAGAGGAAGTACTCCTCATATGACTCAGAGATGTATGCATTGGTCCAAGCTCTAAGAAAATGGAGGCACTACTTGCTTCCCAAGGAGTTCATTGTGTATTCAGACAATCAAGCACTTAGCTTCCTGAATTCACAAGAGAAGTTGAGTCACAAGCACATGAAGTGGGTTGAGTACCTACAAGCCTACACCTTCCATATCAAGCACAAGAATGGTGTACTAAACAAGGTGGCTGATTCATTGTCAAGAAGAACCCTCACACTACAAGAAATCCAGTTGAAAAGCATGGGGATAGATCATTTCAAGGATCTATATGTAGATGATGAGGACTTTGCTAACATCTATAAGGTATGTGTTGAATACAAGAATCATTTTCATAGCAAATATGCTGATTATACTTTGCAAAGTGATCTCTTGTTCAAAGGGAATCAATTGTGTGTTCCTAGAGGTTCTATTAGAGAGAATTTAATTCAAGAAAAGCATAATGGTGCTTTGAGTGGTCACTTTGGGATCACTAAGACTCAAGACCTTGTTTCACGGTTTTGCTTTTGGCCTAGAATGAATCTTGATGTTAGGAGGTATGTGGAGAGTTTTCTAGTATGTCAAAAAGCCAAGGGAACTTCAACAAATGCTGGTCTTTACCAACCACTACCTATTCCTACTAGGCCATGGGAATGCTTAAGCATGGATTTTGTAGTTGGGTTCCCAAGACAAGACAAGGAATGGATAGTGTGTATGTGGTTGTGGATAGATTTAGGAAGATGGCTCACTTTGTGCCATGCAATACTACACATGATGCAAGTCAAATAGCATCTATATTCTTCAAAGAGATAGTGAGAATACATGGACTACCAATCAGCATTGTTTCAGACAAAGACACAAAATTTATGAGTCATTTTTGGAAGACTCTTTGGCAAAGATTGGGAACTAACTTATCCTTTGGGTCATCCTACCATCCCCAAACCGATCGTCAAATTGAGGTTGTTAATAGAAGTCTTGGAAACCTTCTAAGATGCCTAACTAAGGAGTATGGACAGCAATGGGATCAGTTGATTGGGCAAGCTGAATATGCCTATAATGACACCATAAATAGATCAACCGGCAAGAGTCCATTTGAAATTGTATATGGCCTACATCCTAGAGGTTTCTATGAGTTGAGAGATTTAAAATATGGAGTCAAGGAAAGTGCATATGCTAATGACTTTGCATTTTCTATGCAAGAAGTTCATGAAACAGTGAGGAAAACATTTACAGAGAACACTATAAAACATAAAGCCAAAGTGGATGAAAGTAGAAGGATAGTTGATTTTAATGTTGGTGACTTGGTTATGGTGCATCTCAACAAGTCAAGACTACAAAAAGGAGTCCCCCACAAGCTACAAATGAGAAGGATAGGACCCTGTCCTATATTGGCTAAATATGGTGACAATGCATTCAAGGTTGAACTGTCGGAAGACAGTGGATTGTCACCCATTTTTAATATTGCTGACTTAGTCCATCATAAAGGACCACAACAAGACATGGATCAGACTCTTCATGAAGTGATCAGAGATTTGGAGGATCTCCAATTACCTACTGCTACAGTCATAGGCCCAGACATCGTACTAGATACAAGAGTCTATAAAAAGACAAGGACTAAAGAGTACAAGGAGAATCTCATTAAAAGGCATGGACAAAATGATGTTGATGCTGTTTGGATAAAAGAATAAGAGTTCAAAAAGATGGGATTTGATCCTACCATCATCAATCCAAGGATGGATTGAACTTCTTATTTTGGGGAGGATGGTGCAGGAGCACCTAGGCTAACCTCTACTAGTTAGTCAATTTTGGCTTGTACTTGACTCTAGCCAAGTCAAGAAGTTAGTGTAATTTGGTTGAGGACCTTAGAAGGTATTGTTTTATGTTGGTTAGGTGAATTATTCACTAGGACTAAGGTCACTAATTAACCTTTGTTTGTTGTTATTTCAATTTCCTAGTGTTAGGAGCTTAGCTTAAGTTGGAGTCTTAAATGTGTTCTAAATACATAATGGTTGTTGTAAAGATTCCATAAAGTCATAAATGGCTTTGGATCCATGAAAAATAGGTGTTTATGAGTCCTAGAATATAGGATTGAGGCACATGACAAAGTTTCCAAGTGTTGAGAAGAAGTTGTCTTCAATTTTGCAATTATTGCAAAAGAGTGCATGCCATTCAGGTATCTTTGGATTCCCTAAGTTATAGAATGGTTATGCTGCATCCAATAGGCCCTGAAATGAAGGAAATGGAATCTAATGAGACCTAATACTCGAACACAAAGTATGATGGAAGTATTGTAATAGTTTAGAGAAAGTTTAGAGAGCTCTGCAAGCATTTTTAACAGATTTTTACTGGTGTTTGTGTTGACAGTCATATTTAATGGACTGAAAAACTAAATATAATTCTTTATTAGTGTTCTATAGGTTCTTTATGAACTTTTTCATTTGGATATCAGGTCATTTTGAGTTCATCTAAGTACTAGTTTTGGGCGTTTTAGTTCAGGCAGTCTATTTTCAGCTTATTTTGAGTAGTTTAGAGAGTCATGACTCCTTCATGAAATCTAACCATGGATAATCATTCATGATAGATGGAAATGGAAGAGGAGTCATTTTTGTATATATTTTTAGGAGTTAGGAGTTGTGAAAGCATGAAGAACTATATATTATGCTAGGCCCTAGGCGAGTTTGTGCAACCCGGTTAGAGGTTTAGAGGTGAAAAGAGTGAAGAAACATTGTATGGTTGTACGTATCCGTACTGCTCCAGGAATTTTTCATGAAGATAAACATCATATCTATCCATTCTATTCATATAGGAGTCATACCAGTCATTTAGGATTTACTTTGAGAAAGTTTTCTATCAAAACCACAGTTCAGTCCTAGAAATCAGGCCTATTAGGCATCTTGTCCTTATTTATAGGAACCCCCTGTACGATCACTTTCAGACCCAGAACCCTTAATGAAAGTTTTAAAAATTCCAAAATGGTATCCAAATAAAGTTTTATTTTTTTGAGTTGTTTGGAAAAAATTTACTAAAAAGGGGGAAAACGGACTGGTGAAGACTACAAGGAAATAAACCTATTTTAAGGTCTCTACATGATGAATTGCTGAAGCTGATTGGAAGATGATTCAAGATCCTTCCAAAATAGTTCAAATGGGAAATATTATGATTTTTTACATGATGGAGAAGACCCCTTCAATTTTGGAGCATGTTTATAGAGATTTGGCACTTAGAGCCTTCTAAGGGAGTGTGGAGAAGTGAATCAAAACTAGGGTGTTGATCATTCAAGGTGAAGTTTTCAGATATTGAATCTTATAGAAGAGTTTGAATAGGTCTTATTTAATGATCTAAGCCTATTGGAAGATCCTATAGAGAAATAGGATACTAGGAGGCAAGTGAAGTCTCTTGGAGGGTGTGAAAACAAGCCTTGGAGTTTTATCTTACACCAGGATTGATGGAAAAGGAATCACTTTCTTGATCACCTTTTGTCTCCTATTCACCATAATCTTAATCTTCCTTCCTTTGGGTGTGGAGGGGAGGCTTTTCTACCTGTCAAGGTGGGGAAACCTTTTGTAGTTATATTTCTATTTGGCCTTGTGAAATTGGTGACACTTGAGGATCACCTTGGGCTTGTGTGGATTTTACATTTTCTAGCCCTTGTATGTTTTCTCCTCCTTGTTGTGGAGGTACCAAAATTTCTCCCTCTTCTGATTTAGCTCATTTTGGAGAATTCCTCTTTCTCTTGCCCTAACCTTTCCCTTTTTGAGCTCAATAATAACCAACCAGCCTATCAAGTTGGTGCATCGTTTATGGCCTTACTGGCGATTGAGTTGTAAATGTAGGGATGGTGACCTTTTTCCCTCTACCTTTGGTTGGATGGGCTTGTGCATGAAAGATCGCAGTCTCAAGAATTGGATCAAATTTGAATGGTTTCTTGATCCAATCGTACATCAATTTGATGATGTGCCTCACCCTATGGTTGATGTCCAATTTTTCTTCCTTGTCAACCTTGACATTCATAATAGGTCATTCACCAATCTTATCCCTATTAAACAAAGGATCAAGCAACTGTTCTGTGTCTTATTGTGCAATCTTTAATGAAATCTTTATCTTCAAAGCCTTCTCTACCAAATACAAAGTCATCCTACAATAATCCTTGATACAAACATCATAGTCATTTGTTGCATTCATCTAATGATCTTCAATGGCTTCTTCATGTTGAAATGTTTTTCCCGCCAAGTACTGCACTCTTTCGATATTGTCAAAATATGGCTATAGAGAATTATACTCTTCTAAGGGAATATTGATCCCATTCACATTCAAAAGAGGGGATATATTGCCTCTAGCCTACCTAAAAAGGTCTTATAGTCATAGGCTAGGTCCAACATGGTTTATGTTGTTTTCTAACTCTGTCATATGCAAACAAGAGTTGTTAGGAGATCTCTAGGAGAATAAGCTTGTCGCTGGGATACCTAGGGACCTTCTTAGGTTTGAGAGTTGTTCATACTACCCTTAGATATGAAAATGTATAGAACTAGATATAATATGCTCTGACTAGGGATATCTATGTAGTTGCCTACTCTAATATTCTTTTTGCATAATCTCCTTCTATAAACTAAATTATGGAAAAAATGAAAGTATCATTCACAATTCTATATTCTTTGCTTTGCTCTAAAATCCTTTTCTTCACCAATTAAGGGTATATAATATATGGCCATGCATTGGCATCCTGCATACTACCCCTCTTGTAGAGCCTCGGATAATCTGTTGCACTCGCGGCTAACAAGTACACCAAGTATGATGTCATGTAGAATCTCTTGTTGTTCTTTGTCACCACAAACTGTTCACCCAAATTCTAACTGAGATAGTCGCCCAATCTAGTGGCATCTCCACTTTCTTTATTGTTTCAAGAAAATGCACCATGAAAATGTTCAGGTGTCTGGCTGACAACAAACCCATTACTCTAATTAAGAGTGTGATTGAGTACCCAATGTCTTCCTTCATGTACCCTCTTGTCATGCCTACTTTGCTAGTTTTCTTTCCCAAAGGAATCTTCTCTATAAGGTATGAGGACTGGATAATCTTTGAAGCTTCATCAATGTGTTCCCAGTACCATCTCTTTTCTTTCTCATAGGTTAGCCAAATGAACTAATCTACCCTTGGGAGATGGAATAATTTATCGATGTTCTTGGGTCATAGATCGAGGACAATCTCTCTTGTTATGCTCTTAACTACCCTCTCTTCAGGAACAAAATGTTCT
Organism: Cupressus sempervirens; assembly: GCA_028749045.1. Classification (NCBI taxonomy): domain Eukaryota; kingdom Viridiplantae; phylum Streptophyta; class Pinopsida; order Cupressales; family Cupressaceae; genus Cupressus; species Cupressus sempervirens. Next base: position 24,954,763 of record CM053785.1, on the reverse strand, counting down.
ATGAGTGGCATGATCAACTCTAAAGACTACATTGATACTGGGTGTGATGTTGCATTAATGAGCCCTAATCAAATTAATGCAGAGATCATCTGGGACCTCTCAATTGGTTTGTTTCATAGCTTTAAGAATTCTCCCAAATCCATATGACCCAAACTTGTATCTCAAATCTTTGAGTTATCATCTTGAAATCATGACTTAGTGGGAATGCCCTAGAATTTGAACACTACTAGTTTTGGTGTCATTTTCTTGCCAAGGGAGGATGAAGAAGATGTCATTATATCTACAAAAAAGAACATCCATTAGCTTTGTAATTAAAGAAAAATGAATCAATTCAGACCCAAGAACTGACTCACACAAAAACTAAAAATGATTGTTTAAAAAACCTAAAAATACTTTTCAAATCCTAAGATGCCAGAATTGGCACATCATGCACACCTAACAGGTGTGCCTAATGCGCCTTTTCTTGTTTTTGCAAGTCTTAAAGTGTTGTGCATTAGCACATCTTATTGGGTACGTTGATGTGCAACCCATTCGAAGATTTGTGCGAAGGGTTGAAGGAATTTAGGTGTGCATCAATGCACTTGATTAGGTATGTTGATGCACACCTAAATTCCTTTTAGGTTTCTTTATTTTTTATTTTTTAAGTTTCTTTTTTTGTGAAATCAAATTGGGTGTGCATCAACACACCCAGGAAGGTGCATTGATGCGCACCAATTTTGTGTTTTCATTTTGTATTTTGTGTAGTACGTCAGGCAAAGTGAGGAAGGAGGCGTGGTGTACCACACCTGTTCAAGTGCGGTGATGTAGCCAAAGCAAGGCAGAGAGAAAAAAATGTGAGGAAGGAGGGGACCCCCCCACTTATACAGACATATTGGACCCTTTTGGTGCAGTTGCACAGGTGCACAACTATGCAGCTACACATGATAATGCAGAAATACCATATTTTGGCACACTAGTGCACCTAGGGAGGTGTATTGGTGTGCCTCTAGATTTTTCAAAGTGACTCAATCCTTTAGAATTCTAATTTTTTCATCTTTTTGGAACCACAACAGATTCTTTGACATATTTATTGTGCTTGTGTTGTCATAATGTATGATAACAGGTTCACTAAACTCTATCCTTATATCCTTCAACATCTACTTCATGCAAACAACTTGATTACAATTTTTTGTTGCTACAACATATTCTACTTTTGTTTTACTTTGTGAGATAAATTCCTACTTCTTGCTTAGCCAAGAAACCAATCTACCTCCAAGAAAGAAGGCTTCACCACTAGTTCTATTTCTGTCATCCATACTAGCTGCCCAATCAACATCAATATAAGCATGTAAAGTAAAATCATTAGATTTGTCATATCACAATTGAAACTTAGGTGTTCCTTTTAGGTATCTAAATATCCTTTTGATTGTTGTGTAATTTGCTTCTCTGGGGTCAGCTTGAAATCTTGCAAAATTTATAACTACATTTGCTATATCTAGCCTTGTGTGAATCAAATATTGCAATCCAATCATAGATCTGTACTTCTTCTACTCAATAGTAGGTGTCTAATCCTTTGTTGATAACTTGTGTCTAGTTACCATAGGTGTTCCAATGGGTTTACATATATCCAAACCAAACCTTTTTAGTAGATCTTTAAAATACTTAGTCTAAGAAATAAAGATTCCTTGTTTATCCTACACAATCTCTAATCCTAAAAAATATTTCATTTCTCCTATCATGCTCATTTCAAATTCCTTCTTCATTTCTTCTAAAAACTTGTCACTTTCATCATCATTTCCTCCAATTATGATATCATCAACAAATATTACCAAGATCATTAATCCATAATCAATTTCTTTCAAATATAGATTATTATCTAGCATACCTTTGGTACAACCAAGCTTTTTCAAATGTTTGTCCAACCTTACGTACAAGGTTTTGGGTGCTTGCTTCAAGCCATACAATATTTTCTCCAATTTTCATATCATGTCCTTGTCATCTATTAAAGAACAACCTTTAGGCTATTCTATGTATATCTCTTCTTCAAGTTCTCCATTTAGAAATGTTGATTTAACATCCATATGATACACATTGAATTTCTTATATTCTGCATATGCTAAGAATAACCTTACTACTTCTATTCTTGTCATAGGAGCATAGGTTTTTTCATAGTCTATTCCTTCTTGTTGTGAGTAACCTTTACATACCAATCTTTCTTTTTTCCTTACATCTTCACCTTGTTCATTTATCTTGTTTCTGAATACCCATTTTGTTCCTATCACATTCTTGTCAGCTAGTCTAGGGACCAATTCCTATGTCTCATTCTTCACTATCTAATCCAATTATTCTTTCATAGCTTGCTTCCAATAGTCATCTTTACATGCTTCATCTGCATTATTTGGTTCAACTTGAGATATCAAACATAGTTCTTCATTGATTCTGCTTCTTGTCATCACACCTTTATGTTTTCTTCTGATGATCTACTCAAGTGGATGATTCTTTGTCATATTCTTACCTGAAGTAGGAGTTGTTATCTCAACTTTTAGCTTTGTTGAAGGTTCTGAGCTTTGTTCCTGCCTTAGCTCTCCTTCATTATGCAAATCATTGTTAGTCTCAAAGAATACTTCATCATTCCTTAGTTTAGTAACAATATTCTCATTATCTGAATTGTAGGGTAAAAGCACAGATCTACGTCACCGTTTAAAATACCAAAACCTGTTTTGGTCAAATCACATTTCTCTATCAAAACTTAATTTTTTTCAAAAACTAAAAATACCCTTTTATATATCTAAAATTCAATATCATCATTATGTTAGATTTTGCGTGTTTTGATTAGTTATAATATTTAAAATTTCAAAATATTATAAGTTGATATTTTAAAATTTCAAAAGATGCTCCCTCAAAAAACAATAAACAAAAAGTAAATAATATCAAAAAAAATTAAAATTATATTTATCTCTATAGAAGAGAGTCCTCTTCACTAATATGTATTTTTTTTTTCTAGAAGGTGTAGATTTGATAGGGAAGTTTTGACAGGATAAAAAATTTGCTAGATTTTGATAAGGTCGAGCTTGAGTACTTCTAACAAAGAAAATATACATAAAAAATAATGATTTCTTTTTTTGTTCCCTAGCTATACATGTCATCTATAAGATATTTTTAAATCAAAACAAGAAAAGATGATTTGCATATACTTGTTTGACGGGAACTACACCCTATATTTTTTATAGTTAAAAAAGGTACTTCAAAATAAAAGAAAATGAATAAATTCTTACTAAAAAGAATTATAAAAATGTTAGGCATAAAATTCATCCAATTCTACACATTTCATCAGTTTACATCATTTTCAAATTTTAAACACAAATACCATTTTTTTGTCATTAATGTTGAACTATCACATTCTTATATCTTGTTTCTTTATAAAAGGTGACACAGGTTTGTGATTTTACTCTATAGTCAACTATTCTTTCTTGTATCCTAAATTTCTCATCAACTCTTACATTTGCACTTTCAACAATTGTCTTAGTTCTCAAATTATAACATCTATAGGCCTTTCTTTTCAATGAATAACCAAGAAACATACCTTCATTGCATCTAGCATCAAACTTACCAATATCATCATATCATTTGATATAACATTTACTACCAAAAATTTTGAAATACTTAATTGTAGGTGAGTGACCAAACCAGAGTTCATAAGAGGTCTTGTTTGTGTCTTTCCTAACTTTCACTCTATTCATAGTGTAGACAACTATATTCACAACTTCTCTCCAAAACATCTTGGATACATCATTCTTAGCTAACATAACTCTTGTTACTTCTGTTGCTGACCTATTTCTTCTCTCTGCAATGCCATTTTGTTTAGGGTTCTCGTTGATGACAACTATCTTTTTATTCCATTAGCTCCACAAAACATGTTAAACTCATTCGACATAAATTTTCCTCCTCTATTTGATCTTAAAAATTCAATATTTATACCTAATTCATTCTCAACTCTATTCTTGAATATCTTGAACTTATCAAATGCCTCAAATTCTTCTTTAAGAAATGCAATGTACATCATTCTAGAAAATTCATCAACTAAAATCATGAAATATCTTTCATCATAGATTCCTTTAGTCTTCATAGGGCCACTAAGATCTATATGTATAATCTCCAATTTCATTGTAGTAGTAAACTTCTTCCTGGGAAAAGAAGTTATATTATGCTTTGCCAATACACACTGCTTGCAAATTGTGTTAGTAGGCGTTATAATCTTAAGAAAATCTCTAACTACAAATATACTACTAGTCTTTACAATGTTGTCAATGTTTTTATGAAAAAATCTCTTATGCCATAACCAACTGTCAACTACCTTTGCAATGAAACATGTCATTTTAGTAATATTCAACTACAAGACATTACCTCTAGATCTAGTTCCTATTCTAATTACCTTTCCATCTTTGTCTTTGATCATGCATGTCTTCTCTATGAACTGTAACCGATACCCTTTATCCACTAGTTGTCCAACACTTAGAAGATTGTGTTTCAAGCCATCAACAAAAGATACATCCTCGGTATTAGTCTTACCATCAAGAGTTATAGATCCAATACCTTTAACATGGCATGTTGCATTGTTTCCAACTCTGACAATGCCTCCATCATGACTTTTGAAGTCAACAAACTTGTTCATATCACCAGTCATATGATGTGAACAACCATTGTTAATTATCTAATCAAATTTCTTTTCAAACTGTGATACCAAAGCCATTTTCTCCAAAATGTCTTCTTTAATAGCTATAAATCCTAATTCATCATCACTAGCACTTATTGCTTGTTCATTAGAATCATCTTCTTCATTTGCATATAAACACTCTCTATCTTTTCTAGGTTTGAAATTTTCTCTATACATTTTCTCTCTTTTAGGACACTTAGATGCATAATGGCCAAATTCATTACAAGTCCAACATTTAAAGATTTTCTTACCATCATTTTCTCTTCTTACTAGAAGGGCTACTCCTTCTTCTATCTTTCTGTCCTCATCAAACGTGATACTGCTAGCAAAGTCTCCTCTAGAACTTGTGCTCCTCAATAAAATAAGTTGAATATTTAAAGCACTAAAAGATGTTTTAGTTATGGTCAATTCTCTAGACTGTCTAAACTCATTCTCAATTGCTTCAAGTCTCCCATGTAATGTTTCCTTTGTGAAATATTTGGTACAAGAGATCAACAACTGAATCATTTGAATAGCTAGCTTAAATTGTGGTATTAAGCTCTTCAATATCTTCCATATCACCTCATCATCTTTCTTGGTTCCTCCTTGAGATCTAATACATGCAGTAATCTCCAATATCCTTCCTACATATGTTCTTATAGATTCATCTTCCATCATTTTAGCATCTTGAAATGCACAAATCCAACTTTGTAACCTCAATCTCTTAGAATTTTCATCACCTTCAAAACTATTTTCCAAAGCTTTCCAAATCATATAAGAAGTAATAAGTGACTTTACCTTGTTGTACTCAATTTCAGGAAGTGCAGACTATAGTGCTTCTCTAGCTCTCATGTCGCACATGAAAAGTTCCCTTTCTTCCTCAATACTAGGTTCCAAATCTTTTTTAGCAATAATTATCTTTTCTGATTTTGTCAAAATCAAATATCTTGAACCCATATACAATACATGTGTCTTCATCTTTTCCTTCCAGCTGTCATAATTTTTCACGAACTTTGGACTGTCTTTTTAGAATGTGTTTGCTATGGATCTCCCAAAATTGTTAAACTTTATCTTCAAGGACCTAATGCTTTGATACCAATTGTTAGAAACAATAGTCCACCATGATTATTGTGGGGGGGGTGTGAATCAGTTATCGAATAATTAAAATATTTATCCACCTTAAATAATCTTAACCATTCAACCAAAGTAAACAACAACCATAACAAGATCCACAAACACAATTACACTACATATGTTAACTAGAGAAACTCTTGACCAGACAGAAAACACTGGTGGGAATGATTCCAACAAGATGATGTACTAATATAAATATTCCTTGTTAGAGGATGGACCTTGTTAGGAGTCTATTACAATATTTAGTACATATGAGTCCCTTTTAGGAGACTTTGAATCCTTGTTAGAAGATTGCAACCCTGTTCAAAGTTATAGAAGATAAAAGGACCCACTGTCCAATTAGCTTCTAGGGCAAGACCACTAAACTCATTGTCCAACTAATCTCTCAACTATTCCTTGTAGAATAATTGTATGAACTATATTTTAACTTCTTTCCTCTATTTTTTCAACTGAACCAATCATTATTAGACCTTGTAGACTAGGTCACAAACCTTGGATCCAAGTGACAAACTTTGGATCACCCAAAAAAACCTCAGCAACAAAATTTCTTTCACCTTCACTCTACTCTTTTAGAAATAATAGTTCACCAAGATAACTGGGGGGGTGAATCAGTTGTCTAACAATTCAAACATTGATCTTATTTAAATAAACTTAAACATTCAACCAAAATAAACAACAACCATAATAATATGCACATAGATAATTACTCCATCTATGTTAACTAGGGAAAACCCCAGTAGTAATGATGCCCACAAGATGATGTACTAATATAAATATTCATTTTTAGAGGATGGACCCTGTTGGGAGTCTATTACAACATTTAGTACATATGAGTCCTTGTTAGGAGAATTTGAATCCTTGTTAGGAGATTCCAACACTGTTATGAGTTGTGACAACCCTATTAGAATTTTTAGTACAATGTACAAAAGAAGAGCTTATTGTCCAAACATGCAATTTCAATTACAAGAAGAGCTCACTACCCAAACAAGTAATTTATTGTTAAGTTCTTCTTTCATCTATTGTGTCAACCAAACCAATCAATGTCAGACCTTGTAGACTAGGTCACGAACCTCAAATCCAAATATCAAAGCTCATATCACACAATCAAACCTTGACAATGAAGTTTCCTTCACTTCTGCCCTACTTTGCTCAACTTTGCATTCTGCTCTTTGTGTTGCTTATAATTACTTCGCATCTATATCCATGATAAGGGAAAATATCCCTCCTTTATATCAAATACATAAAATAATTCTCTAAGTTGGCTATTAAACCTTCTCAACTAATTATTATAGCACCACATTAAGAACATGTTACACTTAACGATAACATTGTTCTTTTTCCTTGTAGCTTGAATAAATTTTTGTACACATAATATTATGATGAGTGAACTTAGCTATGTCACCATCAACATGTATTCTTCACATCCTCAACCTCAATTCTTAGAATAAAAATTCTTTTAAGAGATATAACAAGTTTACAAGAACACACCTCTATAAATTATATCTCAGAAAAATCATCACTAAAACTTACATAACTTCTTCTAGACTTAACATTTCTTTACCTGATGTTAACTGCATATACTAGATACTCAAAAGCATCTCCCATAACCTCAGATAGTGATAATACTCAACTTTTCATCTGTACCAACTTGATCTTTCTATTGTTCTTCCATCAAATACCATAGAAGATTTCTATGTTCACATCAATGAAAAACTCAGACATGAATGTAACATATCATCATCTACAATATTCACCATAGGAAAAATTTCAGCATTCATATTTCCAAAAATCTCCCCCTTTGGCATTGATGGCAATATAGATGAAAAACATCTAGCTCCAAGAATACCAACTACAAAAGATTGTTAATCTTTCTTCTCAAATCCTCTTCATCAATCATTCTCCCCCATTGATATACCTCAATGTGAATTCCATCAAACTGTGATTCCATGATTTACTTCTTTCGAACATGATGTACTTGTTCTTCATGCTAACTATTTTTTTCATGATAATTTCTCCCACATTGACATCAATGTTAAAGGTTTTAGTAATCATCAAATTTCTTCTTAGCTCAAGTGTCTAAAGACACTATGAAAAACAACATCCAACAAGAGTCCTAGATGACTCTGTCCATCATAGATACTCCTCCATTTAGGAAGCATCAACATTCAGTCTGGACAAACAATGGTGCTCTGTTACATTGGACTGATGCACTCTTGCATCTTCTACTCATATGTAGGAAGGGGCATAGCCCCTAGCATACCTCACAAACACTCAAAATTTTGTTTGGGAAGAGGCTTAGTGAAAATATCTACAATCCACTCTTTAGTGCTTACATACTCCAATATAATTTCCTTTTTTGCAACTTTCTCTCTCAACATGTAATACTTGATAGAAATGTGCTTGGTCTTAGAATGCAACACTGGATTCTTAGACATATTTACTGTGCTTGTGTTATCACAAAAAATAACAACAGGTTCACTAAATTATATCTTTATATCCTTCAACATCTATTTCATCCAAAAAAAATTGATTACAAATGTTTGTTGCTACAACATATTTTGCTTCTACTCTACTGTTTAAGGTACAATCCTACTTCTTTCTTAGCCAAGAAACCAATCTTCCTCCAAGAAAGAAGGCTCCTACATTGGTGCTCTTTTTGTCATCCATATTGCCTTCCCAATCAGCATTAGTGTAAGCATATAGAGTGAAATCATTAGATTTATCATACCACAATCTGAACTCTAGTGTTCCTTTCAAGTATCTAAATATCCTTTTTATTGTTGCATAATGTGCTTCTCTGAGATAAGCCTAAAATCTTGCAGCAATTCCTACTCCATTGGCTATATCAGGACTTGTGTGAGTCAGATATTGCAAACCTCCAATTATAGATCTGTACTTCTTCTTCTCAACAGTAGGTGTTTCATCATTTGTAGATAACTTATCTCTAGTTACCATATGTGTTCCAACAAGTTTACATGTTTCCAAACCAAACCTTTTCAATAAATCCCTCAAGTACTTAGTCTAAGAAATAAATATTCCTTCTTTATCTCATACAATCTATAATCCTAGAAAATATTTCATTTCTTCTACAAACTTGTTACTTTCATCATCATTTCCTCCAAATACGATATCATCAACAAATATTACCAAAATCATTAATCCATCATCAATTTCTTTCCAATAAAGATTTCTATATGCCATACCTTTGCTATATCCAAGGTTTGTCAAATACTTGTCTAACCTTGCATACTAGGTTTTGGGTGTTTTCTTTAAGCCATACAATGCTTTCTTCAATTTGCATACTATGTTCTTTTCATCTAGTAAAGGACAACCTTTAGGCTTCCCTATGTACACTTCTTCTTCAAGTTTTCCATTCAAAAATGTTGACTTGACATCCATCTTATACACTTTGAATTTCTTATATGTTGCATATGCTAAGAATAGCCTTACTCCTATTCTTTCCATAGGAGCATAGGTCTCATCATAGTCTATTCCTTCTTGCTACGAGTAACCTTTACATACCAATCTTGCCTTGTTCCTTAAAACTTCTCCTTGTTCATTTATCTTGTTTCTAAATACCCATTTAGTTCCTATCACATTCTTGTTTGCCAATTTGGGGTCCAATTCTCATGTCTCATTCTTTACTATCTAATCTAATTACTCTTTCATAACTTGTTTCCAATGATAATCTTCAAATGCTTCATTTGAATTCTTAGGTTCAACTTGAGATATCAAACATAGTTCTTCATTGACTCTGCTTCTTGTCATCACACCTTTATCTCTACTTCAGATGATCTGCTTAGGTGGATGATTCTTTGTCATATTTTTACTTGAAGTAGGAGTTGTTATCTCAACTTGTCTCTATTGAAGGTTTCAAGCTTTGTTCCTACCTTGGCTCTCCTTCATTCTACAAATCATTTTTAGTCTCAAGAAATACTTCATCATTCCTTGGTTTAGTAACAATATCATCATTTGAATTATAATCAACTATTCTTTCTTGTATCCTAAATTTCTCACATTTTCACTTTCTATAATAGTCTTAGTTCTTAGATCATAACATATATAAGCCTTGATCTTCAATGAATAACCAAGAAACATACCTTCATCACTTCTAGCATCAAAGTTACCAACATCGTCTTTTGATATAATACTTACTGCCAAAAATTTTGAACTACTTAACTATAGGTTAGTGACCAAACCACAGTTCATAAGAGGTCTTATTTGTGTCTTTCCTAACTTATACTTTGTTCATAGTGTAGCTTGTGTATTCACAACTTCTCTCTAAAACATCTTGGATACATTATTCTCAACTAACATAGCTCTTGTTGCTTTTGTTACTGACATGTTTCTTCTCTCTGCTATACCATTCTGTTTAGGGATTCTTAGAGATGATAATTGTCTTTTGATTCCATTAGCTTTGCAAAACATGTTAAATTCATTTAAAGTAAACTCTCCTCCTCTGTCTAATTTGAAACATTTAAACTCCATGCCTGATTCATTCTCAACTCTATTCTTGAATATCTTGAACTTATCAAATGCCGCATATTTCTCTTATAGAAATGCAACCCACATCATTTTAGAAAAGTCATCAACTAAAATCATGAATTACCTTTCATCATAGAATCCTTTACTCTTTATAGGACTACTAAGATCTGTGTGTACAATCTCCAATTCTGCTATAGTAGTAAACTTCTTGCAGGAAAATGAAGTTCTATTACACTTTTCCAAAACACGCTCTTGCAAATTGTGTTAGTAGGCTTTACAATCTTAGGAAAATCTCTAACTACAAACATACTACTAGTCTTCACAATGTTGTCAAAGTTTATATGAAAAAATCTCTTATTCTATATCCAACTGTCATCTACCTTAGCAACCAAACATGTCATTTTAGTACAATTCAACTAAAATACGTTACCTCTAGATCTGGTTCTTGTTCCAATTACCTTTCTATCTTTGTCTCTAATCATGCATGTCTTCTCTATTAATTTTCTACAATTTTTCTATCTTTTAGGACACTTAGATGCATAATGACCATATTCATCAGAAGTCCAACATTTAAAGGTTTTCTTACCACCTTTTTATCTTCTTACCAAAAGGGCTACTCTTTATTCAATCTTTCTGTCCTCATCTAATCTACTACTGCTAGCATAATCTCCTGTAGCACTTGTGCTCCTTGATAGACCAAGTCGAATATTCAAGGCACTGGAAGCTATTTTAGTTATGGTCAATTCTCTGGACTATCTAAGTTCATTCTCAAATGCTTCAAGTCTTTTAATCAATGTCTCCTTTGTGAAATCTTTAGTACAAGATATCAACAACTGTATCCTTTGAACTACTGACTTAAATTATGATGTTAAGTTCTTCAATACCTTCTATATGACCTCATCATCTTCTTTTGTTCCTCCTTGAGATCTAATACTTGTAGTAATTTCTAATATTCTACCTACATATGATCTTACTTCCATCATTTTAATATCTTGAAATGTACAAATCAAACTTTGTAGCCTTAATTTCTTAGAATGTTCATCACCTCCAAAACTAGTTTCCAAAGCTTTTCAAATCAAATGTGAAGTAGCAAGTGACTTTACTTCATTGTATTCAATTTTAGGAAGTGTAGTCAATAAGGCTTCTCTAGCTCTCATGTCACACATAATAAGATCTCTTTCTTCCTCAGTACAAGTTTCCAAATCTTTCTTAGCAATGATTGTCTTTAGATTTCTGGACCTATACACAATAGATTTGTCTTCATATTTTCCTTCCAGCTATCATAATTTGTACCATCAAACTTAAAACTATCTTTTTTAAACATGCTTGTCATGGATCTCCCAAAGTTGTTAAAATTTATGTTCAAAGACTTGATGCTTTGATACCAACTATTATAAACAATAGTCCACCAAGATAATTTAGAGGGGGGGTGGGGTGAATCAGTTATCCAACAATCAAAATATTTATATTCTTTAAATAAACTTAACCATTTAGCCAAAGTAAGCATCAACCATAACAATATGCACATAGACAATTACACTAGATATGTTAACTAGGGAAACCCTTGATCAGAGGGAAAACCCCGGTGAGAATGATGCCCACAAGATGATCTACTAATATAAATATTTCTTGTTAGAGGATGAACCCTGTTAGGGGTCTATTACAACATTTAGTACATATGAGTCCCTATTAGGAGACTTTGAATCCTTATTAGGAGATTCCAACCCTGTTAGGAGTTCTAGTACAATGTATGCAAGAGGAGCTCACTGCTCAAACATGATATTTCAATTACAAGAAGAGCTCACTACCCAAACAATTAATTTATTGTTAATTTCCTCTTTCCTATATTCTATCAACTGAGCCAATCACTATCAAACCTTGTATACTAGGTCATGAACCCCAAATCTAAATATCAAACCTTGAATCACACAATAAAACCTCTACAATAAAGCTTCCTTCACTTCCGCTCTACTCTACTCAAGGTCACATTTCACTCTTTGTGCAACTAATAATTACTTCACATCTATATCCATGATAAGGGAAAATGTCCTTTCTTTATATTGAATCCATAAAATAATTCCCTGAGTCAACTATTAAACCTTCTCAGTTAATTATTATAGGACCACATTAAGAACACATTACACTGGGTGATAACATTAATCTTCTACCTTGCAACTTGAATAACTTTTCGTACATGAAATATTATGATAAGAAAGCTTAGCTACATCATCATCAACATTTCTTCTTCACATCCTTAACCTTGATTCTCATAATAACAATTTTGCTAAGAGATATAAAAAGTTTATTAGAACATGCCTCTATAAACTCTATCTCAGAACAGTCATCACTAAAACTTACATAACTTCTTCCAGACTTAAAATTTCTTCACCTGACATTAACTTAATATATTAGATACTCAAAAGTATCTCCCATAACCTTGGATAGTGATAGTACTCAACTTGCCATCTGTACCAATTTGATATTTCTACTATTCTTTCGTCAGATACCACATAAGACTACTATGTTGACATCAATGAAAAACTCAGTCATGAATGTAACATATCATCATCTACAATATTCCCCATAAGAATATCATCAGCATTCATGTTTCCAACATGCTCTACTTATCTTTGCATTCTGATCTTTGTGTTGCTTACAATCATTCACTTACATCCATACATGATAAAGGAAAATGTCCTTTTTTTATACCGAATCCATACAACAATTTCCTTAGTCAGCTATTACACCTTCTCACTTATTTATTATAGGACCACATTAAGATCATGTTATACTTAGTGATAACATTAATCTTTCACCTTGTAACTTGAATAACTCTCTGTACATGTAACTTTATGATGCGAAAGTTTAGCTATGAAATCTCTATAATGTCTTCTTCACATCTTTAACTTTGGCTTCTTAGAATAATAAATCTGCTAAGAGATACAAGTCTACAAGAACATGCCTTTGTAAACTCTATCTCAAAACAATCTTCACCAAAACTTACATAACTTCTTCTAGACATTAATATCTTATGCTTTTGAGGTTAGCTACATATACTTGACACTTAGTAGTATCTCCCTTAAACCTTGCTTAGTGAAAATGATCAACTGTCTATCTGTACCAACTTGAGCTTTCTATTGTTCTTCTGTCAGATACCACAGAAAACTACTATGTTGACATCAATGAAAAACACAACCATGAATGTAAAATATCATAATGATAATGATCTAATCATGTTTCTACAATTCTCCCCCATAGGAATATCATCAACATTCATGCTTCCAATAGTTTTGTAGGTCCATAGTGCCAAATTGATCTATAAATGCTAGTCTTTCCCTAATTTGTGAACTATTCTATGCAGGATCTTGAGTAATGTCTTATTAGAGGCCTTAACTTGGTTGTTCCCTTGGGGATAGTAGATTGAGGACCAATGTTTTTTGAGGTCCTTGTTCTTGAATTGTCCTCCATTATCAATAACAATGTAGGAAGGAATGCCATAGTGACAAATGATGTGGTTGAGTATAAACAAGACAATATGTTTTCCTATAGTAGTAGATAGTGACATAGCCTCAACCCATTTGGTGAAATACTCAGTCGTTGTGATAATGAACTTGTGGGAACTAGATGAACTTGGATGAATTTTCCCTGCCAAGTCAAAGGCCCATTGTTGAAATGGCCAGTATGTAACAAAGGGTATAAGCTAACATTTAGGAGCATGAATTAACTTGCCATGAAGTTGACATTTCTTATAGGACTTAGAATAACAAACAACGTCATCTTGCATGGTTGGCCAGTAATAACCCATCCTAAGCAATTTTTGAGCAAGTGCAAGGCCATTAGAATGTGCCCCAAAAATGTCATAGTGGACTTTGGCTAGTGCCTTTTTGAACTCTTCTAGCTCTAAACACCTAATAAATGTTTTGTCTAGACCTTTCCTATACAAGTCACCAGAGACCAAAGTGTAATGCGAAGCATTGTGAAGGAGTTGGCATTTTGATTGCATATGAATCTTTCAAGAATAACCTGATCATACAAGTAGGAAATAGTAGCATGTAAAGACTCCTATCAAAGGGGAGAACGCATATTGATTTGAAAAATGGAGTTTTAGGTTGCTCTTTGGAAGTTTGTAATTGTGCAAGTTATTTCATTAGTTCTTGAATTTCTTTTCTCAAGATCAACCTCAGTAGGATCTCGCGTTTTTATTATTCTTTGCACATCAAAATCTTGAGGGATTTTCCATCACTTTGCTACCATTTACCAAAAGTATTGGTCCCCATTTTGCTCCAAATCTTTAAGCATCAGTTTTTGAGTGACCTCATCTTGTTGAAATCTTATGACATCTTTACTAGTGATCTTATCATCACTTTCATGATGTGACTATGATTTTCTAGGTGGTGATAAGCATGCTCCCACATTGACTCTAGGAGTCCTTGGAGGTGTGTTGTTTCCACCATTTCTACCGAGGGGAATGTGATCAAATAGATTGCAATAATAGCCTCTTCTATTTTCCTCATTATGTGTATGAGTATGAGTATTAGGTTTAGCTTGTTGATAAGCTCTTTCTCTAGTGTGTATTGTCTCTTTGAGTCTCTCATTTTCTCGCACTTATTCTTCTAAGCGATGTTTGATCTCTTCAGGATGCATGTTGGTCAAGATGTTGTCTTCACCTGTAGGCATGTCAAAGGGTTTACCAAATAGGATTTCAAAGCTATAAAGTGGATTATGCTAGATGTTGGATATTTGTGTTTGATTAGAGTCAAGATCTTCCACACAAGGTTGTCCATGAGGGCATCTAGGTCAAGTTTCTAATTGTGTGAAAATGAAAGCGGGATGACTACCATTACCAAATTGGAACCTAGTTGTGACTAACATGTAAGGATATGTCTTTTCTTAATAGGACAAGAGAAGTGTTTCAGATTTGAAGCTCATACAATCAAGAATAATCACTTATCAAAGTAAAATAGATAGCTTGTCAAGAGTGCTCAACAATTTACAATACTAGGGACTCAAAGGGGGGGGGGGGAGAGAGAGAGAGAGAGAGAGAGAGAGAGAGAGAATTTGAGTAGCAAATAGCTAGCATAGAATAGTAACTAGATTTTGGCAAGTGATCATCAATGACACTTTGAGACTTACATCTGATAGACTAAACCCATATTTTCAACTTAGGACAGTACCTAACATACAAATTTGAGACTAGATTCAGGAAGGAATGAAGCAATAAGACCCTACAGTGGGCACAAAAAATGTACACTCAAAAGGTGTCACACAGTAAACCCTTCTATCCAAGGTATTCCATGAGTCAAAAAGCTTGGATGCCAGCTTAGAGCTCCCTATCTATGGAGTGCAAGGATGCACAAAATAGCATGAAATGGGCTCTTAGTTAAGCCATTGAAGTTCATTTGTTGCTAGTAAACCATTAAATGGGAGGTTCAAAAGACAAGATGCAAGAATGAAAATGTCCACAAGGAATTTCTCAAGGATGTAAAGAAAATGTAGAGTAAACTATTATGAATATGTAAAATGAAGCTAGATTTAAACAAGATGAGTGTTACAATCCAAACTAATTACTATGTGAGCTAGATTATTGTCAAATGAAAGCTAAACTATATGACATAAACTAGAATGCTATGATATGATAGAATGAGACAAGAAATTATAAATTCTCCACAAGGCTCTCAAGAATTCAAATGGTAAACTTGCATCATAAAAATACTCAAGAGTGTGGATCATAGAAATACTCAAGAATTTGAATGGTAAACTTGCATCATAACAATACTCAAGGGGAGAACTCTTTCTTTGAAAGATGTACAGAAGGTGGAGATCAAGATCAAATGATGAATGATCAAGGGTGGAGTTTTAAAATGGGATTGATCCATGTGCACAAACAAGTTAACCAATGAACAAAGAGTTGACTTTGCATGTGAGACAAAAAGAGCCTTTTCTTTAATTTTGAAATATGAATACTACTTTATGTGTGCACATTGAGTGGGTTAGAAGAATGGGGTCTTTTATTTAATTAAAATGAGGCATTATTTTAATCAAATAATGAACTTAGGATAGTATAGTCAAACTATAGGTTATAATCAAATTAATTAATTTTTACCAATTTGGTCCAAGAAAATGATAACTTAATTTAACCAAAATAAAGAGAAGGGAACTAATAGTCTAGATGACCATTTTTAGGTGATTATAGACCTGTATCAATCATCTTACCATTTTTATCCTTGATAATACATGTGATCTCCATGCACTACAAATGATATCCTTTTCATTGGAAATGTAGTATAGACTAGGTGACTAAGAGAGAGGGGGGTGGGGGGTGGATTAGGAACCAATGAAACTTATACTTTAATTCACCAATAAAACCTTCACAATATAATATGATCTAATTGGATGCATGAGAGACTAAAAGCAATAAAACATTCATAAAAGATTGACACAATATTTGGTAACCTAGAAACATTCCAAATAGAAAGTAAAACTAGGGTGGGATGATACCCCCAAGCTTTAGTACTACAATATAAAGTTAGTATGTTAAAGCTTACAATTAATCACTTCTGGTGATCTACCCTATTAGGAGCAATAAGAACTATTAGGTCCACCTTGTGAAATGATTTACAACATACAAGGAAGTATGCACTTGATTAAGGGATTTGGAAAGGACTATTAAATCCATCTTGTTAGAGAATTTGACTGATGCACCTATTAGGATGAATCAGTGGTTGATATTTGATCTACAACTTAGTTGTCTAAATGAGATTCCTTTGAAATCCAATGATCTCCTTGCTATAATAGATAAGTCTCTTCTTTTCCTTATACTGCTTGTAGCCTTCTTCTAATTTGCACTCATGCTTCTTCTTGCTTGTTATACTTTGATATATTGGATATGATAAGATGTATTAAATATATACCAATCCAATAAATTACCTTCTAGAGTTGGTACAATACCAAATTCAATAATCTTCACTAAGTTGGTTTTCTGATGGAACTCTGGTTCAAAACACCACTCGGGTCATATTCTGACACTTGAAAACACTATCAACTCAACAAACTTTGGCATTCATTTGACATTGGTGGTTGGTGAATACTAAAGAACTTGGTACCACTAAAATACTCGATTGACACTATAGCTTGGTCAACACTACCTTCATTCTACTTCATTAACACTGCTAGCTTGGTAGATACTGATAAGCTTAGTTAACACTGTAGAGCTCAGCTAATACTACTTTCTCCATGGTTTGCACTAATGAGCTCAATAGACTCTTTGAATCTTGGTAGACTCTATGAAGCTCGATTACAACTAAAAAATTTGGTATGCACTGCTAGTTGAATGTAATGCTCGGTATTGTTGTGATGTGGAGCCTAATTAGACTCAGAGGTTTATTTGGTGTAGTTTCCCTCCAGATTATTTTTACAGGGTTTGGCAAGATGGGGTCAAGGGGCAGCACCCCTACAGGGTCCTAGGGCAGCACTCCAGGTGTGCTTCCTATCGTAGTACAGGGTCGGATTGAGGGGCAATGCCCCATGGGGTTTTTGACGGTAGTGCCCCCAAAGCCAAAAATGGCCTTATATTCTATAAGGCATCGGCTACTATTCTTCTATTATTCTAGCCCTAATTTTGTAAGCAACAAAAAACTTGTATAAAAAGGCTTAGGGTTAGGGATTTTCATAATGTGTGATGCGAAAATTAGTTCTTGTGGCAGTATTGAGCTGTAAGGGATTATGGATTGTAATCAAGTTGTAATCACTGGATCATAATAATACTGGACTTGTTGTTGGTGGAAGTAGCCCAGGGATTGGGTGAACCATGTTAAATCTTGGTGTCTTGTGTTCTCTTATGTGCAATCTATTATTTTCTAATATTGCTTATATTTGCATGTAACTGCTATTTCTATCTGAGGTTAATCCTAATCGTATCAGAGCTAGACATTCATCATTTTTTCTTGTTTTTGCTAGACTGTCATCATTTTTTATTTTTATTTTAGTGATCCTCTACGGGACGATCTCATGATCGAGTGGGAGTCTTAGAGTTGAGTGGGAACGATGGCAAACAAGGGTAAGCTAAAGGTGGAGAAGTTTAATGGGTAGAATTTTCAGTTATGGAAGATGCAAATGGAGGACTATCTTTATCAGAAGGATTTATGGAATCTATTGGAAGGAAAATCCAAGAAAATGCGAATTATGTCAAATGACAACTGGGAGATTTTAGACAGAAAGGCACTTGGAAGCATTTGATTATGCTTGGCACCATTAGTGACATTTAACATTACAAAAGTGAAGACGATGGAAGAGTTGATGGAAACCCTAGCGAAATTGTATGAAAAGCCCTTCGCTTCAAATAAGGTATTTCTCATGAAGCATTTATTTAATATAAAAATGGCTGAAAGTGGATCTATTGCAGATCATTTAAATGATTTTAATACTATTACAAGTCAGCTATCTTCTGTGGATATTAATTTTGATGAAAAAATTAGGGCTCTCTTGATTTTGTGTTTTTTGTCTGAAAGTTGGAATGGCTTGGTAATGGTTGTCAGTAATTCTATTTCTGGATCTATTACCCTAAAATTTGATGATGTGATTGGTGTTATTTTGAGTGAGGAAAGTCATAGGAAATCCTCAGGTGGATCTACATTATAAAATGCTATGAATGCACAAAGCAGAGGTAGAACAAATGAGAGAGGAAATAATTCTAGAAATCGTGGGAAATCAAGAGGAAAGTCAAAGGGGAAGAGGTCTCAATCCAAAGGACTAAGAGATTGCTGGTATTATGGTAAAATAGGGCATAAGAAGAAAGATTTTTGGACTCGAAAGAACAATGGAGATAAATCAAAAGGGAACAAGGGGGAAAATTTGGTAAGTAACAAATTTGAAGAGGATGCTCTGCTTCTATCTTAAGAAAGTATTGATGATTCATTGGTTTTAGATTATGGTACTTCATTTCATGCTACACCTCATCGATGTTATTTTATTGATTATGTCCAAGAGGATTTTGGGCTTGTTTATTTGGGGGATAATGAACCCTGTTAGATTGTTGGAAAAGGAAAAGTTAAAATTAAGTTGCAGAATGGGAATCATTGGTTACTACGTGAGGTAAGACATGTTCCAAGGCTGAGTAGGCATTTAATTTAAGCAAAGAAAATTGGTGATGAGGGTTGTGTAGTTACTTTTATTGATAAAAATTGGAAGGTTTCAAAAGGCTCCCTTGCAGTAGCAAAAGGTGTGAAAGTAGGCACCTTATATCTTTGTACAGGTTATATTGTTCCTTCTAGTTTGATTGTTTCAGAGAAAAATGAATGTTCGAAAAAAGTTGTTGTATTTGAATAGGGAGAATAAATAGTTGTTGTAGATTCTAATACAGCACTATTGTACAATAGACTTGGGAACATGAGTGAGAAAGTATGAAAGTACTTCATTCAAAGCAAGTTCAACCAGGTCTAAAATGTGTCAATATGGATTTCTGTGAAAGTTGTGTGTATGAAAAACAAAAGAGAGTGAGTTTTATGAAGATTGGGAAGGAAAAGAGAAGTGAGAGATTAGAGCTTGTATGTATAGATGTATGGGGACTGGCTCAGGTATCTACCCTTGGTGGCTCTCATTATTATGTTACATTTATTGATGATGCAACTAGAAAAGTATGGGTTTATTTCTTTAGACAAAAATCTAAAGTATTTCAAACTTTTAAGAAATGGAAATTATTGGTTGAAAATGAGACTGGAGAGAAATTAAAATATCTCAGATCTGATAATTGTGGTTAGTATTGCAATCATGAATTTGAAGATTATTTCTCCACTAATGGTATTCGTAGATAGAAAACTATTCCAAGGACTCCACAGGAAAATGGAGTGGTCGAATGCATATAATGGAGCGTGCAAGGAGCATGAGGTTGCATGTAGGGTTGCCCTTAAACATGTGGGTGGAGGTTGTTAATACTGCTATATATTTGATTAATAGAAGTTGATGTACTCCTTTGTGTTGTGGTATTCCAGAGGAAGCATGGACTGGTAAGAAGGTGAGTTATTCTTTTCTCAGAACCTTTAGTTGTGAAGCATTTGCTCATATAGATTTTGAAAATAGAACCAAGCTGGAAGCTAAGTCAAAGAAATGTTTATTTGTTGGATATGACATTAATGAATTTGGTTATAGGCTTTTGGATTTTGAAAATCATAAAATTATAAGAAGCAAGGATGTCATATTCAATGAGAAAGTGTTGTACAAAGATCTGTTGTAGCAACATAAGAAGAAAGAAGATGATTATGTAGTGTTGGATGATACTCCAGTAACTGATGTTCCAAGAATTCCTCATGATACGCAACAATCGCAACAACAAATACCACACACACTAATGAATGTTAGATGATCAACAAGGCTAAGTAGACCTCAACAGAGATTTTCTCCTTCCTTGTATTCAATTTTACTTACTAATGCTAGTGAACTTGAATGTTATGATGAAGCTATGTAGGTGGATACTAAGATTCAGTGGGAGTCTACAATGAAAGAAGAAATGGACTCTTTGCTTAAAAATAAGACATGTGGTTTATGCAAGTTGCCTACGGGTAAATGGGATTTACAAAATAAATAGGTTCACAGGTTAAAAGAAGAGGATGGAGGTAAGATTTTCTTTAAATCTAGGTTAGTGGTAAAAGGATTTGCATAGAAAAAGGGCATTGATTTTTATGAGATATTCTCTCCTATTGTTAAGATGACTTCTATTCACACTGTATTAAGTATTGTGGCTACTGAAGATTTTTATTTGGAGAAGCTTAATCTTAAAATAGCCTTCCTTCATGGTGATTTGGATGAAGAGATATATATGGCATAGCCATAGGGATTTGAGGTCAAAGGTAAGAAGAAATTAGTGTGCAGATTGAAGAAAAGTTTATATGGATTGAAACAAGCACCTCATCAATGGTATCTAAAATTTGATAGGTTTATGCACGAGCATAGATATAGCAGGTGTCATTCAGATCATTGTGTTTATTTTAAGAGGTTGGATGATGATAACTACATTATTTTATGTTTATATGTTGATGATATGCTTATAGTTGGTTCTAACATGGATCATATTAAGGGGCTAAAACACTAGTTAGCACATGCATTTTCTATGAAGGATTTGGGAGTAGAAAAAATAAATCCTTGGTATGAAGATTTGTAGAGATAGGAAGAACAAAAAATTGGCATTATCTCAAGCTAATTATATTGATAAGATGTTGCAATGTTTCTCTATGGAGAATGCTAAAGCTATTAGCACACCTTTACCTAGTCATTTGAAGTTGACTAAGGAGATGTGTCCCAAGACATAAGAAAAGGAGGACAAGATATACATAAGAAAAGGAGGACAAGATATCTAAGGTACCTTATGCTTCAGCTGTAGGAAGCTTAATGTATACTATGGTATGTACTAGGCCAAATATTGCACATGCAGTGGGAGTCGTTAGTAGATGTATGAGTCATCCAAGAACTGAGCATTGGAATGAATTTTAATATATTCTCAGATATTTGAGAGGAACCTCTATTAAGTGTTTACACTTTGGGGGCCCTACTACTACTTTAAAAGGATATATTGACTTAGATTTGGCAAGGGATATTGATACCAGATGGAGTACTATAGCCTATGTATTTACTATTGGCAGGGCAGCAGTGAGCTAGGTTTCTCAATTACAGCAGGTTAATGCAATATCCACTATAGAGGTAGAGTATGTTGATGCTATAGAGGCAACTGATGAGATGATATGGCTTCAATTCTTCATGGAAGAATTGGGATACCCACAGAGGGATAATTATTTGTTCATAGATAGCCAGAGTGCCATTCATCTTGCAAAGAATTCAGCTCTACATTCAAAGACAAAACACATACAGTTGCAGTATCATTTCTTTTGATCAGTTTTGGATGATGAATAGTTAAAGTTGAAGAAGATACATACAAATGACAATCTAGTAGATATGTTTACAAAGCTAGCGACAAGGGAGAAGTTGAAATCCTCTTTAGCTCTGGTTGGTCTTCTAGACTAAACAGACTAAAAGAACATCAAAGTCTAGGGTGGTTTAATATTCTAATGGGAGCTATAGGTTTAGTAGTGCTATGATTAGTCTCCTAGTGGGAGGTTATTATTGTGGAGTCTCATCAGTACCCCAGTGGGAGATTGTTGTGATGTGAAGCCTAATCAAACTCAGAGGTTTATTCAGTGTGGTTTCCCTCCAGATTATTTCTATGGGGATTTGGGGTCAGCGCCCCCATGATGGGGTCAAGTGGCAAGACCCCTATGGGGTCCTGGGGTAGTGCCCTAGGTGCACTCCCTGTCAGAGTATAGGGTGGGGTCGAGGGGCAATGCCCCCATGGGGGTTTGCCCACAAAGCCAAAAATGACCTTATATTGTAAAAGGTGTCAGCTACTATTGTTCTATTATTCTATCTGTAATTTTGTAAGCGGAAAAAAGCTTGTACAAATAGGCTTAGGGTTAGGGATTTTCATAATGTGTGATGCAAAAATTAGTTCTTCCAACGGTATTGAGTTATAAGGGATTACAAATTGTAATTAGCTTGTAATCACTGGATCATAATAATATTGGACTTGTTGTTGATGGACGCAACCCAAGGATTGGGTGAACCATGTTAAATCTTGGTGTCTTGTGTTCCCTTATGAGCAATCTATTATTTTCTGATATTGGTTATATTTGCATGTAATTATTATTTTGGTCTGAGGTTAATCTTAATAGGTAGAAATCATAGACAATCAATCTGATTAAGTGTTTAGTTACTACCTAACAAATTATTTGACCATAAGGTCAACAATCTCCCCCTTTGGCATTAGTGGAAAAAAAACTTGTCATACCAAGATATTGAATACTGAAAAATATAAGTCAAAACTTCCCCTATCAACATGTTTGGGTTTGCAACTCAGTTTTGACTGCTGGCTACTGCTCAGTAAACTCTGCCTTTGTTTTTTTTATTTTTTTTATTTTTCAAAAAAAAAATTGTGTACGTATTTTATCTTTGTATATACATCTTCCTTTTTGTACATATATTTCCTCCTTGTATATATCTTTTGTATGATATAACCCACTTTCCCCTTTTTTGACACAAATGCCGAAAATGTATAATTACAAGGTAATGCAAAAATGTGAAAGGAAATCACTATATACCTTCAAAATTATGTACTTGGATTTTTCCCAATTCTCTTACAAAAATTTTGAAGTGTGTAATGCTATATGTACTTTAGTTGATAGTTCCATCATGTTATCAACAATTGAGAAGTTGTCATGGATTAATGTTCTGGCATGTATAATATGTTTTTTCATTACATCCATGTTGGGAAAAAACATACTCTAAATATCTGCAAGTGTGGTCCTTATCCTAGCTTCTTCTTCCAATAATTTTGTTTGTAAATATGGCAGATATCTAATCATCATCGAATGTGCAAAGATGGTGCTATGGTTAAGTGACAACTGATGTGCACTTGCCTTCAAATCAGTATCTATTTTAGATAATTTGTCCATTATCTCCTTGGTGAAATTAGATGTATCATTCAACTTTAAAAATAAAGAAACAACACTATTTACATAATTTTCAAATTTAGAAAGAATAGTGGATAATTCCACTTGATCTATAGAAATCTTTTGTGCCATTCTCTCCAAAACTTTGTCTTCAAATTTCCTCTCTACCCTTTGTAGTTTTTTTTCATGTCCACTTAATTCCTCATTAAACCTGTGAACAATTTCAACAAGCTGATCCAAAATAGGTTGCTTCTCATCAACCTCTATACTCAATGCATCAACAAATTTGCCTTTAATATCTTCAAGCACTTGATTTTTCTTTTTCTTTTCTTCTCCATGATTTTGTTTTCTTTCCCTTTTCTTCTATAGCTCACCAAGGGTCTACATTTTATTAGGAGTTAGATTAGAGAGATCCCAATTTGGTATGACAATGTCTTCCTCTAGATCAATGTCCTCATTAGAGGCTTCTACCTCTTTACCCTTTTCCTTATGTACAACAAAAGGGATAATTTCCTTTCCTTTGCTCAAACCTTCAGTGCTTGGTTGAGGCTTAACCTCAACTATCATTAAACTTGCAATAGTAGAAACAACAATAGAAATAGTACCAAGTACAAGAGAAATGACACTAATAGTAGAAATATTTGAAATACCTTGTCAAGACTCAGTCTAGCCTATTGTTGAGATGATTGGAGTCTATTTCTTGGTAGATGAATTGATGGAAACAAAACTCATCATTGCACTTGGTAGAATTTCTCCAATAGTCAATTGGATGTTTGGTAAGATAATTTTTACCTCAACTAACTCGGTAGTATCCTTCTCTGAGCTAGGTGGCACTAAGGCTTTGCTCAGAGAGAGTGGGAGAGAGGCCATTACCTCTGGTGCTATCCTCTTTATCCTCTTCATCATCTCCTCCTACATTTTCTATCTCCTCATCCTCTATCTCAACATCATCTTTCTCCTCATCATCCTTATCATCTAGTTGAACAGCCTTTTTAGTAGGCTTGTGTAATCCATAGATGTTCTTCGATGCAATTTGTTTGATTGCACAACTGATTCAATATCTTTTGATAGAATTAGGAATGCATTGAACCTAGGGGGTCAAATTTTGTTCATTCTTCTCCAATGATTACTTCACTTCCTTGTCAAAAATATTTGACATAAGTTGTCTCAAGGTTTGTTCTTTGATGTCCATGACAACATTTAATGCATTATCCCAATCATGTGTAATGGCCTTCAGTAGAATATCAAGAACTTTCCTTGTCAGTTCCTCTAGGGAGTACTTCCACTTAGCCATCTTAGACACTAAGGCTTCTTCAATTTTCTTTTTCTCTTCCTTAGTTCTTGTTTCATAATTGAAAAACTTGAAATAAGACATACCTCCACCATCTTGTAGTCTTTTCAGTCTTTGTTCAAAGGTGAGGGGAGACCTTTTGAATGCCATTTTCTAATATTCTTCTTCATCTTCATCATCCTCATGTAATTTGAGCTACTTCCTATATTTTCTAAGTCTTCTTGTGAATACTACAGGGGAGGACTTTGTATCCCTTGTGATTATAACCTTTCCTTTCTTCCTGTGAGGCTCTTCTTCTTCAAGATCTTCTTCTTTTGCAGGTTCCTCTTCTCCTTCCTCTTCTTTAACATCATCTTCCTTGCCTTCTATTATCAAAAGAGGCTAGCTAGATCTCTTTCCCTCCTTCAAAATCTTCTCCCCCTATTTTCTTCATCTCTTCATAGCCCAAGGAAGCTTTATTTCCAAAGAAATCCTAGCCTTGGCTTCTTCATAGGTACCAAATTATGGTGCCTTGGCGTCCACTAGCTCATTGAAAAGAGCCTCAATTATGTCTCTTGCATCATCAATATTCACCTCATATCCAATAGGTTTCATCCATGCCACCCTTGGCCTTACTACCTATATATGCACTTTGTCACAATCCATAAGAAAATAGACATCTTGTTCATAGTCATCCACTAACTATTTGGGAATCCTGAATATGCTCTAAGTTCTCTCCTTGAATGTCTCAAAGTATGCATCCATGATGCTCTCAAAGTTGTCTCCCATATCAAATATGAACTTATTTATCTAGTATACAATAATTCTATCCTTCTTCCTTACCACAATGCATTTGGAAGGGAAAAACTTCTGAATATAAGGGCCCGTTTGGTGAGCGGAATAGGAATACATATTCTGGAATATGTATTCCAAAAACTTTGAATTCCTTGTTTGGATGCACCAAAACGGGATTGGAATACGAAGCAAAAATGGAATACGTATTCCATTTTTGGCCCAAAATGGGGTTTTGCAATTCCACCAAAATAGGTGGTATTGGAATACGTATTCCTATTCAATTTTTTTTATTTTAGAAAACATAAATTTTCGAATCCGCGAATTCCCATCAAATATTGGCTGAACCAAATGGAGAACAAGAATATGTTCTATTCCAGAATACGTATTCTAGAATATGTATTCCAAAATATGTATTCCAATTCCGCTCACCAAATGGGCCCTAAAAGAATAGACAAGTTAAGAGTAATCCAAACTTACATAGATTATTCTTCGATGGCTAGATGCTCTTCATGTTTTTGCTAAGTTGATTGAGATATAACTCAGCAAGGTTGAAAGATAGGTTATTCTTGACACTTTGTATGCTAGGTCAACAGCTTCATAAGGGACATTGTTCAATCTGCTTGAACTTCCAAATTTATGGGCAATAATATGTATCTTGAACTTGATTTCCATATTAGTAACTCCATTTAGCTTCATACCTCTTCCATCCCACTTTGTAAGAGTTTTCTTTGCAAGTTTGATGCAACCTAGGATTTTGGTAGTTTTTGTCTTGTTGAACATAGGTAACCATGTAATTCTATGAATCATCTTCTTCATTATCTAAATTGGTTGATCAAGCCATAGATGCATGTCATTGACTTAGCTGAGAATAAAAGTGGTCCATTTTTCTTGAAAGTCCCTCGGCATGTGCATGATATGGGTCAAACCCTTTGCTTCCAAATGCTTGTGCTCTAGTTTTGAACTTTCATACGGTGTGAACTGATGATGCTGAGAGACCCTGGTTGTAAGCCTTTCAAAGTGTGTTGGTGCCCCTCGGCTGAAAACTGCATCCAAAGTTCAGCAAAATCCCAGAGAATGGGGCCAAGAGTGCGTAACCATTGGGCACCCAAAACCACATCACAGCCACCTAAGGGTAAGGCAAACATGTCAGAGCGCATGTTATAATCTCCAATAGAGAGACGCACATTGCGACATTTCCCTTTACAAGGTAAAGTGCCCCCATTGGCAATCATGACTTCAAAGCTAGAGCAGGGATGGATAAAGCAATCAGCCTGTTTGGCTATTCGTGGATCAATGAAGTTATGAGTGCTACCAGAATCAATGAGTATAGTAAGAGGGATCTTCTTGAAGAAACCCTGGACCCGCATGGTTTGTGGAGTAGTGACTCCTGCCAAAGCATGGACAGATATCTCTGGTGGAGCTTCTGGTGAAGGAGGTTCAGGCTGGTGAGGCTCAACCTCATCATCCACTGTTTCCTGAGCATCTACATATTCTTCCAGTTCCGGGGGAGAATCCACATCCAAGAGATAGAGCTTTTGCTGAACACATCTATGGCCCCGAGACCATTTCTCATCACAATTATAACAAAGCCCTTTGTCTCGCCTGACTCGCATCTCTGTTTCAGATAAGTGCTTGATCGGAGTAGTTCTGGGAGCTGGTATGACTGGAGGGTTGTGAGAACCTGTATTTCTGAATGGAACAAAATTAGATCTGGAGCGTTGTAGAGCACTAATCTTGTCTTCCGCTAACTTAGCCAACCCAAGGGCTTCCATCATTGTAGTAGGTCGAAACATTTTGACTTCTGAGCAAAGTGCATCCTTCAGACCACTGACAAAACAACTACGGAAGAATTCATCAGACAAGCCCTCTGTGTGATTAGCTAATTTTTCAAACTCTGTCTGGTATTCTCTTACAGTGCCTGTTTGACGCAGTTTAGTGAGTGCTCCTGTGAAATCATCAAAGGAACTAGGGCCAAAGCGCTCCAAAATGAGGGTGCACAATTCGCTCCACGTTGGGCCTACATTAGCCTTGATGTACCAACGGAACCATTGAAGAGCTTCATGTTCCAAATGAAAAGATGCAAGGGGGACTTTGTGGTTATCCAAAGTATTATGCAAGCTGAAATACTGCTCTGCCCTATAGATCCATCCAGTCGGATCAGAACCATCGAAGCGTGGAAAATCAAGCTTTGGGCCACGAAAATTGCCAGAAGAGGACCCAGTATCTCCTGAATGGTTTCGGCTCATGGCTGACTGCTGAAAGTTAAGACCCAGAATTTTGTCATCCAGATCTTGAAGTTTGGTTTTGAGGGATGCAATTTCCTCTTCCATGATTTTTGCTCCTGTACGCGTAACAACCATAAAACAAGGGTTTTTTTTTTTTTTTTTTTTTTTTTTTTTTTTTTTTTTTTTTTTGAAATGGGTAGAAGATGAGAAACAAAAACTTTTTTAGTTACGGCAAACTTGGATTTGGGTAAAACTCATATAGGAAATGGGTGTTCGACGGGTGGTGGGAGACTACCTAGGGACAAGGGAAAAAGAAAAATGAGGGTTTCAAGGGTAGGGAGGCGAAATGAGGCGAACAGTCCAAGAGGGATAAGGGAGCAAAATGAGGAATCGAATCTTGTGGCTCAGTTTGGTGGCGATTGGATGAGAGGTGAAAAAGATAGGGCAAACCCTAAAATTAGATAAATGAGGGATTTAGGGCTTTGATATGTAAAATTTGGGGTTGGGTCGCCAAGGAAGGAAGTATGCGAAATGATATTGCAGACGTTCTGCGGAAGTATGAGCAGAAACAGAAAGCAAACAAGGAAGCTACGACTAAAAAACAAAAAAATTTTTACTCTTTTTTTTTTGAACAGTCGACTTAGAAAAATTCACTCACAGACAGAACAACTGAAAAGAGTTATTGCAATAACAAGAGATATTAGAAGTGAGAGGAACCTGAAGGCCACGACAGAAAAAAATTTGATGTAATTTCCACCCAGCGAGCCCAAGAGAGTGCTCTGATACCAGATGTGAAGAACCTCCTTATAGCAATATCGTGAGAATGCTCGAAATAACAGAATACCAAGTGATAGCAGAACTCAGAATGAATCTACTGATCGCAGGCCACTTCGAGGGGGTAACCTCCTTTGAGCAAGCTCAATACAATAAATTCGTTCGTACCCATCAAGGGCCTCAACCTATTCTTATATACTGGGTACGATCTAGAAAAGTAATACTACCTATGCATGTGGGATAATAAAATATACTCACGGGACGACTTACAAAGCATATGCGTCCAACAACACTACTCTAACAAAATAAACAGAAGGAACACACAGGTTCCTAACATTTTCTTTGCAAGTTTGATGCAACCTAGGATTTTGGTAGTTTTTGTCTTGTTGAACATAGGTAACCATGTAATTCTATGAATCATCTTCTTCATTATCTAAATTGGTTGATCAAGCCATAGATGCATGTCATTGACTTAGCTGAGAATAAAAGTGGTCCATTTTTCTTGAAAGTCCCTCGGCATGTGCATGATATGGGTCAAACCCTTTGCTTCCAAATGCTTGTGCTCTAGTTTTGAACTTTCATCCACACAAAACTCTTCATATGTTTGGTTTAACTCTAGGGTTCCTAATTCTTGAATTGAACAATAATAAAATGACCAAATATCATGAATTAGGAGTACCTTAGGAGGGATTTGAGATTGAGTTCCAACTGGGTAAAGTTCCTCTACAACTATTGGACTCAATTTGAATGTTGGGGCTTTATAATCAACACCTCAAACCAACATTTCCAAACCTTTCTTCATTTTGCTACTAGAAGATGCCATTACACTTGGTGATGCTTCAAATGTAGGAATAAACTTTGATAAATCTACTCTGAATCATTCAGGGACTCAAATATACTCTTCTCTCTCTGCGCCTTCGATTTCTTCCTTTTAACCAAATTATGTCTTTAAATCACCATTAATGTATCATATAATAGTTAGCTTGGTGACAAGCTATCCAACTTGGTTAAGTCTTCAACACTCAAAAGATACCTTCGACTCGATAGAATCTTCAACTCAGCACTACACTAAAACTTGGTCAGGTTATGCAACCTAACCTTGCTCGGTAAGGTCTTAAGACATAACTCCAACTATCATCTTTACTCAGGGATCCTAGTGCATCTGAAATGCCAACATGGATATTATTTCTTTTTGGTTGGAACTAATATAGATATCTCCTTAGAATCATGGTTCCAGTGATCTCCATGGCTAACTAGTTTGAAATGTTTGAGATACCCAACTCATTAACTTAGGTGTCACTATTTTCAAGATTCTTATTTGAATTCTCTAGAGATTTCTTTACCTATTGCTGCCTCATTTGACTTCTGGTTTTATTAGCCTTTTCTTTCTTCTCATCTTCAACTTTACCTCATTTCATCCATTTTTTAGCTATATGTCCAAATTCTATACATATAAAACATCTCTTTGTAGGATCTCTCTTCCTCATGTGATGTTTTATAGAATTTGCTCCAATGTGCCCATACTTACCACAATAGTGACAACTACATTATGCATTATAATTCCAACCAAAAATAGCTTTCACAATTGTTTTGTTGGGTTTCATTTCTTGGTCTTTCATTTTGAAGATTTATGTACTTGTTTGTTGCAATTGAAACACTTTCCTTCAAACTTAGATTTCTCTATGCATTCACTTGCTCTATGTCCTGGCTTGTTGCAACTATAACACTTTTGATTGAATCTTGGTTTTCCATTGCTCCAACACTTGTTTGATGTATGCCCTATTTTTCCACAATGATTTTATGTAGACCTTTTTTTTAGCTCCTTGCTCAAATGATTCACCTTCTTCTATGTATCCTAATCCAACTTTTCCTTTGTGTCTAAATTGAGTTTTCTTGTCCAATTGATTTATGTTTTCTTGAGATTTCATTATCCTCTCATTGGTTTTTTTTTATATACTGAGATCATTCTGCAATATTTCATTCTCTTTCCTCAAGTTGATAAGCTCTTGATTTGCATCATTGAGTTGATCAATTAGATCTATTTACTGAAGAGATAGTTGATGAATTTCATTGTTCTTTTCTTCTATCTTTTCAATTAGCAAAATTTTATCTTCTTTGGCTTTTTCATTTTGTTCCATGTCTTCACACATTCTGAATGATTGAATTTCTTATTCTTTTCTCAGCTTTTTGACTTCTTCATGAAGAGTAAGATTCTTTCCAAGTAGATCTTTGATTGCTACATCAGCTTCATCTGAACTTCTATCATGGAAAATGTCTTCAATTCTTTATTCAATGAAGAGATTATCATTCATATGTGTTGATATTTTTTTCTTTTCCAGGATTAAGAGAGACAATCCTTGATTTTCTTGAATTGTTCCATGGCCAATTGCAGATCCAACATTTCATTCTCAATAGCTTTGTCTAGTCTATATACTTCCATTACCTCTGATCTTTTGTCAAGCTGCTAAACTTCTGATGTGAGAACCAAATGATCTGATACCAATTGTTGGAAATGTAGTATAGACTAGGTGACTAGGGTGGGAATAATACTTATACTTCAATTCACCAATAAAACCTTCACAATATAATCTTATCTAATTGCATGCATGAGAGATTGAAAACAATAAAATATCCATAACACTTTGACAGAATATTTGGTAACCTTGAAGCCTTCCAAATAGAAAGAAAAACTAGGGTGGGGATGATACCCACAAGCTTTACTACTATGCTATAAAGTTAGCCTATTACAACTTACAATTGATCACTTCTGGTGATCTACCCTAATAGGAGAAATAAGGACTATTAAGTCCACCTTATGAAAGGATTTACAACATACAATGAAGTATGCACTCGGCTAGGATATTTGGAAAGGATTATTTAGTCCACGATGTTAGAGGATTTGAATGATGCACCTGTTAAGATGAATCAGTCACTAATCTTTGATCTACAACTTAGTTTGCTGAATGAGATTTGTTTGAAATACAATGATCACCTTATTGTGATAGATAAGTCTATGATTTTCCTTATACTACTTGTAGCCTTCTTCTAATTCATGCTCATGATTCTTCTTACTTGTTATACTTTGATATATTGGATATGATAAGATGTATTACATATATGTCAATCCAATAATTTACCTTTTGGAATTAGCTATAATACCAAATTCAATAATCTTCACTAAGTTAGCTTAGTGCTAGAAATCGGGTTCAAAAGACCACTCGGGTCATATCTTGACACTCGACAACACTAGCAACTTGGAATTCTTTGGCATTCATTTAACATTGGTGCTTAGTCCACATTGATCACTTTTGAGTAGTCTAAACTTAGTCAACACTTGGTGACTTAGTGAATACTGAAGAACTCGATAAATGTTGAAATGATCAGTTGATGCTATAGCTCGGTCAACACTACCTTCGTTCTACTTTGTTAACATTGCCAGCTTGGTAGACACTGATAAGCTCAGTTAACACTACAGAGATCGGTTAATGTTACTTTCTCCATGGTTTGCACTAATGAGCTCAATAGACTCTATGAAACTTGATAGACTTTGTGAAGCTCGATTGCAACTGAAACGCTCAGTATACACTGCTAGCTGAATGTGATGCTCGGTAGCAATTGTAGACAATCAATCTGATTAAGTGTTTAGTCACTAACTGGAAAATTAGTTGACCATAAGATCAAAACCTTGTCAACCAACTATCCAACACTCAAAATATTATGTTTTAGACCATCAACAAAATAAACATCGTCAATTTTTTTCTTACTATCAAGAGTAATAAATCCTATTCCCTTTATATGACAAGTTGTACCATTACCAACTTTGACAATTCCTCCATCACAACTATTCAACTCAAAAAAATTATTCATATCACTAAACATATGATGTGAACAACCACTATCTATGATCCAATCCAATTTCTTCTTTTCAATAGTTGACACTAATGGCCTTTCTTCTCTAACTTATTCCTTTTTAGGACTTTATTCTTTAATTGTAAGAAATCCTAGTTCATCACTTTAATTATAACTTTCACTCAAAAATCTTCCACACTATCTTCCAGATCTTCATCATTTGCATAAAGATATTCTCTAGATCTCCTAGGCTTGAAATTCCTCTTATACTTCTTTACTCTTTTAGGACACTTAGAAGCATAATGACCAAATTCTTTACAAGTCCAACATTTAAATGTTTTCTTATCTTCAGGTTCTCTTCTCACAAGTAGTGCCTTCTTCAATCTTTTTGTCCTTTTTAGTTCTTCTTCTACTGTTGCTAGCATAATCTCCACTATTACTCATATTCCTTGTCAATCTAGGTCGTACACTTAGTATGCTCAATGTTGTCTCAATTCTAGACAAGTCTCCACTCTTTCTTAAACTTATCTCCACTATTTCCAATCTTCCAAGAAGACTCTCTCTTGTGAACTTATCTGAGCATGGTATAACTTGTTCAATCATCTATGATATCTTCTTATATGCATGTGTCAAGGTTTTTAATATCTTCCATGCAGTTTCATCTTCATCCTTTTTCACATCACAAGCTTTAATTCATGCAATTTTTTTGATATTCTACCAAAATAGCTTCTTATAGCATCTTCCATCATTTTAGCTTCTTGAAACAAACATATCCAATTCTTTAATCTAACCTTCTCAACATGCTTATCACCTTTATAAGTAGATTCCAAAGCTTTCCAAATTTCATATGATAATCTTAAAGATTTTACCTCATTGTATTCATTTTACAAAGGGTTGTCAAAAGTGCTTCTCTAGCAAGCATGTTACACATGAATAATTCTCTTCGTCTTTCAGTACAATCTTCAAGCTTATCTTCTTCAATCACTTCTTTCTCATTCTTAGTAATCAACCAATATCCTAGACCCATGCACAAAAAATGTTTCTTCATCTTCTCTTTCTAACTATTATAGTTGATTCCATCAAACATGAGACTATCCTTTCTGAAATGACTCGTCATAGATATCCTTAAGTTGTTAAGCTTTACCTTTAAGGACCTGATGCTTTGGTACCAATTTTTAGAAAGTAAAGCCCACCAAGATAATTGTGGGGGGGCGGGGGGGGGGGGCCTAGAATTAGTTATCCAATCAAAACAACTTTTATTAACCTCATTAAAAACTAAAACATGCAATCAACAATTGCAATAACCACATGAAGATAACCATACACAATAACAACATATTTGTTAATATACGAAAGAAAAATGGACTAATGGCACAATAGAAATTACTAACCTCAAAAGGGGACATAATACAATCACAATCTGTATAGTAGGCTATAGTATAGTTTCCTAGTTATACATTAGGAAAATTGCATCATGATTCAATTTTTTAGATGTGTTGCTAGATCTTTTTTGATACTACAAAAGCATTGTAATCATAAGTTACATGTATCTATGTCTTCCTAATTTTAAATGATAACTTAAGGTTTGGGTCAGTTCACATATTTGTTAAATTAAGTCAATGTGATATAAGTTTTGTGTGTTCAGATTGAATTTCATTAATTAAAATTTCTAACATCATTAGCTTGGGTTAATTGTATTCCAAAGATTAGATAAGCGTATTGAACTTAAAGAAAGAAAGTGTGAACAATATTTATACGTGATTTTAGTATTTAGATTAATATTTTAACAATAGACAATCATGAAACATCATTTTTTTAATTGTATCATCCTCTTTTAATTTTACTTTTTAACATACATTGAGCTTCACATCCTATATGCAAAATGTATAACCATAAGTATCAAAATAACATTTGACTTTCAACTGTAAGGACAAGTTCGAGATATTTGGGAAATAAATCTTTTATATTATTTATTTTTGTTCACAAATACTTGAAATTGTCCATTTTACATTCAAAATAAGAAAACATACATAAAGCTTCACATTTTATTGGTACAATGTAGAAGCTTAAGTATTAAATAAAATAAACTACATTCAAAATAGTGTGACTTTTGTGCATTTTCCTAGTTTTGTTACATTAAAAAAAAAAACTATTGTATTTCATATTTCTACATCATAATATATCCACAAAACTTAGTGTCTTCCTTTCTCTAATCTATCTATATGTCTTATCCCAGACATCGCACACAAAGGTTTGGAATGTATGTTCCAAAGTGAAGAATTTCACATTTTATAATACTATTCATACTTTTGTTCACGTAATAAATTACAATATGTTTCTAACACATTGCATGCTATTTGTTGTTTCTGTGTAGCTTCCTCTTCCATCCAATATCACATTTTGCACATTTTTTGGTAGATTGATTTACTCAACTCACATCTTTCATTAGCTCTCAAGTTTTTGTTTCATTGTTGGTGAATTTTTTTAAATTATTTTGACACAAGTCCGACCAATTCACTGAAGTAAACCTAGTTATCGATTAGCCTTTTTCATCTCTTGTTATATCGAGTGTACCTATCTGCAACGAGTTACGTGAAATGTTTAAGCGTCTTGTGGTAGCCATGTGTTTTCATCATATATATGTATACAACAAGAGGATAACTCAAATGGCTTATAAAAAATACCTATTTCAGTTATTTTTGTCCCTTGGAAAATATTTGCAATTGAAAAAATCTATGAGCTAGTTTCAATTAGCTATCATTATCAATTAGATATGTATTAGTTTTTTTATGATGAATTTAAATTTCACAAATATGAACCGATATAAATAGAAATTATGTAATGACTTTAATTGTTTTTTTAATCAGAAACATGCTTTAATGATTTTATTTTGTTTGTTTAATTAGAGAAATAATTTTTATATTTTCCAAATTCAAAAACTATTTCGTTATTTTGTCATCAAAAAGAAAATAATAGTATTAAAGTTTTAAAACAACTAATTATAACAAATAAACCTAACTTCTATCATAAACTTATTTAAGTTTTTAGCAAAAAGTTCATTCTAAAAAAACTAAAAAATTCTTAGTATGAAAAAGAGAAACATGTAATGGATGTAATTCCTTATAGCTTGATTTGTTCGGTATATCTATTGCTTCTCGAGTTAGAATTTAATGATAAGGATCTATTGGTCAAGTGGACTAGTTATGACATTTGTAATAGAGACATTTGATTTTAGTCTCATTTATCTTCGAAGGCTATCAAAATAATATGTAAGCATTTTTCTAAATAATTTTGAATAATGCTAAATATATTTTAGCCTACTTTTTGTTTTTTGTTCTCTATTGTTTTGTAAACCATGTTAGCAAAGACCCATCAATGAGCATGGATATATACTACTTTTATTAGTTGAGTTTTAGGTTACGGATACGGAAAGGAAAAGGAAATATTTTGGTTAAGCATTATGCTACAATTTATACTTTAAATTAAATTTTTTTTAAATTTAATAATTATTTATTTATTCAACCTTAAGTGTCAATTATAGCATGAAGTTTTAAAACTATGATCTCAAATCCAATGC
Organism: Cupressus sempervirens; assembly: GCA_028749045.1. Taxonomy (NCBI): domain Eukaryota; kingdom Viridiplantae; phylum Streptophyta; class Pinopsida; order Cupressales; family Cupressaceae; genus Cupressus; species Cupressus sempervirens. The sequence continues at coordinate 24,918,492 of CM053785.1, read as the reverse complement.
ATTTATTTGTCTTCTACATTTTGTTAAACTAAATAAATTCAATGTAATTTTAGTTTTAATACATTTCTCACATTTTTATGTGACATAATTCATGTTGATGAAAGAAAGGGGAGATTGTTGGATACAAGGTCAGAACCAAGCTACAAAGTGTATGTAGAAGGGTTAGATTAGTTGTTATGTTGTCATTGATGGCAAGCTAATTAATAGTACTAATTCATGTAAGTTGCAATCATCTAAAGGATGTGATGTTGAGTAGAGAAGTGGAAGGCAAAGATGAGATGTAGAAGTGATGTAAAATATGTGAACTTAATTGGGAAACTAATGAATTGGTTTATGGAAAGATATTTTTGGTTTGTTTGTTTTACATGATTTCATGAAGTGTTGAGATGTTGTACAAGTAAGTTATTTTGGTTGGTAAGAAAGAAATGAAGTTGACAAGTGAAAAGTTATGGAATCAGTGAGGTACACCAAGCTAGAGATAGTGATTGGTAAATGAAGAAGAAGAAAGGTTAAGTAAGAAAGTCAAGTGCTAACTGAGAAAAAGATATAATCAACGAGTTTAGTGTTAAACAAACGCAGTATTAACCGAGTGATGGAGGTTTTTGGCGAAGGAAGAACATGGTTTAGTAAAAAAGAGAACAATTTGTGGAAGATCAAATTGAGAATGACATTAAGTGAAGATTTGGACTATTCTAGAAGATTCTAAGATAAAGATAAAGTTACTTAGCAAGATCAATGGATGAAATAATTAAGGCAAGATGTGATGGTGAAGATTTGAGATGTGTTTTGAGGTCCAAGAAAAGTTCAAGTTCTAAGGTGGAGATACAATTAGCAAGATTCAAAAAATGCTTTACCTACTGCCAAATTCATCATATCTGAGTTGGTTGATGATCGTGTGGATGAGAGGAATTCATGGAAACCTTAAGGAATATGATGAAGTGAAAAAAAATGTTTATATAAGGAAGAGACAAGAAGGAAAATGTTGTTGGTCTAATTGTTAGTCGAGTTGGTGCAAAGTTTGTAAAGGAGTTAATACCAAACAAACATGAAGTACAAGTTAGTGGAGTGAAAAATTGATGTGATGACCAATCAGTGAGAAAATATATGAGCATAGTGGAGATCTGAACAAGTGAATTGAGTTGCATATTTATTAGATCATTTCACTATTACTCTTTAACCATTGTAGCATAAAATCTCTTAACCAAGTGGACTTAATAGTCTTTGTATATAAATCCTCTTGTAATGTGACATTCCATTGAATGTTTTTAATTCATTTAGAGAGGTCACTTATTGAAAGGTGACAAGGTCTAGATGATCTTTGGTGAAAATCCCCTAATTGTTAGTGTAAATAATTAATTATTATTACACTTGACTTAATTTTACTTAGGTTAATGCATTATTTTATTATTTATTAGTTAGACACCTAGGAGTATGTGTACTCATATGAGTTGTCTTGTTGACAACACAGGAGTTGGCAACTCATTTTAGCACATGGTGTCTACAACACAGGAGTTTGCATAATCATCTGAGTTGTCATGTAGACAACACAGTTGTTTGCACTCTAATTAAGTACATGGTGTCTACAACATCTTTTTACATGACACACCTATGTAAGCTTATCCTCTTATCATCACACTAACTTCTGTGCTCAATGGAGGATAATTTACTCTTGGTGGACATGTGCTTAGTTGTGAGTCTTATCGTTTTGCTAACTCCTAGTCAGTCTAGAGCCCTTTATATACAGGCACTCCTAGTTTGTATGTACATTAATTCAATTTCATATTGTTATTCTGATCATACTTTATTGGTCCATATTGTGCTAGTGCTTGAGCTTCTTGATCTTGGGTGATTTTTCCCTAAGGCAAATTCTTACATGGTATTAGAGTTGAGGGAGCTTCTCTTCACATAGCCATTCAAGACCATTTTTTGCTTTACCTCTTGGAGAACCACAATTCAAATTCAAAGTATCTACAACTATTGGGAGCATCTAAAGCTAGAGCTGACCTCACCATTACGTTTGAAACGTTAATTCAATGAATTTTGACTATAAATTTGCCTACCCTGGGCCATAGTCAAATCCAAGGCAAAAAAAATTTGCAAATCGGAACCCAAAGGCCCAATTTGTGAAATTGGAATGATCTCTTTAGATTTGAGCAATTAATTTTTCAAATCTAAATATTTTTGTGTCTCTACACTTTTTCTTTTCAGATTTCCATTTTATTTCTAAAATTCTGCGAAAATTTGGCCTTTTAGGCTTGTATGAGATTTTTTTGCAAGACAAGATTGGAGCTTGCCGGTGCAAATCAGATATTGGCATCATATTCAAAAGGTTAAAAAACCCCCCAAATCAACTTTTGTTTCATCAAAATTGGACATTTGAGGTGAAATCAAGAGTCAATTGATTTTGGTGGTGCGACGACAGCAATTCAGGAAAAATAATTACAGAGGTGATTTTCAAATAGCGATATCTCCCTCATACGGACTCCTTTTTTCGAGCAATTTTTTTTGTTTTGGGATAGAATTTCGTGATCTACACATTGGTGCAGGATGTTTGAGATCTTTGTTCCTGAATTTTTTTGCAAATCACAAATCTTGATTTTTGCAACTTCAAAGGCTTAGTACGGGCTCATCTGGACACATTTTTAGGTTCCATTTATTTGGAAGTGCTTAATTTTTCATCTACTTTCTAAATCTACAATCAAATTATAGGCTTGTGTGGACAGAAATACCACTTTCAGAAATAGGTCATTTTTTGCATTGTATTGCTTTGATAAAACTTCAAAATTATTGTACATTTGAACTACATTGCTAAGTACCAGATTTTAACTCCAAGAGGAGGTTGTAAATAGCCAAATCAGAAGCCCATTTTTGTCCATTTTGACAAGTGGCCTATTGTAAATTCACTACATATAAAGAGTCAAAAGCATCATTTTTGGGAGGGTTCTTTGATTGAGTGAATAGGGGGGGGGTGTCTTTTGTTTTTGTGTCTCTCTTTCTCTCTTGTGCTCTTTTAATTTTTTGCATCATGGGTTCACCTAAAACTCCACTTTTAACTTCACACAATTATACTACATGGAAAGATATTGTATGGAGTAGACTAATGGAAAAAGGTTTAAATCTATATGTTGATGGTACAATTGTAAAACCCATTGATGCTGATGCACAAGTTGATTGGAAAGTTAAAGACAACTAGGCTTTAGGAATTATTAGGAGTTGTGTTCATAGAGATCTCTTCTTCCACATTTTGAGCTTTAAGGATGCCAAGTGTTCTTGGGACAAACTTGAAGGGTTGTATGGTAAGGTGGATGAGGAAAAGGGATTCCAAATTGAGGATGATCTACTTCTATTGGATCCTAAGAATTTTGACACAATTCAAGACTATGTCAACAAAGCCAATGAATTGAGAGCACTACTTAAAGATTGTGGTAATCCCATGAAGGATGATAGATTGATTCATCACATCTTGAAGAGGCTACCTTTAGAGTATGCATCTTTTATTTCGAGTTACAACACTCACAGGTTGACCATGGGAAGTACCTTCACTAAGCCTTCATTTGATGCATTTGCAAAAATGTTGATGTTGGAACAATCCAAGTTGATAGACATGGGAATTCTCAAGTCATCCAGGTCTACAACATTTGTGGCTAGTAATGAGAACCACACAAATCAAGGTGGAAAAAGTTTTACCAATAGCAAGAAAAAACAATGGAAGCCAAAATCACAATTAGAGACACAACAATCTTCCTCCTCACAACAAGGCAATTCTTCTTCCAACAAGAAGAGAAACAACAACAAGAAGGATAAACTATTTTGTGCATATTGCAAGAATAAGAGAATAGATGAGTTGGAAAACTTACTTAGGAAGAACAAAATCAATGTTCCAAATGCTTCCAAGGATTCAAATCCATCCACTTCAAAGGGAAAAGGACAAGCATTTATGGAAAGTTCAAGTTCTTCAGAGGAATGAATTCTTGACTCAGGTGCCTCATATCATATGGGTTCTTCAAAAGGACACTTTTCTTCATTAAATTAGTCTAAGGTACCTCACATCTTTGTAGGGAATGATACACAAGTGGAAGTTGAAGAGAAAGGGAAAGTTGAGATGGGAAATGGAGAGTTCAAAGATGTTTTGTACATTCCTAACCTTAGCACTAATCTCATTTCAATTTACCAAATCACTCACTATGGAGGTGGAAATAAAGTTGAGTTCCTTCCTAATTTAGTAATGGTGTGAAATCTTAAGGATGATTCGTTGGTTGTAGTGGGTAACATCAATCATGACACACGACTTTATTCTTTCTCCCACTTTGTGCCTAAGCCTCCTTCACATGCCTTGTTGACACATTCACAATCACAAAGAAAATTATGGCATGAGCGGTACGGACATCTTGCCTTCCGCTATCTTCATCAACTTAGCTCAAAAAATATGGTCAACGGTCTAACTACAATCAAATTTTCTACAGGTGAATGTTCAACTTATTCAATGGATATGCATCTAGAAAAGAAGATTGACAAAAGGAAGTCTTGGAGAGCATCAATTGTTCTTGAGTTAGTTCACACAATTCTAGTAGGCCCTTTTTTAGTGACATCAATTAGCACAGGTCGCTATGTCCTCATTTTCATTGATGACTTTTCACGCTACACATGGGTCTACTTTCTTAATCACAAGAATGAAGTGTTTGATAATTTTCTAGCCTTCAAGAGTCATGTTGAGAAGAAATCAAGGAAAGCCAACAAGATTCTTCATATGGACAATAAAATTAGATATGTGAACTCAAGATTTAGAGACTTTTGTGAAATTGAGGGTATTGATCTTCAGAATCTAGTAGCATTTAGTCCACAAAAGACAAGTATTACAGTAATGAGGATTAGAACTCTTAAGTCAATGGCAAGTTGTATGATTCAAGCTAAGTATTTTGATCAATCACTTGAAGTCAAAGCTATAAGTAGTGCTAATCACATCCTTAATAAGTCTCCTCTATTTCTTAGATGGAATAACTCCTTTTGAGGCATGGTGCGAAAGAAAACCAGTTGTGAAACACTTAAGAGTTTTTGGTTGTCTAGCATGGGCAAACATATCTTCAAGGGAATACAAGGCACCACCACCAAGGCCTTGTACTTTCATTGGATATGACGAAAGTGTTAAGGCATATAGACTTATGGATCCTGAGACTCATGAGATATTCATAGAGAGGAATGTTCACTTTGAGGAAAGTTCACCTAGCTTATCCTCTAATCCTCCCCATACTTCATACATTGTAGAAATTGATAGTGACAACAGTGATAGTGATTCAACAAGTTTAGATATGGGGGATCCTATTGAATAATGTAGGATGAGGTCACAAAATTAGAAAATTCCACATGCATACATTGATACAATGATAGGTCCATGTAATTTAGTACAGTTGGGTACACCTTGTCTTCTAGTTCTAGAATCAGGGGATGACTACATGACAAATATTCCAAGCTTGTTTGTGGAGTCCTACATAGCAGATTTGGGAGACATCATTGGTGATATACATCTTTGATGAAGATGAAGATGATCCTTCTTTAGTTGTTGCAAGGGAACACTCTGACCCTCTTGTCCATTCTCTACATGATCAGTCTTACAAGGTTTAAATGATTGTGGATCCTTATGTACAGCAGTTTTAGGAGGTCTCTTTATCATTTGAGGAGATGGTTCTTTGGGATATGTTCTACATCCATCCTTGCTAGATCTGAACTTGTTCTTTTCAGTAGTGTTGGAAGGGGCAACCTTCAGTATCGACACAGGGATAGTTGAGCAGTTTTTACAAACACCATTCATCTTCAAGATTCTTTCTACACATTGGGGAAGCATCTCATATGTACCTATGATGTTGTTTCTTCCTAAAGGGAGGAACATTATTCAGCAGTCATGGATCAGCTTCTACATTCATCTTGGAGTAGCTATCATTGATCGACATTCTACATTTGGGGGGGGGGGGGGGGGGGGGCGGGGGGGACTACCTTGTCTCCTTTCTTCTTCTTCTTCTTCTCTCTTGTTGGGGGGACTTTTTCCTCTTTCGAGGTTTTGTCCTTCTCATACTTCTCTATTGTAATGGGGGGATCTTAATTACTCCATCCATCCATGCATCTTGTTTTTTCATCTCTCTTTTTGGGGGAGGGTTTTCCCATGAGGTTTTCCCTCTTTATCCATTTTCAGAGAGATTGCATTGCATCTGTACATGGGTACCTAACGTGGCCTAGTAGCTGGGATCCATCATGCATTTTCATTATAGCTTTTGTAAGCTTAACTGCATTCCCCTAAGTTGCACTTAAGGCGGGGTGTTATTGTAAATAATTAATTATTATTACACTTTACTTAAGTTTACTTAGTTTAATGTATTATTTTATTATTTATTAGTTATACACCTAGGAGGATGCATACTCATATGATTTGTTTTGTTGACAACACAAGAGTTAGCAACTCATTTTAGCACATGGTGTCTACAACATAGGAGTTTGCATAATCATCTAAGTTGTCATGTAGACAACACAGTTGTTCACACTCTAATTAAGCACATGGTGTCTACAAAATCTTTTTATGTGACACACCTATGTAAGCTTATTCTCTCATCATCACACTAACTTATGTACTCAATGGAGGATAATCCACTCTTGGTGGACATGTGCTTAGTTGTGAGTCTTATCATTTTGCTGACTCCTAGTCAGACTAGAGGCCTTTATATACAGGCACTCCTAGTGTGTATGTACATCAATTCACTTTCATATTGTTATTTTGATCATACTTTATTGGTCCATATTGTGCTAGTGCTTGAGCTTCTTGATCTTGGGTGATTTTTCCCTAAGGCAAATTCTTACACTAATAGGGTTACACCTATCAAGTGTGCTTGTAACCTTTGACAAAGTTGGCTCTTAACTAAGCTTACTTCATAAGAGTGAATTATTTTTGGGCACAATTCCCAAGTATTTTTTACCCTAATCAAGTTTCCATGTCAAAAATATTGATGTTAATGTGTGCATAAATGTTTTGCATGTTATATTTTGTTTACATGTTAAAACTGTCATTTGTTACTATAATTCGATTAATGAAGTTCATACACAGTATAGGAAGTGCAAATATGTTTACTGCATAAAGTTGATTAAGTTTATTGTGTGGATTTGCTTATAAATTTAATTTTGTATAAATGAAGTGAATGTTTAAAAAGACGTAGGTATAAATGTACATTAAAAAATATACAAAAATATAAAAACATATTTTATCATTATGTGTATTTTGTTATCCCATACAATTAATAAATCCACACTATAAGAAATATAACATTCTTCATCCTTTATTATTACTTTTTAATCTATAACTATTTATATTGTTCAATCAATTAGTTATTAGGGGAAAATGCTCTGCAACTCTTCCCTCGAGGGTAAAGCAATTGCAGCCCACCCAAGGTGGCAGAATGACACACCGCCACACTAGAGAATTTATTGTAGTGCAAGGTAGGGGGATTTAATGAGTACTTCATCCTTGGGAGGTATTTCTCAAGAAATACCACTCACAAAATAGCAGAATTCCTTATCCCAACTCTCAACTTTTTCGAATTCATATTCCCAAGTGTTGAGGAACGAACCACATATTCCAAATGAAGCAAAATTTGAACGAGTGAAGCAAGGAGATGGTGAAACCAGCTGAGGAGGAGATTTAGGTAAGGATTCCTCCTCTCTTTCTTATGTCCTCATTCCTAATTCTCAAATGAAAAAATTAATAGAGATCAAAATTGTTAGGCTCAAAGACACTATCATTTTTCTAGCAACCCAAGATATTAAGAAACTGCATGCTAAATCATACCTAAATGACTAGCTAGACAACCATTGGTCAAAAAAACTAGGGTTCAAGTTTTCCTTCTACAAGATGATTCAAAGTGGCAATTTTCTTGTCTTCTTTGAAGACCCCAAATCCCAAAAGAAAGTAGTTGAAAGACAATTTTGGAGAATTGGTAACTCCACAGTATGTGTTACCCCTTGGTCTCCTAATGTTGTAAACAAAGAAATCATGGGTCTCTACTCACTACATTGAGTTATGGTTGGAAATGTCCCTCTGTTTCTTTAGAATCATAATTGACAAATCCTTCACACTCCTTGCACATATAGATGTTAGGGTCTTTATAGCCATTGACCCAGGTAAGGACCTTCCTAAAGATGTTTCCTTTCTTATTCAAAGTCGTAGATATGTTTATCCTCTTTCATTCCTAGAGGGTATCAACTCTCATTTCCTATGCAAAAAAGATGGTCATGTCAGGAAGAATTGTCCCCTTACACAAAATTATAAACCCCCTAGTAATTCTAGAAACTGAAACGACATTAAGGCAATGAAAGGAAATAATACGTATGTTGTCAAAAATATAAAGGAACCTCCCAAGGAATTTCCTACATTAAATATTGGAACTCAAAATGTTTTAGAGGACATTTCTATGGAGTTGGATGCCCTTCAAGCTACCTTCAAACCCTTCTGTATTTTCCCAGGAACCTATCAACCTTGTGATGCCCACTCCATCCCTAGAGTCCATAGGGTTGTTCCAAGGGAGACCTAATCACAGGACTATGAATTCTCAATAGATTATTTTGGATAAAATTAAGAAGCGTTCAAGGTATAAATTCAGGAAAGAATCTAATTGCTACACATTTTTACCTCCTCCAAATGAAGTAGAAGCCCTTTCTAAAGATCATGAGCCTAAAAACAAAACTCCAACCTCAAATGAAGTCAAAAAACAAAATATTCCTAAAGATATTCTTGAGAGTGATGGGCTTGTTGCTATTATAGACTCCTATGAAGCAAATGACAAGCTTAATGGTTTTGACCTGGTAGTAATCCCAGTTGGTTTAGACCCTGGTGCAGCCCCAGCCCTTGGAGAGAATACGAGGAAATTCGCCTCTATGATTAGAATTCCAAATGAGGATGAGAATGAGGACCAAAATATGGAAGATTTTGATGGAGACAGAGTTGAAACCCCTGAGATAGATATGGGAATAAAGGGTGGGAGATTTGTACTCAATGTTAGAAAGAAAGGATGGAAGCCTAGGAAGAAAGTAGAGGAAGGGTTTGTTGTGGAAGGGATGTAGAAAGAAGGGGAGCAATTTCTAAAGAGAAATAGATGTAGACCCCCAATGTCTACCACCCATTCCAAGCCTTCTAAGATACAAAACGATGATTTTCCTAAGTGCTTTAAGAGATTTAGGTCTCCCAAAGGAAAACTAACCCTTCCACCCCAATTATAATGGCCAAATACATCTCTTGGAATGTGAGGGGATTGAAAACTCTGGATAGGAAATATGTTATAAAGAGGTTGCTTAGAGGACATAAGGACATTGATTTTCTAATGCTTCAATAAATCAAGGCAACTAGTTTCTAGCAAGACATAGTCCTAAAATGTATTTGGAAGGAGGCCAAACCCTTTTGTACCAATCATGAAAAAGGTAGAGGAGGGACTTCAATCCTAGTTAGTCCTAAGTGGTAGAACCTAGTGGTTGAATGGGGATCCTCACCATGCAATAGAGTTGTATGGGTAATACTAGACAATCAAGGGAAGAGATTTAGAGTATGCTCATTATAAGCTCCTAAAAATCATATGAACAGGGTCTCCCTATGCAAATAGATGTCCGTTCTTCACAATATTCCATGTATAATAGTTGGAGACTTCAACAAGGTAGAAAACCAGCAAGACAAGATAGGGGGTGCAAATTTGAGTGGAAAGAGGATGAGAAGTTCTCTTGGAATATAATGATGAGTAAACATTTATTGTTTGATCCATTGGATGGAAGAAAAAGTGAACACAAGGGAATATGGCATACATGGACCAACTTCTAGAAAGGATGCTATGTTTACAAAATAAAAATAGCTTCCAAGTGTTAGAGAAGGATCTAGTGTGTTGGTATACCCATTTATATTATCTGATCATCACCCCATTATTGTCAATATCTTCTAGATTGATAGCCAAAAATCAGAGGTCCCCAAGACTAAAGACTTTGCCCTCAATACCACCCTTCTAAAAGATGTTGACCTCAATGTCGCCACAATTATGGTAAAAAGGTTTAACCATTGTGTGGTAAGACATCCAAATGCAACCATTAGATGGAACACTATGATAGAGAGTTGAAGATAGATCTTCAAGAAAATGGGAAAAAGAAGACCAAGGATATAAGAAGAAAGGAGACAACATTACACAACTGGTTGAGGTAGAAGCAATCTTGCAGTCTAACCCATAGGATTGTTCCCTCCAATTTTCCCTAGTTGAAGCTAGAGATGCACTGAGAAGGATCCAGTAAGTTAATATTCAAGGGGCAAATACTAGAGTAAGGATCAGTTGGATTGAACATGGGGACAAAGCTTCTAATTTTTTCTTTTGGATTCTTAAAACTAAGGAAGTTAGGGAAAAAATTGAAATTTTTAGAGAGGGTGAAAATCTAATCATGGATATTAGAGAGATTGTAAAGGCCTTTGCTCAATTTTATAACAAATTTTTTACCTTGGAACAGAAAAATATTGATGTGGAAAGTGAAAGGATCATAATTAGGAGACTAATTCCAAGAAGAGTGTCAAAGGACAATAAAACTAGGCTAAATGCTCCCATATCTAAAGAAGAGATTGTTCAAGATATCACTTAGATGAATAATGATAAGGCTCTAGGACCAGGTGGAATTCCTATGGAATTCTACAAGACCCACATAGACTGGATTTGGCAAGAACTATTAATGTTATATCAAGGGTTTGAATGTGGCTCATTAGGAGTTGTTGTAAATTCAAGACTTGTTAAACACATACCCAAGGAAGGAGACAAGACCTTGATAAAAAATTGGAGGCCCATCACACTCCTCATTGTCTCCTACAAAACACTGGCAAAATTTAAGGCTCTTCGTCTCAAAGAGGTCCTACCATATGTTATTAAACATACAAAAATTGGATTTGTTAAAGGGAGATATATTTTGGAGAATCTAATTACCTATTGGGAACATATGGAGTGAGCTAAGGAATCTGGGAAACAAGTAGGAATGTTCCTAGTTGACTATGAGAAGGCATATGATAGAATTGAATGGAAGTCCATATAGTTGATGCTAGAATGTCTAGGATTCCCCAAATACTTTATCAAAATGGTGCTTACCCTAATGCCAAAAGCTCATGGTACTATAGAAGTAAATGACCTAAGATCATACTCATTCTATCTCTTGAGACCTATAAGACAAGAATGCCCACTTGCCCAGCATTATTTTTAATTATAGTCAATAGTTTACACTACATTCTTAGAGATAGCTCTCTTTCACCTAAGGTTAGAGGAATTATGTTACCTAACAAGGAGGAAATTAGTAATGTATAATTTTAATGTGACACCTCTCTACTCATTGAATTGTCAGAGGAAAATATCATTAATCGTACAACCAAACTGGATATATTCTGCAGAGCCTCAAGGAGCAAAGTGTCTATTGTCAGGTCCATTATGTTGGGATGGGAAGAACATCCTCCTCATGGTATTGTAAATTTGGATTCTTCTGGGGTGGTCATTCTCATATAGTTAGGTATTTCTCAATCTTACCCAACCTTAACTCAATGTGGGTGTGGATTATGGAGAAGATTATTGGCAAGCTTAGTAGATAGAATAACAACTACTTGTCTCTAGCTAGCAAAGTTCAAGTCTACTAGAAAATACTATTAGAATATACTATATGTTATTCCTCTGCATGGCTCTTTAACCAAAGTCAGATCAACTACATTCAAAAAGTTATTAGGAATTTCTCATGGTCTAATGGAAGAGTTAATTGGAAAAGACATGCAGTTAAATGGAGTTGGTGCACTATGAGGAAAGAAGTAGGTGGGATGGGTATGAAAGATTTAAGATTGTAAGGAATTTCTCTTGCATCCAAATGGATTTCCAAATCCACAAAAAGAAATGAACCTTGGAAGGTATTGATTAGACATGAGATTGCAAGAGGAGCTCCCTGTATTGGCAAATCATGGAAAGGGATGCACATTCATGACCTACTCTTGGGTAGATGGAAGATCGAGGTGGAAGGGTCAGTGGTCTTTAAATCCATTTCAAAAGCATGGGAAAAAGTGAGACACTAGCTGGTAGGGGCTGAAATTACTAATAGCCAAGCCAAACTGTTTGGGGAGAAATTCCCCTAGTGGAACCTAGAAAGAAAAGGAAAACCTCTTGCTCTCCTACACGGTTACTCAACTAAAGCTTAGGACAAAATTGGTATTCCCTCCTTCAGTAACCTCATTATAGATGAAAAAATTTCCACTTGGAAGAACTTGGCCTCAAAGTTTAACCTTCCCCAATCTCAAAAGAGAACCTTTATTGTTGTCAAAGATGCTTGGCTAAAAGCCAAGCTTCCCCAAAACTGTGGTAATGATATTGATAGACTTCCTCTCCTTACCTAGTCAGATGGCACCAAGCTATTCTCCACCAAAGCTAAATACTTGTACAAATTTCTCTTTGATAATAATAAAGTTTTTGAGTACCTTAACAACAAATGGCCTTGTATTTTAGAACCCAAAGAATGGACCAAGCACCTGTCGACTATCTGGCATCGAAATGTTGAACCTAAAGTCCAATTCTTTATATGGAAAGCCTTACTTCATAGGCTCCCACTAAACAATGTTGATGAATATCCCTTCACCTGTTGTTTCTGCTCTAAGTCTAAAATCATGTCCCACTTGTTCTTTGAATGTGACTTTTCCAAAGGGGTCTAGAACTAGTGTGGTGTCCACATTGAATTTAATATTCTTACCTTCTCTACTATTACTGGTTACATCCCAAGCCTCACCAAATATCTTAATAGATTATGGGTCATTTTCTCTTCTTATTTGCTTTGGTCTATTGTTTAATTAGAAATGATGATGTATTTAAAGATAGGAGTAGAATCCTTACTGAGTCTCTGAGGAGACTCATTATGCATCAAATTTGCATGAAAGTTACCATCAAATACAAAGTAAAAGAGAAACAAGAAGTGAGGATAACCAGTGCATGTTCAAAGGTGCTAAAGGATGAAGGTATCCAATTTGAGGTGAAGGTTGAGACCAATGAATTGGGTTCATTTGAGGGCACCCTTAAGGATATGTTGGAGAAAATTAAGCTGAGGAAGGTGATAGATGACCTTAATAGGCAAGTGGAAGGAGTTCAAGCAAGCACCAATGCCACTGTGACCAAGCCTAGAACTAGTAACACCAGGTTGGGCAGAATGGTTAACCAATTGGCTGATAATTGTGATGCTCACAGTGTGATTGTGTTTATTGAAAATATGCATGAATTCAATGAAGGAAGAACATTGTGCATTATGATTGGTGCTTTCACCCATGCACCAGCACTTCCTTAGTAGCAACTTACAAGGGATCCAAGCACTATGATTAGAGATGAAGACATTAGGCTTAGGTGGTCAAATCATCCTCTCCCATGAACGACCTAGATGAAAAATTGAACCTCAAATGATTGATGATACTTTTAGGTTTCTTTTTCTTGCATAAATCATGTTATTTTATTGAATGGTCCAATGTTTAATTGCACATCTTTACTATGTGGTAATATGACATGTTAATGACTTTATATTATAATTAATAGAAAAAAAAAAAGCTATTTATATTGTTTAATCAAATTTAAGATGTGTTTAATCAAAATTTTAAAAGTCATTATTTTAAATATATAGCTTATTTATAATATTTAATTACTTTTTTATATATAACTAATTTCAAATTTTATATTTACATTTATAATTTTTGGAAGCTTTAATATATATTAAGTTACATTTAATAATAAATAAATTTATAGTTACATAATTTTTTTAATTTAAGTTATTCAAAAGAATTTTAAATTTTATTTAATTATAAAGAATAAAAATTATATTTATTAAAAGAGTAGAAATGTACATAATACAATAATATTACATTATAACAAAAATATTAGTATGTGGTTGATTTTTTATTATAATTAGATATTGCTAAATAATTGAATGGTATAAAAACTAATTTTAGGTACTAAAATAATAAGAAAAAAAATGATTATTCAATTTTGAATGATTGGCTTAAATAGAATGTAAATTTACAAGTATTGTCAATACATTTATAATAATAATAATAATTTTCTTCAAATATCATAACAAAATTTATTAAATTTGTTGCATGGCCCCTTTCCTCTTAGGAGGAAGTTTTAATGGTATATATGATTGTTTGTTGAGATTTTAATATACATTTTTTATTCACCTCTTTTGTCAAACATTAGTGTTGGATCAAGCTTTCACAAATTGCATTTCAATAATTAGAATTTGATAAATATTGTTAAATTATCACAATTATATATATTAAAGAAATAGTAAATGTACTAATTGTATTTTTTATTAAGAGAAAATAGGTTTTAAAGAGGCCATGAAACCCTGTACAAAAGAGGACTAGAGATTTAGAATACTGCAGCTCAAAAGAAGAAATAAGACATAAAGAGCAAGGCCAGCCAGAAAACAAAAACACAAGCTTGCTAGCCCAAATTCTTAAAAAGCTCTTGCCCTAACCTCGCTTGGCTTTCAACATGCTCATTTGTGTCATATGAGATCTTGATAATGGAATTTTCCTTAGAGGAGCCCTCTAGGTTGTTGATGAGTGTTTTAATATCATTAGAGGCATTCATGATCTTAAATCTCTAATCATTGATGCCTTTGAGGGTATTCTCAATGCTTGAAACCCTAGCTACCATCCAAGTCTAAGACTTTGGCCTCTAGGTTGACCTCCAACTTGTAAAGTGTTGTGTTTTTATTAATGTCACAACACATTAATTTTCTCTATATATTATGAATGATTTATTTCTATAAATTGTATTCCTTACAATAATGATAAGATAAAAGTTTAATATTTTTTTAACTCACAAAATGATCTTAAAATAGTTTAAAATATATTATCAGAAAATAAAATAGATAATTGAAATAATAAAATGCCATGAAAAACCTCTTCCTACTATTTTAGTATTGATCTAACATTTGCTTCCTTTTAAACAACGAATTAACAAATATATGGTAATTTATATATGTTGAAGACACGAGCGCGCGCACACGCAGCCCCACACACACACACACACACACATAACTCATAAAATTTCAAATAATTCATTCATCTGATAAATATATATAGACACTTGCATATCAATCAATTGGTTTGTGCAATCTAAATTGTCTAGAAAGATCTACAAAGATTAAACTAAAAAATCAAGAAAAATAAATCATTTGCAACCAATAAAAAAATGAATTATGATAATGTGGATCCAACAAAAAATTATATAACTAAACAAAAAAATAAGATATACAATCTCCAATTTGGAATTCTTATCTTGATACGTTTGAATAAAAACTTCAAAAATATTTTTCAATCATAGTTGTGGAAACAATCTCCACTCCTTTGATATTGTTTCAAAAATAAATGTAATAAAATTCAATCCTAATTAAATAGATGAATAAATTTAGTCCAATAAAATTGAAATAAAAGTTAAAAATCTATAACCTTATTGCAATCAACAATTGCACTCATCTAGTGAGTATGAGTTAAATTATTAAGCTCGCAAGACTAAATTACACTAATAAGTACTAAATGACCTATTCTCCAAACTAAGAAAACTCAAAGATGGTGTAAGCCAATGGAATTGTTCACTGAATTGTTCTCTTGTAAGTTGTTTGACATAATGTCTAACTTGCCATATGTTTGTCAAAATGCCTGAAAACTAAATCATTGGAAAATACACTAGAGTAATTTCAAATTTGAATGAGCGGTAAGGGATACTCAAGCTGAGTGTTAATTTGGACAAGCTTCCTTGTTGCCCTGGTATTTATCATACCCAAATTTCAAAATTTCCAATCAAAATGTGCAGGACATAAAAATTCAATTTTTCAAGTGTTCAAAGACTTATCCAATTCTTGGCAATCTCATGATTTCAAATTCTTCGGCTAATCACTAGCTCCATCCAACACTTCAAATTTTTGAAATTTGGCTTCCGAGTCAAAAGTTGTCACAGGTTAATGGAAGGAACCAAAATACATATTTTTATTCAAAATCTTAACCATTAACCTTTGAAGAGGTTAAGATAAAATTCCAAAACACGTAATCCAAACCATTAACCTTAACTTCTTAACCTTTAAAAAGGTTAAGGTTTGGGATCCAAAATGCGCATTTCACTTTGAAATCTTAACCTCTCCATCAAAAAGAGGTTAAGATAAATTTCTAAAACACGTATTATGAACCATTAACCTTAACCTCTTGTCCAAAAAGGTTAAGGTTAGAGGCTCAAAACACATATTTTTAATACAGTTATTAACCTTTAAGTTGATAAAAAAATGAAAGGTAGAGACAATGGGGATTATGTAGAGCCAAACAAAAAGCATCTGAGTTTGAGAAGCTCTCAAACCGCTTACTCATATATTGAAGAGAATCTACGCAATGAGCATGGGCCATGTTTAGATTTTCCAAGAGTTGAAAAACATTTGAATATAGAAGTAACAGCCGACAACCTGAGCATGTGACTTTCTTGACAAATCAACCTCTATCATTTTCTTAGTCCAGCCTGTGGCACATTGGATGGTGTTATTAAATCGCTTTCAAAATGAATTGAATTCACTATATGAAGAGAGTTTGGAGTTTGTGGCACCTTGATCAGATATGAAGAAGAAGGTGTGATAACTACTTGACAAAATGTTTGGCCCACTTTAGACACCAGTCTGATCACGAGATGATGCAAACATAGCCATAGATATGGTAAAATGCAAAGATTTTGGTGGAGCAATTCAAAATCTTAAAGGAGCATGCACGATGATCCACATCTTTTCCAGCCATGGCACATAGAGAGGTTGGTTGGTGAATAAAAATGAACATATCGGGGAAGAGAAACAAATGATCCAAATCTGCAGTGACATGAGAATCAATCCAATTATAAAAGAAAGAATTGGTGAGGATTGTGTGCAAATTGTTTGTCATATGGCAGATAAAGTATAAGATGTGGCATCTCAAACAAGGCATGTTAACTGTTTGGTAAAATGCTTGTGTGTTGATCTGATCTTAGGCACAACATGTGGACTGTTTGGAAATTCCATCCTTTAGCTCATAACTCCTAATAGAAATCAGAGGTATTTGCACAATCATAGTCAAGGCACGTTGTCACTATGCACAGAAAGTCAACCAAGGAGTTGCATGTGCACCACTACCCAATACTTACAGTGTGAACATAGCTTATCTTCCTACTATAAAACCACCTCATTTATATCCCAATCCTTATATCACTCTTCCAATGTACACTCAAACTCTTCTAGTCTACACTCAGGTCATTCCTAACAATGCACTACAGCATGTGGGTAACACAGACACAGGGGGGTCACATCTTTATAGCTAGCACAATGATATATTGAGGCACAAATCAAATGATACAACTAATGAGAAAAGTGAATGTACTTCAAGTAAAGATGAAGAAGATAATTCTCACCGCTTTGGATTGAGAGGTTTAGCAGATGTTCTCAGTGGGAGGAACTCAAACGTCACAACTTTAGCTGTGGACTGAGACTACGAAACTTTTAGGGCCCGTTTGGTTGTTGGAATACAACTGGAATAGGAATAGGAAATTAGAATATGATTTGTATTCTTTTTTTGGTGCGTGGAATAGGAATAGGGAATAGGAATACGTATTCTCAGTTTAGCCCCAAAATGAGCTTTTGTCCATTCCAAAAAATACCTGTAATCAGAATTGCTATTCTTGCATTCATTTTAGCTTTCTCAAATTTGATTAAATTTTCAAATCCGCTTTGACCTGGAGTGAGCGCTAGAACTTTGTTTTCAATATTTTCAAATATTTCAGCGATTTTCCAATGGCGTCGATTGCATCTTCAGAATTATTTTCAAATGGCGTCAATTGCAAGTTAACCCTATTTCAATTTAAGCTTTCATAACCAAACAAGGGATAAACAAGATTGGATTGCATTTTTCCATTCCTATTCTTCATTCTCCATTCTAATTCAAATTTTCTATTCTAATTCTCAATTCCTACACTTGCAACCAAACGGGCCCTTAGCGTATATGATAATATGTATGGTACACATAATTTCCCTTAGTCTACAAGAATTCCTAATCCTCTACTACCATACAACCTTCCAAGTTGTTATCTAAGACATCAAGTTCCAAGGTTAAATCCAGGCTATATTGCTACTGTAAAACAGGACACACTTTTCTACTTATTTTATAGTATGCCAAATGATGAGGCTCGGCTTCTTGTGGCTAATGAATTGTGTGACAGAAGGTGGGTGCACCATAAAAACCTTGGTGTACGGTTAAACACGTAGTGGAAACGATGAGCCTGAAATCAAGACAGATACATATGAGAAGGGGTCATATGTTTATTTTAATCTGCAGACATGGTGTTGTGTTACAAAGGAGAACTTTACATTGTTTTATGAAATGGTGAAGAAAAGGCCTTCTTAGGCATCACCGAGAAGATTGATCAAGTCAAGCATTGTGATCACATGTCAATAAGTGCAATATAGAGAGAGTGTGCACATAAATTGTAACAAGATAGTGAACACCAAATTGTTCAAATCAATCCCTTAAAAATACATGTTTCTAAGGAAAGACAGTTAGCATATGTGGTTTAAACATGCACATATTTCAAGGCTAATTGCTAGTAATTTGGCCATGGACGAATAAAAGGAAATCTACACTCTCATGTCCACAAACCTACCGATTTGATAGTTCTATCAAATCTCATGTCTTTTGAATGTGATCTTGTAAAGAACCGATTTTTCCATTTTGGAGTTAATTTTGTAGAGGTTAATTAACCTCACCCAAATCACGTATTTGGAAAGTAATTATTAACCACAGAAAGGTAGTTCTTAACCTCCATCTCTATATAAGGAATCATCTTATCTTTGTCTAGGGACTTTTTAGACTTTAGAAAAAGGGAGCACTCTACTAAAATTTTGATTAGAAGATGATATTTGGAAAGTATGTACAAATTTTGTCTTTGTAATCAGAAATTCCTCTTAGGTTCTTGGTGCAAGAAAATAAAGGAACATGCAATTTGAGTTCTCTTCTTTTGAATCTAAATTGTTAGAAATGTTGATTCTCCAGTATTCTCACGGTATGGTGCAGATGTTTATGAATCTTTGGATCAGCATTGTGCTAGTAATAGTTCTCAAGCGCAAATCTTGATTGTTGTTATTAGCGATTTTAAGTTAGTCCAGGAAAACTTTGAAGTCGTGTGGTGCATTCGTCATCAATGGCTTTCTATTTATCTTTTAAAATTTGATTTCACTTTTATTTGAAAATTTTCAAAATTATATCATACGAGGGAGCTGCCCCTCTAAATGCAAAGGAGGGTTGCATATCAAGGGCTTATCCAACTGTTGTGAACCGTTTGCCACATACACTTCATTGGGCCATTTTTACAGTGACAAATCTGTTTACCAACATTCCTATAAGGGATCTTACAGTAGCAAGGAAAGAATTAATGAAACAAGGTTTCTGGAGTTGTAGTCCTGCCTTGTAAAAGAAAGAAGTATAAAGTAAACAAAAAGTATAAAACATACTATACTAGTCTACAATTGGTTGTGGGGGTGGGAGGAGACATGTCATATATAAACCTAAGAAATAAAAATTATATATGTTTATGAATTATTTTTAAAAACATTACAAAATATAGTCCTTAACATGATAAATTTATTATTTAGATAAATATAAAATAAGACTTGAGTTGACATTATATGTATAGTAATTGCATACCTAGAAAAAGAGTCTCAATTGTATAACTCAAACTATTGAAAATATAAATAGTAATACTATTTTAAATTTTAATAGATAAAGAAAATTGTAGTATTTTTAATTTAAAAAAATAAATAACAATATTATTTTAGATAATTGAATAAAATTTGCATGATTATTATGTAATAAAATAATTTAACAATTAAAGCATGTAACAAAAGTATTGCACAAAAAACTTGGAAAATAAATAATTATGAATGAATATAATTATAGATTGTCTTATTAAAAACCTATGATTCAACTATAAATCAAGTTAGAAAAATAATTTCATAAATCAATAATATTGTAGTTGTTAAATAAATAATAATAATTCTCTCATTTCTTATATGGAAAGATAATTTCAAAATAAATAATTATTAATGAATATAATTATAGATTGTCCTATTGTATTTGCTCGTAGGCTATACTATTACAATCAATTGTTCTTAATTACTGATTAATATTTTTTACTTCAACCAATTAGATGTAAGTATTTTTATTTCTTATTGTCACTTTTCATTTTTCTAAAGTATATATGTGAATTTTTTAGGTTTTAAATTCATTAAAATTATTTTAATTCAATTTGATTGGCTAATATATTTTGGCTATTATGGGAGCAGATTTCCAAAAAACACTACCCATATTATGGGCAATATTGTAGACGGCTCAATATATTAATACATCTAAACTTTAATTCCTTTTAGATTAATTATCTCTCTTATAGTTCTATGTTTCATCTTAATTTATATTTTTATATTAAGTGTTTTACCCTATTTACACTCTAAAAGTATTTTTTCTACAAACAATATTCCACACACTAATTCATCCATTTATCAAACTTTATTTTATTTGTATATTCAAAATACATAAGTATGAATACTATTATATATTACTTCTATATTAATTCAATTGTTTCAATTTTTTATTTTAATATTGTATAATCGTTTTACTTAAAATCTATGATTCAACTACAAATCAAGTTAGAAAAATAATTTGATAAATCAATAATATCGTGGTTGTTAAATAAAGATAAATTTTTTATGTACAAGATTTGGTAGGTTTGACTAAGAATGTAGGATTTCTCTATATATGAGAATGGAAATGTACAAGATTTGGCTAGGTTTGACTAAGAATGTAGGAGATATGGCTTTCCAATGTAATTAATTTCAACTAAGAGTGAAAGTGGTGAAAAGGGAAAATTAAATAAAAATATGTATTCATTTTATTTTCTTATTTGATTTCAAGAAAAATAAAAATTCTAATAAATTATTGTATACCTAAAGTGAACATTTAAAATTGATTCTACAATTTTATAAGAAAACCACAAAATGATAAATAACAAGGGCTTTGTGATGAGGCTAATTATTTCCTCTATTTTATGATAGTTTTAAACACTTTGTTTTACTTCCACCAAGAGATTTGTGAACTTGTGTTTACTTGAATTGATGATTAACCTATGGGTAGATAGTATGTTATATTTTGCCAATATTATATATATAATGTAGTATTTCATATAACCATCAAAATGTGTGTTCTAATATTTGAATTTAATTTGATAATGCTTATTTGCAAATATCTCTGCATAACAATTAATTTGTTAGAAAAGGAAGCTAAAGATGGTCGGAAGTATTCAAAGGGAAACATTGAAGATAGCCAACAGCATTCAAGGAGAAAAGACGTTAAGGTTTAGCCACGATGGAAAGAGTCATAATAGTACCAAGGGACTCGGCTACTAATATGGAGGACTCCTTAAGCGATTGTTTGGTACAACTTAAGTAGGTTGTCCAGACTTTATTATTCGTTTTGTGATCTGTTATCTTTTCTTCTTTTTCTCTAGCAGATTTGATGTTAGTTTGTTTTTCTTTTATGTTTCAAAATAAGTGTCGAATCTTCTATTTATAGGGATCAAACCAAGTGTTAAAAATGAGAAGAAAGTTTATGACAAGAAATTGTTGACTCTTGCAGTGAGTTATTTTTACAGTTATATGTATCGTTCTCATGTAATGAACTTCTTGAACATAATGAAATAGCTCTTGGTTTATATTTTGTGTTAGTAGATTAGCAAAAGCCAACTAAGGAGGCCCACTTGCGAGGTGGATTAGATTAGAGTAGTATAGATTTGTTTTCAAGCATCTTTAGTAGTGCAAGTAGAAGTTGTAAGTTCCTTCCTATAGCATCATACTTTGTGAGTGTTCATGTAACATCTGTAAGAACAGTTATAGTAGATGAACTAAGTTGGAATATATGTTAGTATTTAATTGTATTTCTAGTATTTCTTTCAATAAAGAGTTAAGTGTGTTAGTTTCCTGTAGCACTAGTGTAGGTTATTTCCTTGCATTTTACTTTCCTAGAGCATAAGAATGATGACTCATTAAGAAACCTAGTGCACATACTGTGCCAACCATTTCAAGTATACGTCCCTGGGTTGACAAAATTAAATGCACCTCATGGTGGGGAAAAATAGTCCTTAGATTGAATACACTATTCGTAAGTATGGCCTTTGGCATGATTATTATACACTTATTGTGAGGTAAACCATTTTTGGCATCGTTGTCGGGGATGATGTCAAGCTAGGAGCATTCTTGAGTCATAGTTCTTAGTTAAGTTTTTTTTTTAGAAATTTGCAATCTTAAAGCTTTATTCACGAGTGTGAAGAATTCAATTGCATTCATTGAAGAGGAAGACAATGAGATGAATATGGCAGATTTCTTCCACAGAAATCTATTAATTTGAACGAAGAAATTGAAGAAGAAGAAGTTGAGTTGCCTTTTGAAGATGCAAGCCCTATTTTTCCTACAGAATCATCTTCAAGAGTAGAACCTATAGATATGAGTGGGCTTCAACCTTTTGCTGAAATTTTAGCATGTTTCCTTGATAATACTGCTCTAAATCCACCAGTTGTTAATAATCCAATACCAATGTTCCTTTTTAGCAGCAACCTCATAATCTAATACCTCCAGTAATGGCACAACCTACTTTACCATTTCCTCTCCCAAGCCTCATAAATATTGATAATCTCAAGAATATACCTGCAGCTACTCTTCCAAAGTTCTATGGCCTTGCAACCGAAGACCTTGATACTTTCTTGTTTGAATTTGACATACTCTATCACAGTTTTGACTATAAAACTAATGCCCATAAGCTCAAATTATTTCCAGCAACATTGAAAGAGTTAGCTTTATAATGGTTCATGGGCTTAGGAGCCAATGCAGCATGAACTTGGGATGAAATGCAAACTCTATTTTTGGATAAATATAAAGAGTATTGCAAAGCATCTAGTTCAAGAGGAGATGATATCTTCAGAATATCACAAAAGGAGGAAGAAACATTGGAAGACTATGTTTCAAGTTTCTTGCATACACTGCAGAAGAACCCTCAACATGTGTTGTCTGAGGATTCGCAAAAGCTAGTCTTTTTTAGAGGTGTGAATGATAATTGTCTAGAAGCACTAGACCTAATGGTTGGTGGTGATGTATATTAATCTTCTTGGGATGACCTTAAGAAAATCTATCAAAACTATTCAAGGTCAACTATGAAGAAAGGTCGAGGACCTCGTTCCACAGTCACTAAAGGAATCAGTCAAGATATTTCAAAGCTCAAGATATCTAACCTATTGTCAGATTTCAAGCAGGACATTATAAATGATGTTGCTACACATCTGAACACAATGACTGCAAAGAAGAAGCATGCAAAAGCTGAATTACAACTTGCTAAGTACTGCCCTCATTATCGGAAGCAAAAGAAGGATTGTCAATGCAAATTGGTTGCCAGCATGGAGAACTAACATCTTCCAACTAAGTACATCAAGATAGATGGAGATGATGAGCAAGTATTCTTTTTTGCTCAACGTTGGCCATGGGCCCAATGTCAAGGTATGCCTCAGGACCCTTTGCAAAATTCAAATTTATATGATAATAAATGGCAAAACCATAATCCCCAAGGCCCCCCATAATATAATCAACCTAATTGGATTAATGCTTGGAAAAATAATCCGCAACAGCCCCAATGGCCTCAGAATTCCCAACCATCCTAGCCCAACCAAAAGAATAACCAATGGCAACCATCCTAAGGGAATTGGCAATCTACAAACCAATGGAGAGGATCTCAACAGTGGGCTAACCAAAACACTAGTACTCCACAATTACCAACCCTAGCTCAACAACCTGCACTAATGCCACCATCTGTGAATCTTGGATCTCAAAAGCAAACACAGTTACCTGCACAACCTCAGCCAAATCCAAATAACCAACAACCACAACAACCCATGTGTATTGCTGATGCTCAACAATATCCTTCTTATGCTCTGAATGTTGCAAATATACATCTGAGATTTGGTACAACTTTACCAGTGCCTAAACTGCCTCTTATAACTGAAATGCCAAATACTCATGTAGCATCAGAACCCCCTATCTCTAAAGAGGTTGACCCAACCAATGTCACTATCTCAGTTGAAGCTCAGCCAGTGGTGGAACCTCCTTTTCCAAAAAAACTTGTACAAAGTAAACCTGTACAAATAGAGGAACAGTCTTTTGATATTGTTGATCAATTGAAGAACATGCATGTCCAAATACCCCTATTCCAAGCTATTAAAGATGTTCCTATCTATGGAAAAGCCATTAGAGAAGCCTCCTTGAAGAAGACTGGGAGGAAGAAAAAGGACCCAAC
Organism: Cupressus sempervirens; assembly: GCA_028749045.1. Lineage (NCBI taxonomy): Eukaryota > Viridiplantae > Streptophyta > Pinopsida > Cupressales > Cupressaceae > Cupressus > Cupressus sempervirens. The sequence goes on along the minus strand of CM053785.1, from coordinate 24,894,053 downwards.
TATAGTCTATGTTGTGGGACAATTAGCTGACATTATGTTAGGAAAATTGGTCACTCCAAAATATTCTGATCCAGGAGGTCCAGTTGTGAATGTGAGTATAAATGGTTCGTCTATTAAAAATTCTTTAATAGATCTTGGTGCTACTAGAGGTTGAATACATAGCAACAAATGTAGCAGCATGTCAAGCTATTTGACTAAGAAGAATCTTGGTAGATTTGAATGAAAAGCAAGAGGATGAAACCACAATCTTTTGTGACAGCATTTCCTAAATTGCATTGACAAAGAATCCAGTTTTCCATGGGAGAAGTAAGCACATTGAGATTAGATATCATTTCATTAGAGAACTAGTGGAAAATGGAGAAATCAAAATGGAATATTGCAAGTCCGAGCAAGAGCTAGCGAATATTTTCATTAAGTCATTGGGCACAGCAAGTTTTGTGCGCTTGAGAGGAAGTCTTGGCGTAGTTGATTTGGATCAGCAGTGATCTTGGTTTTGTTGGCTGGAGACAAAGGGGGAGTGTTGGAATATTAAATCTTTTGTTTGTCCCTAGAGCTCTACATCCACCTACCAAGTGTGACGGTCTATAGGTGCAACAGTCAAAAATATTAATACAGGTAGTTGAGTTTGAATTTTGAAATGAGAGGGAGATTTTCAAATTGACAGCTAGAGAAAAAAGGGTGGGGAATGTTCTTTTCATTCCATAAGTCAGATTCAGACATTCTAAGAGTCAGTGGAGTTTAGTAGAATAACAGAGGCGAGAAGTTCAATCAAATTCAACAGCAGCAAGTGTGGATGATTTTTTGGGTTCTTTTGTGAAAGTAATATTTTGCCATGTATGAGCAGTGATTGCTCTAGGTTTAGTGTATGTAGCCATACATTGTTGTAAGTTTGATTTAAAGTTTGATTTAAGTATTTAAATGTTTTGTTCTTCTAGGGTTTGTAGTTTATTTTCCAGATTTATATCAATTTGATTTAGTTAATAGAAAGCAAGAAAGCATACTTGTAAATCTCAATCTATTGTGTCTTAGATCTTGTCTCCATTATTACATTTCGATGTGCATGATTAGTAAGTCTTGGAAAAATAGGAGAATCCATTAACTCATTTACGCATTATTTTTTTATGTTGTTCTTCCTCCCTGCATCACTCAGCTCTTATTTAAGCTGAGTAACTTGACTTCCATTGACTGGGCTCCCCGTTACCAAGTTCCCTTTTTGGTGACCGACCTACTCGATTCCCATAGGTGTCTAGCTACTCGGCACTCTACCTTGCTGAACAATTCGGCATTGCCTGTCACTCAACTCCTTACCCTGCCGAGTGACTCAGCTGCATCTGCAGGTTGAGGATTTTTTGAAGTTTTTACATACATGCCCACATAGCCATCATCAAGGTCGAGCACAACAAGCTTTTCCTTATTGCAGGCAATCAATGGTTGTCTGTCACTATTATCTTTGAAATTCAAAATTGCCTAAATTACAAGAGGGCCGTCAATCTAAGACTTCCTCTTAGCCCTAACACTACAATGAAAATTATAAACCTCCCCAACCAGTAGAACATGAATCAAATCATAAATCCATACCCTTTAAACAACTCATAGCATCAAAAACATAAATCACAACCCTTGATCCATTGAGCCCATCGCACTTGCCCATTTGAACTTTCGTGTTGCACATATCCAATGATCCTCCTCCAGTTTCCATAAAAAACAAAAGCCTTTATTTTTAAAACACAAGTAGTTTGTTGCCCGATTTTGCTCTCTATAGAGCGTCCCATTCTCATGGAAAATATTTGTTCTACCCTGTGTATCTCCACCCAAAATGAAGAGAAAATTAGAATTGATTACAAAGTACAACACAAAATGAATAAGATTTTAGTTGGGGAGTGACCTTCAAATTGAGAACAATTGCCTGTTCACGGCCGAGGATAGTAGAGGGGTATGATAGAATGCAGATATCTCTTGTATGGATCCGAATACTTGTCTACATCCAACATTTTGGTCTCCCCGTTGCAGTTTAGAAGAGCCCATCTTGTCGATGCCACTTTCTTCTTGTCTGGTTGTTGTACATGGTTAGAGACCAGTTGTCCTTGCATGCATGTATGCTAGGTAGCGAAGCTTACATGATGCACATGAAAAAAATTAATGCCAGCTGCAAACCGTAGAACTATAGGAGACATGCAATAGTCTGTTGAGTAAAGCTAGAATTGATTTGTGTATGTAATTCACAAATCACATGCAATAAGCACAACTATAGGCACTGCAGCGTACCAACATTACAGCTTCTATTGATAATGAAATTTTGATCTTACCAAATCATATTACAATGCCCTAAAGACCCTTATCAAATTTGCACCAGAGGGAACAATACAGTTTGAGGTAAAATTTAAGTAGAAATGACACCAAAGACTAGCATGTACGGATGCAAAATGTGGAACTGCATGCCAGTCACGTGTCCATGGTTCTTAGATATATGGACTCTGTATAGTTTTACTTAATTTGTTAATGAAGAAATAAAGAGACTACTAGCAAAAATAGTGGTTGTCAATCATAAAATTTCAACTAAGTATAAAATGCCATTTATAGATATATTTCGAATGACTTTAGGTTAAGAGAGTCAGGCACATTTTACAAAACGTAATTAATTGAAGAAGAAGCAAAAGAAAACTACAGTCTCCACCTGTAAATAAGCGGGACTAATAATATGAATCTAACATACGGTCAAAATAGCTCCATCAAATGGATATCTCAAACATTGTGTTGATCATGTGCCCTATCAAAGGTTGAATCTAGTGAGACTTGAGTTAAATTCACGATGGAAGACTTGTCCAAGAGCTACATATTTGTCTAACCTGTTTGGTGTGTGCATCAATGAAAATAATTTTCATCTTACAAATACAATAGAACCCCCCAGCAGTTGTTAATCATACTCATCCAAGACTTTGTTCCCTTTTTTATTTCAATCATAAACCAAAAACTAGAACACTTCATGTTCAATTCTTCTATATTGTATGTCAACGCAGTTCAATAGAATCAGATTTAAGCGATATGATATAAGAAAGAATTGAATATCAATTCCAAATGTACAAATCTGTAGAGACAATTGTTGCTCTTGAAGCAAGGTTCAAAAGCTGACATTTGAATGTTATTTGTGCTTGGGCCAGACAAACGATACTTTATTTTATGGGTTAAGGAATATTAGTACTTTTGCTAATAAAAATAAATATTACACTTCTAATTTTCTACTCTTCAATCATTACCACCAGAAAAGATGTCTCAAGTAATAGTGAAAAGGTAAAACTTCTTTAACATTCAAATAAATCAAAGAAGATATATTTATACAATTTTATTCATATTTACTAGTAATTAATAAATATTTCTTCTTTTTCTTAAATAGTGTATCCACTCTAATGCAATATGGATCAATGAGTTTGATTCAATTTCTACAAGTTACTATAGTAATAATTTTTTAATAAAGAAATAAAGTATATTTATTGATTATTAGTAAAATGATGATAAGTAGCACTTGCACCAGATGAAGCACAATGGGTTAGCCAATAGTGACATATAGTAAAGATTTGTGATAAAAACTTATAATTTGCAACTCTACATCAAATGTGGTACATTGTAACAATTATTAATTGGAAGGATGTGAGTTTTGTGAAGCACATTACCTTAGATTGACTATATGGTTGCATAGATCTTGTTGAAAAGAAAATGTTCAAACAAATATTTTCTTGTATGATTTATGCAAGATGACAATTGTCTTTAGGTTTATAGAATTTTTAGTTTTTGTATTTACAAGTTTTAAATCAGTAATTCTTCAAGTTTCGATTGTGTAATTTTATTCACTCAAACTTATTTGACTCATGGTTCATGAGTAGTGGTTAGCACGAACTCATCTCTCATGAGAATAAATGGAAGACTTAGCAGAGGTCACAGTGTGGATACAATTGTCATTGACTATTTTTAATGTCCCCACTCCTTAGGACAAATTTACCTATAACAATTATTAGCAACATAGTCTATTAATATCTAGGAATGTCATTATTTATACACATCCTTAAGGATTCCTTCAATTAGGCTTCCTAACCCTTTGTGAGGATCCCCTATGTTCTGAGGAATGGTCTTCAATTATTTGGCCTTTTTTCTTGAAACTACCTTTCAAGTCAGGCTTCATAATCTTCTATGAAGACCCTTTGTGTTCCTCGGTTAGCTAACCATCATATTTGAAGGTCATCTCTAAAAGATCTATATATTCTTTAACAAATCCAATACAATTCATTTCTAAAGGTTCATATTGTATTGAATTATTCACTACATTTGAAATGGTCTACATTCATTACTATAACTAACTATTTCTACTTTAATCCTACTTTAAACTCTTAAATTATAAATCATATAAACTAAGTAATAATAACATTACTCCATATTAAAGATACTACCAATACTAAATATTCCTTTCAATTAAATATTCTCAAGTATAATTAACTATAACTAAATAGTTCCATTAATATCATTCCTATGACATACGCACCTGCTGACCATTTGTGACATGGGACCCTGACTCATCGTATGGCAGTTTATTTTCTACATTGTTATTCGCCTTCCCAATTTTTGATTACCCTTATATAAAGGGAAGTGCCCGACATGACAAGGTGAACCCTCCTCGACGAGTGCATAGTATGACTTGATGGTCTTTTGTACTATCCGACCACTTTTCTTCCTCACATAACCTATAAAATATATATGTCGTAATTGATTGATATATGAAATATTTTTATGAATTTGATCTCATGACACTATTTGACTAGAATTAAATTTCCAATTTAAGTTTCTAAGTAGTCCAATAACATCTATCTTAATATACCTAGGCAAATATAAAATGTATTCATAATTATAACTAAAATCTTATTTAAAAGTTATTTCTATCATAAAATATATTCTATTAAAAATTTATAAAAGTCCTACATTTTCAATCTTTAAAATTGTTGTTTCTTAAAAATTAATTAGATTTCATAATTTTTATTTTGCTCCACCATCACACTCATATTGCAAATCTAATTGTGCAATATATTAAAGATGGGTATATTGAGGGATTTCAGGTAGTGGAGGCCATTAGACATGAGCTACAAGGCAGCCAAGTTCCTGCCAAAGATTAGAAGAATAGCCAAAGTTTGGAAGAGCTGTTTTGGTTTGGATGGAGCTAAAATTAGAAGAAAAAATCTTTAAAACAATTAGAAGAAGAAAAATAATTTGGATAAGGCTACAAAAGATGGAGTTGAATTAGGAAGGTCTATTACTTTGCTTGGATAGAGCTACAAAAGAGGAGTTTAGTTAGGAAGGTCTATTACTTCGTTTGAACACTAACTGTTCAAACCAAATCATTTAGTAAAACATTAAACCAAATCGTTTAGAGCAATATTAAATTATATATCTTAAGCTTCAATTCCAAGCTTTAATGATAATCTTGTCATAATGGTTTAATGATAATCCTATGATAATCTAAAACTAAATCTGCTAGTTGAAACCAAATCATTTAGTAAAGCATTAAATCAAGTCGTTTAGAACAATATTAAATTATATATCTTAAGCTTCAATTCCAAGCTTTAATGATAATCCAACTAAATCTGCTAGTTCAAACCAAATCATTTAGTAAAACATTAAACCAAATCATTTAGAACAATATTAAATTATATATCTTAAGCTTCAATTCCAAGCTTTAATGATAATCCTGTCATAATGCTTTAATGATAATCCTGTGATAATCTAAAACTAAATCTGCTAGTTCAAACCAAATCATTTAGTAAAACATTAAACCAAATCGTTTAGAACAATATTAAATTATATATCTTAAGCTTCAATTCCAAGCTTTAATGATAATCATGTCATAATGCTTTGATTATAATCATGTGATAATCTAAAACTAAATCTGCTAGTTCAAACCAAATCATTTAGTAAAACATTAAACCAAATCGTTTAGAACAATATCAAATTATATATCTTAAGCCTCAATTCCAAGCTTTAATGATAATCCTGTCATGATGCTTTAATGATAATCCTGTGATAATCTAAAACTAAATCTGCTATTTCTTGATGTTTTATGTCTCATAATCTAAATCTGCTAAAGACATATTTTTTAATATAATCAATTTATGTAATAGAACACAAAGAACACCTAGCCTCATGATCAACTTATGCAATAGAGCACAATAGAACACCAAGCCTTAGTACTAATTATTAAAAGAGAGTTAGACATTTGATTAACAATATATGAATATCTATGAACAAAATTATGATTGTGTTTCCCGCTTGGGTTAGTGCAATTTTTAGTGCACACGAGGCTAAAATCTGACTTTTTAAAATTTTAGAACCAAATAATAGTGGGGCCGATCTTGTTTGCTTATAAAAGAAAGACCAAAATCTTATCTACAAAACAAATGATTTAGACCTTTATCAATCAAATGTTTACAGTTTTTCTTGAGCCAGAGATCCTCCAAGGAGATATTATTAAACAGGTCAGCATTGGACACAATGTACTACATATAAAAAAATGACCTCAGAACATGTTCAAGTGGAGAGCTTACACGAGTTTCAAGATTCTAGGTTGGTCCCTTCACAAATTTGTCACCACTCAAAGTCATACCGATCCATATCAAAGTGACCCGAGAAGTTTTTCATTAGAGAAAATTCCTACAACAGTCTTTGAATGCAAGCTTTCTTTCTGACTTGCTTTTCTGGTCACGATATAGAGCTCAAATGGATGGAGGTTAGATTTAATGGCGGCATTAGCACCTCCAATTTTGTCGAGCAATTCCGCAACATGCTTCATAGATGGCCTCCTTAGAGCGATTTTTAGCACACCTTGAAATTCGTCTTCCCTTTGCAATTATTCTACTAAGATAGGGTCGAGAACATCTGGAATAGACTTTTTGTCCTCAATGCAAACTTGCACCCACCTTACCAAGTCCATCTCAGAAGAAGAAACATGAACGGTTGGAGACTTACAAGAAAGAACGTCTAAAAGAATGACCCCAAAGAAATGCACATCCCACTTTTGTGTGGGTTATAAGATTTTAGGGGCTTCCGGTACTGACATGAAGATCCAGGGCTCATTAATATTCCTTGGACAACCATAACCATGCCATTGCCTACTGGTGGAACACTGCCAATGCCAGATTACATCTCCAACACCCCCTTGCTCTCTAGCTGTCCAACTTAATTGGACAAAATGACAAAAATCGTTAAATGATAGTTTGAGGAGAGAAATTGTCATACTAATTACCCTCCGGTGATCAAATATCGAGCCCTTCCACATCATCTTGGTAAAGTATTGTGAGTTGTGAGGCACCCATTCTTTGCATGACAATTCAGTTTTCCTCCTAGATTTTCTTTTGCATTTATCTGTATTCTTGATATGCACTTTTTAAAGTGATAGTTGTAGAGGCTTTTGGCATCCGATCTCAGGCAAGCAAGAATTATTTTTGTGAGCTTTTCTGCAAGATTAGAAACTAACAAATCATAGCTACTAACTATATACAAAAACTCTCATAAGCTTTGAAAGCCAGCGGAATTAGAAAGTAACCATTGAAGAAAAAGGAGAGAATAAAAGATCTGGAGAAAGAGTTGAAAACACATCATCTGTAGGGGCAAAAAACGTAATGGCAGCACCAGTCTGGTAGACTCCAAATCTGGGGAAGATTAAACAGACACAAGTTATAAAATAAGGTAATAAAATAGACGAAATATTTAAAGAACTCACCGCACGAATAAGCATATCATTTATGGTTATTACACTTTGTCTTCGTTAAAATTCCCTAACGAAATCTACTCCAATCGGGCGATATACTAAATATGCAAAAACATGAAGTTCTGAAATTAGAAATTCATATAATCATAGAAGAAAACAAGTATAGATAGTATTTCGTTCATTTTTACAATAATGTAACTATTGGAATGCGTGTTTATATATGAAAATCTGCATGTTAACAAATACAGACAACCCCAGAGGAAGTCCAAAGCGCACAATCTTTCATCTGTAATCACTGCCAAGAGAAGCAGGAAAAAGTAGAACGAAACCCTAAATGTTCTGGAGAAAATTGACAAGAAATAGATGAGGAAGAGAATGCTAGAATTCATATTGTCACCATACTCACATGATCTCTGTTATTCTGCAACCTTATTCTAGAACAGGTGTAATAGTTGCTAGTAGAATGGTTTTTAAATACACCATCAGTTATATAAAGTGCACACATAAAACTGTGCCAACAAAATATTTTAGGCATGACAGGTAGCTATCTTGCATTCTAGTGAAAATGTCAAAATGACAACTGGAAGTAATTGCATCTCAAACAAAAACCAAAATGCAAGCTGTTCAGATAATTTCTATGCACTTTGTGGGGATTGTAATACATATACAAGGCAATAAAAAAAGAAATCACTGTCAGAATCACACTTGGTCAGACTTTGTTTTTAGCGCTGCATCTGGAGACGTGTGTTCTCCTGTATTGATAATGGAAAAACTTATGTAACCGTCTATATTGCCAATCAGAGTTAGACTAAATAAATTATTTATTTAATATAGTTAAAAAATATGCGACTTTCAAAATGTTCATAAAGAAAATAGAATGTATGAAGAAAATTGTTGCAATTTTATTGGTTGGATTCATTCTGATTAATGACCAGTTAATTTCAAGCCTTGGCAATAGTTTCTGCCATGGCAAGAACTAAAAATGTGACTTTGTTTGCAGACCAAGTAATTTGGAGTCCATTTAGGTTCCCAACAAACCTAAGAAAATTGAAATTAAAATTGCTTAGGTGCTCGGTTTGCCCCTTATGAATGGATATGTAAATGTAGTAGCTTCTGATTTATATCAATATGTGAATGAGGCGGTTCACGGTATGAATGCCTATGATTTGTGACGGGGTGGTAAAATTATATATAATATTAAAAATATATATATATATAACATTAATCATAAATATTACTAAAAATTACATATCATATTAAAATTATATAATATAAGAAAATGTGCATCATGTTTAAATCAAATATATTATATTAATAAAAACAGTAATCAGTTATTGAAATCAAATCATTTTGTTTTTCTAAATTCATAACTTTTTTAACAATACCAACAAATGTTATAAAATAGATTGACTGTTGATCATAGGATGCTTCTCCCTGACTTGACTTATAAGCTGGCTCAACTTGTTGATCAGGATAAAAGATGTTTACCACTCTTGGTCTCCTCTGTTGTCCTGTCTATCTAGTATTAATAAAAAATTTACCCCTCTTTTAATTGTAAAATAGATTAATTGTACTGTCAATAATGGTAGCCATACAACTACAACTGGCAAATTCTCCGGAACCTTTTGAGAACAGTGTGTTATATGCGTGTATTGCAGAGATGCATCAGAGTACGTTGCAGACCCTGTACACGTGTCTACCACAGAAATAAAACATAAAGCATTAAAAATCTATGAAAACTTTTGTCCTACAACTAGCCGGTAACAGGTGCCAGAAATAGTTTGCCGTCAAAATCTTCTGATTGCATGAGACTTTCCACGCGGGCTGAACCCCCCGATGAAAAAACCTGTCGGCTAAATATATTCATACATGAAAGACAAACTAATGAAAATCAAAAGCTTATGATGCCAGATTGCATTGATAACCAAGTAGCTGAAACCATATTTTACAATAGCTACAGTGAAAAGATGAAAGGCATGATCAAATTAAATGACAGCATACAAGAGACTCCAAATTTTATGCCCAACTTGCCTTAGTAAGACAAAGGAAGTCCATATTTAATTCCAAACTGTACACTTAAGTGTATACACTCAGAATAGACTTGTCAAAACGGAGATAAAACAGACTTGTCAAGATTTCTTTAAACAGTTACAAGAACTCTCTAATTATGTGGCGATGGACTATCTTTAGCTGCTTGAGATAGATACGGTGGTCTAGTACCAGACAAATTATTTGGATAAGAGAAAGGACTGCTTAGGCTTTGTGATGGCAGATGACTCGCATTCCCCTGAGGAATTGTCTGTTGTCCCCATGGGATGGGATGTGGCACTAAATTATGTGCAGGAAGCGCACCCATGTTTGTGTATAATCCTGGCTGTTGTAAAATGGGTATTCCAACACAGGTGTGCATCTGATTGAAATTTAGTGGATTTCCAGTTCCTTGATTTGCATTTGATGGTAATACTTGAGACCCTCCAGCTACATGGCCAGATTGTCCAGCATTCCAAGCCATAAAAGCCATAGCCTGTTGAATGCTGCTTTGTGCAGGTTGTCCCAAGAATGCAGGATGTACGGGCATTGGTGCAAAACCCATATGATTTACATTTGTCTGCTGATTAATTGGCATTGGTCCACCAGGTGGCTGACCTGAGTTTGTCACTGCAGCCGGTTGAAAACCTTGTGCTGGACCACGTACAGGCCTAAATTGAGATTGCCCTTGGGGAATTCGCCCCATTGGACCATGAATAGTCCCAGTGTGTTGCTGCATTGGGGAAGATTGTCCCAATGAATCATGCATGGGCTTACCATAAGACTGTCCAAGATGTGAAAATTGGGCCTGATCATGTAATGGACTGTGATCATTGGAAGATGAGCTAGCTTTATAATCACCATCACATAGAGACTTCCCAGCAACAAAAGAGGGCCCCAAAGGATGAAACCCTCCTGTCACTCTTCCATGAAGAGAGGGTGCCCCATTGGAGAAATGCAGGCCATGCCTTGGATTTCCAGACTTTGTAGGTTGGATTGGCACTTTTTTGACAGAACCTTGATGGTTCAAATGCTGTGAAGATTTTTGTGTATGGTTGACCCCAGAAGTCTGAAGCCCACCTTGATTGGCAGACTGAGGCACATGTAGAAAACTAGTAGCCCCAGGCCTACTGAATTTTTTTGCCTGATTTGTGGACACATGTGGCCCATCATGATAACTGTTTTCAAATGATTTGTTCGAAGGAAATTTCACCTCCTGCATAAAATATAGTAAAAATATCACCTAAGACCCAAGATATAGCATATTTCACCTACTACATAAAATATACAAAAACATATAATAATATGTTCATACATCTCTACATACCTGAGTTCTCCCCTTCAGCCCATTTGCAAAGTTTGCATTCTGTTGGAATCTGCTATGACCAAATTTGTTCTTCCTATAATCAACAAATTCAGGCCTTCTCCTAGCTCTGCCACAATCCTTTTCCTGAACATTCTGTGTTGATTTTGCTCCTCTTTTTGCACTAGTTTTTTCTCTTTTATACCCTGCTTCTTTCTCATCATCTGAAAACTCAACTTCTTCAGATAGTTCTTCATCATTATCACCAGACGCATCATATCCCTTTTTATGCAAATTTGGATCATTCAGCACATAACTTGCAAATTGCGGCACGTATGAAACAAGTACTCCTTCCTTGGCAAAGTCAGGCACATCGTTGACAGTATTAAATCGAACAAGATAGAATGGACTCTTCACTGGTCCAAACACCTCATCAATGAATCCTAGGGGCAACCTTTTCTCTTCACTCCAAAGTATTGTACCTTCATTAAGAGGAGTATTGCACTCCCTCCCTTCTACAACTATAGAAGTACATAGCACCTGAAATTTTAAATTCCCCAAATTATATAGTGCATTATTAGAATTCTTAAAACAGAATTTAAAATAAAATGGAGAGGGGAATTAACAGGTGGAGAGGATGCTTAATCTTTTTACTGATTTATATTTGAAAAGAAAAGACACAAGAATGAAAAAAGTCCAGTTTACTTAGGAACTAAGAAATTTCAGAAAGACCAATAACAGACTCAATATTGCATTCTTTGATTTCAGGAGTCGAAGATGTTTATATCAAAAAAAATTGGGTATATCTTCATTGACATGGGTGCTCTGTAATTGAACAAAAAGCAATTAATGGTTTTACTTGAATTTTAAAAGGTTGAATTATATAATAAGGTGGACCAAAAACAACCCGGATTTTGAAAGGCTGCAATATGTAAATAGCAATGATCAAAAACAACCAACAAATTTTGAAAGGATGCATTACGTAGCAGTCTGAATACAAAGGAATTAACACAAATAATTACAACAGAAAACCAAATCATTTATTGCATATTGATTATTTCCAAGAAAATAATAACATGGATGCTTCGTAAAACAGAGCAAAGGGGTTATTCTAGTATTAACAAATACTCAAAAGAAGAATCGTCATAACTGATAGCAGAATAAATCACGCTCATAGAGCATTCTAGAAGGCACACAAAAGTCTCTCGGTGTTCATGGTTGCTCAGTTTGAGCATATCAGGCTGTAATTCTTGTGCCATTAGTAGTGGAGATGAGAAAAGACACATCTCCATTCTGAGTTCCCCTGCATGAAATTTTTCCAAGGTATATCCTGTCTGACCCTCATAAAACCATTTTAATTTGTCTGGTGTACCGTCTCAACCATTGTTTTTTGTATGTTTGATTATATTGCCAGCACTCAAGCAAGCATTGGAAGTTGCATCTAATGTTGATTAAAAGCATATATACTATGCCACACCGGAAGACAGGGATATGCCTTTCTGCAACAGATTTTTCTAAGGCCATTTTTAAAGCAATGGCGGGGGGCAGCTATTATAAAGTAGAGAATTTTTTAGAATATATGGATATTTAAAATATTCATATGAGATAACATTGATCAAGCATTCATCATACACAATCTAGAACCTTTGTAAGTATAAATAATTGAATAAGAAATATAATGTCCTTTAATGTATGTGTTTGTATATGAACATGAGTAGATAAAGACATGCCTGACTGGTGTGTATATGAATGTGGGATTCACTATTGAAGTTTTCTTGAAGCATTTGAGACTGCACAATGTGTTTCAGCCCTCCATATATATATATATATATACGAACATGTGTTAATAAAGACATACCTGACTGGTGTGTACATGCACATGGGATTTACTATCAAAGTTTACTTGAAGCCTTCGAAACTGCATATAGTGTTTTGGCCTTCCATCTTCCCTCATTTTCCTCTCTATCACCAACTTCTCTCTAATTCCCCAACTCCCCAATAATTGATGCCTTAAAAAATTCCTACTGTTTTGAGTTTCAGCATCGAGGCTTCTATCTTGTGCCTGAACTTTCATTATAAGTTTAGAGGTTCTCCTCAACCACACCTCATTCCTAACCTAGCTATTGTTTTTTCAGGGGGTCAGCTATTGGAGTTTCCCCTTTTCTTTCCCCTCTCCATCAACCCCCACTTCCCAATATTTGATGCCTTGTCCTCAAAAATGCTTAAATGTTTCAGGTTTTGGTTACTTGGAATGCATCTTAGTGTAACTATTTTTCTTCGTATGTTAGATATTTTCTTAAATGTTTCAGCTTTTGGTTACTGGGAATGCATCTTAGTGTCCAACTATTTTTCTTCGTATGTTTGATATTTTATAGATCCTCAATCCCCAATGTCTGACTCTTCCCTCGACAACGATTGAGTTTCCTACATCCCTGTTAAAATTGTTTCCTATCAATTCCCAATCTTAGCCCGTCTACCTCATCCTTTGTCAAATTCTTCTCAGTCATTAACGTGTTGGCCTTAACCTCTTTACCTCCATATTGTCTTTTGATGATGTTAGAGGCTTAGGCTCGATGCCCAACCCTCAATAAGCATTGGCCCATTGGTGTTGCACTCTCCTATTGGTTGCTGATTGTGCCAAAGCTTAGAGGTTCGGCTTGCACGACCCTCAACAAAAGACATGTCAAATGTTTCCACCTATTTTATTGCCCAATTGAGAAGAATATAAATGTCAGGCCTGAAGTTTGATGTCCAACGACCTGATAGCAATATGCTCGGTGAGATCTCCTGTTCTATCCAACTTGTTTGGGATATGTCTGCCATGTGATAGGCATTAGCCCCACAACTTGACCACCAAAAAATATTCTTGTATAGAGTTTGTGATTTTTAATGTGAAATCATTCAAAGGCCTGATAATGTAAAAAGCATCTTTTTTATGAGTTTCAACAATGCACTTCTTCTTCACCGGCTTCACCAACTCATATTAATGGCATCATTTCACCAACCACCATAAGTAAATATTGACATACTCCATCAATCCAGGGCACCCATTTTGAGTGTGAATGAATCTTGGGAATTGAATTCAAACAGCTACAATATGTACTGACTAGGGCTTGACAAACTACGTGTACAAGGCATGATTATTTATCATTTTGAAATGAGGTTGACTTGATGGAGTCTTTGGACTCCAAGGAGGTTAGAGGGCAACCATCAGCACCAATCCTCTTCATTTTACAGGCACAGGTTGTTGGGATAGAAGAAGACAAGTCTTGAAATGGATTTTGTTTACATGTCTTCATGACACTGTGTGTACTTAAAAAGAACTATACTCTCAAATAGTTACTTTACCTTGCCACAGCTGCTCGCACAAATGTAATTTTGAGTTAGATAAATATGACAGTATTTTGAAAACACTACAAAGCTTGTAATAATATTTCTCATATTATGTATAAACATATACAATTGTGCCTAGATTACCAAATATGTTACTCTGCTTTATTCTTGTTTGGTCTCTCCTTCATGCAGCCAATGAATCAATGAATAGGCACCATTCTAGAACCATACTCCAATCTCGCCATCATGTAAAAAACAACCCTATTAATCTGTAGCTAATTTAGGTAGTCCTTATGCACCCATGAACAGTCAACAAATATGTTGTACGTGGATCATGCTTGCACACAGCCATATCAGCTATATTAGTGAGGCAGCGAATTGTCCTTAGTCTAGTGACGATCTTCAGATCTAAGTCAACAAGTTGAATTTGGCTGTTATTTGTCTCGCAATCCTTAATATTAATTATTGCAAAAACAACATTCGGTACTTTAAAAGGATATATTAAAATGTTTCATTTGTCATTTCATGTCTGAATTATTTAATTGCTCACATTGAATTTTGAAATAGTCCTGAATACTTTAATTGCTCACATTTGAATTTTGAAATAGTTCTGAATAATTTAATTGCTCACATTTGAATTTTGAAATAGTTAAAACCTTTTTTTAGCAATTTAATTGTTCCAGTATTACCAAGCAGTGGAAAATAAATTAGAAAAATGAGTGACTGAAGCGGAAGGTGAGTGGCATTTAATTTCAATATCTTTAAGTTGTCATTATTTACTCCTAAAATTAAAATTGGAGTACAAGGTAAGTGAAGCCACCAAATCCCTCTAAATTAGTCATAGTGGAGGTGTTATAGAGAGGTAGCAGGTAATTATTGCATTTAAGCCCATATATTTTAGCAAGGGATGAGCTTGCAAGAAAAGGGGAACAGAGCTCTTGGAATTTAGATAACTACACGATGTATTTTTCTTCTTACAAATCACTACTTACCCTTACCGCATATCAGGACGGATCCATGAAATCAATCCCTGTTTGGTACAAATAAACTGTACTAGAAATCACCACAGAATACTGCAATCTTTGCACTATCATGATTGGCGACTTCGGATCAAACCTTCTAACAGACTAATAAGATGACTGAAATTCTTTTCAAGCAAGCCTGTTAACCTCTTGTCTAAACATGCACGTAATTTCTGAGAGATGTCGGAAGAAATCATCTACGTTAAAACCCCTGCCTGAATTTTGTATCAAATTGAAGATGATGAAGATTCCCAAACTTGTTTCAGAGTAATTCTGGTGCTATCATCTCCATTAATTCCACCTTTTTTCCCCCATCAGTACAG
Source organism: Cupressus sempervirens (assembly GCA_028749045.1). Lineage (NCBI taxonomy): Eukaryota > Viridiplantae > Streptophyta > Pinopsida > Cupressales > Cupressaceae > Cupressus > Cupressus sempervirens. The sequence continues at coordinate 24,878,300 of CM053785.1, read as the reverse complement.
TATTCCATTAACTTCACCATTTCCCCCCCATCAGTACACTGTTCATATACTTATGTTTCGGTTATTTTTTGTCATGCACTTTGAATTTTCCTTAATTCCTTTCTGTGACATCGGGTCACTTGCCTTGACCATAGGAGAGTAATCTTTGTATAAAAGCATCTAAACCTCGTCTCTGATTTCATTTTTATGCTCTTATACAAAGATGGCTTTCTTATGGTCAAGATGAACTCTATGTCTATAATGAACACAGCTCACAAAAAGAAATTAAGGTAATTTCAAAGTGCATGATAGATACTAAAGGATCAGTCAATGCCCGAGAAATTGCAACCATATTAATGTACTCCTTTCAACAAAATTATTTACTCTGCCTACATATTCCCCCAAAATATGTCAACTTGGGAATTAAGGATGATAAGGAATTATCAAAATTATCAAACCAAAAGGGTGACCTGATGTTAGAATTTCACCATAGAATGCTCAAATCTTCCTGCTTACAAGATTGATGATTTCAGATCAGACCTTCTAACAGATTGACATGACTCCAAATCTTTTCAAGCATTATAATTATAAAGCAATTGAGAGTTACAGGACTATCATTATATGATCTATGTTATGTCTACTTATTATAAGTTTAGATCTTTTCATTAAGGAGAAAATTATCAATCATCCTTACAATCAACATTTGTGTATTTGTTTTTTGTTTTTTTAAATCAAGACCTGCCCAGCAGCCCATTTTGGGGTGAGTGGGGTAAAACTAGTCCCCCTTGGGAGACACACACGCACCATTCAATCCTTAATATTTTAGACTAAAATAAGAGAAAAATGCTTATATAAGATTTTGTATGCCTATAAAACTATGCTGTGAAATTCTTAATAAGCTCAACTGTGTGTTCGATAGACATTTGAGATATCTTATGTAAAAATTATGTTTTAAACTAGATATATACTTGCAATTGTTTAACAAGAAGATATAAAGAGCTGGTATTCATGTGCTTTTATAATCATTTTAAAATGAGATCCAACAGTTGTTGTATATGAAGCATGGAGAAGAGAAAATTCTAAAGAAGTGTAAGTCTGTATTTATAGTTAAACGTATCTGCTGATAGTCAGTTCAAAAGATGTTTTGACCAAAAAACTTATTTGATCTTTCAGCAATATTTTTAACTATATGCTTCCTCTTTGCTCATGGTATTCCACACTCTCTTCCAAATCATGATTCTGCTACATTAGCATCTAGAATATATAAATATCATGTTGCATCAAATTCCATCGTCCTGCCAATTTCAAGTTGCTAGAGATTCTCATGCCAGGTTGGGTATTCTTCATGTAAGGAAGGATTCCATGGAAGAGTGGTGCTTCACAGTTGGGCAGTAAAGCACTCTGACAATGTTCTAACCCATGGTGTGCTCTGGGGAGGTAATACGCTAGGAGCTTCTGTCAGGGTTATCTTTAAGTTTGTACTCTTGTATTCAACCTTATGGCCTCATGTAAAGGAAATAGTTGCCTTATGACTTGTCTTTGGATTATGTACTAAAACATTATGTCAAGATGCAAATACTATGTCTCTACTCTTGTTTATTTGAGTGTGCCTCATCAGTTTGCACTTGGTTGTGTATTTTGTGCATTTTATAAAATTATTAATATGGAAGCCCCTACAATTAGTTTGTAACTGTCCATTTTGTGTGATATCAATGCATATTAAGGTACACCACTTGGAAATCCCTCCCTAGTTATGCTGAATTCAATCCATAGGAGATCTAATCCACTCTTGTAAAGTTGGACATTAACTCTCCACAATCTGTAAATGAGCTGATTTCACTCACATGACAACTAAGTCACAGGATATGTCAAAATTTCATTCATGAAATTCAAATTTCAACGAATTTTTACTGTTTTCCAAACTTCCTCCAAATTTTATGACATTTAATATAATATTATTTTATTCTGAAATAATATTGAGTTGTTTAGTTTAACTATTTAGCAACATCAAACTATTTTGACAATTTTGTTGATATATCACTTATATTTAAAAATAAGTAAAGTTATATAAGGTAAATTTTATGCCAAATTTTTCTTTCGAAATTTACCCTTGCGGAATTCCATCCAAACTTTTTGATCAAAAAGCTCGAATTTGAATTCAAACCTTGTGATTTAGCATGACAACAATCTCAACCTTGTGAGTCAGATTGGTTCCAGAAAGTGTGAAGTTATTGATCAGATTTAAAGGCAATAGAAATTTCATAATTGGATTCTATATGGTATGTTGCTGCTGTAACTTGTAATACCACTTACTGATTTTTGTGTGTTTCAAGTTACTCTTCCAAATGAATATGTATATGACACAAAGAAGCATGTCTCCAGTAGAGACAAGTCACTCATTAATATCTTAACTCACATTAGTTATCACTTTAACATATATCACAAATGATAATTGCTTAATATATTATCACGATTATAATATAAAAGGGTGCACGCCCTGTAGGGCTGGGATATAGATAATGTGTGTAATATATCTCATATAATATACATATATGATACACACACACACACACACACACACACACACACACACATATTATAGTTGGACATAGCACGATATATTGCATGACATATTGGAGGACAATCTTATCACCCACAATACTGGCAGCGAATTTTTCAATACATCGCACTGCTTTTTTACTGTTATATTGCAATATTACCAAGCAGAAAAAAATCGCAGAGTAGTCAACAGGAAAAGACAAAATAAAAATAGGGATTAAGTGCCGAAAAAAAGAGTTTTATATGCTCATTTTTGTCTGTTTTTTAGGAAGAAAATCACTGTGCCATGGGTTTTGTAGGGCTGGGATATAGATAATGTGTGTAATATATGTCATCTAATATACATACATTATATATGTATATAAATACACACACACACATATATCATAGTCGGAAATAGCGATATATTGTGCAACATATTGGAGGACGATATTATCACCCAAAATACCGGCAGCGAATTTTTCAATACATCGCACTGCTTTTTTACCGTTGAATTGGGATATTACCAAGCGGAAAAAATCGCGGAGTAGTCAACAGGAAAAGACAAAATAAAAATAGGGTTTAAGTGCTGAAAAACAAGTTTTATATGCTCGTTTTTTTCTGTTTTTTTAGGACGAAAATCGCTGTGCAATGAGTTTTGCAGGGTGCACTCGCAGTAAAGGAAGTGACAGATTTTGCAGGGTACATGCAGGTAAGGAAGTTTTGTAGCCACTGTAAAGTGTAAATAATTTGTGAATTGTCTTTAGATTTGTGTATGAGATGCTCACCATATATGCAAGCAGCAAAATAACAGTCTAATAATTAAAGAAACAATGCAAAATAGCTAAAATGTGTTGTTTGATAATATGATTATATGATAGACAGTAATATTTTGTAAATGAGTGAAAAAATAATAATATATTAAATGATCGTGTGAATTTGAAATAAAAGATCAGAATTAAAAAACTGTCAATTCATGAAATGAATTATATTTTCTTCTCCCTCATTCTTGCATTGTATTGGACATTCAACATTGTATATAACTTCATTCTTGTATTTGTGAGGTCTCAAATGTGTAACAGCAGTATTGGGGTACGTCAGGACGTTAGGAGGAGTTTCCGGGATGGGGAAAATGGGCCTCATTTCCGGGACAGCGGGGGGACAGCGGCAGTGAGAGACGGGATGTTGTATAGTATACAAATAGAAATTGAAATGATGTTTCAGTAGAACATACGAAATTAAAATGCTTGAACATAGCAAAATTGCAACATGAACTACAACCATTTAACATTCAACATAGTAACATATTACATACCCAATAGTAACATTCAAAAATCAAAATTCAAATAGATATCCAAGTCCCCATTCCAGCAGCAACATGGTTGAGGAATGGCAGAGGTGGGGGTACTTGGGTACACAAGTACCAGGTGCGGGGACGTCTCAGGGACAGGTACTCCAAGGTTTGGGAGGGGGTGTGATTCCCCGTGTAACACTGATTACAAGTGAGTTGAAAAGCCTAATATATACTTCTGAAGTTTATAAAACTACTGTGCATAGTTTCTGATATCAACTGTGTGGATTTATTTCCTCCATGTTTTGGATAAAACTATATGAATTTAAAATGCTATTGGAATCATATGCTTAAGGACTGAATTAAAATAACAGTCTAGAAATTAATGCTTACCAAGAAAAGTATAGCATCAAATAAACCAAGTTGATTACTGATTAAAATGCTAATGGACTGAACTAAATTTAATATGTCTTGGGGTATAACCTTACTCTGAAATGGTGTATAACAGTCTAGTAAATTTATCCGTTATAAACTTGATCTATGAGTAATGAGACAATTATATACATTTCGAGTTTCCCACTCAATATGCAATTTTTGAGGCTCGTACTTTGTTGATGTTGGACTGTTCGAGCTCACTGTTATTTCCAATAAATTTCATAGATTTCCAATAAATCCAATGCAGGAAAAACCACAGCAAAATATTTGCTTTTATATATATATATATATCTTTGATTTTTACAAAAATTGTAGGCTCCAACCTACAAGAGGCTCCAACCTTTATTTTACGAGCACCAACCCACTAGAAGCTACAACTCCCATAGTTCACAGGCTTCAACCCATTGGAAGCACCTACTCCCACTTCTCATGTTAAATCTGTAACTTAGATAATATACTGATCTGATTGGACAAGATCATTCAAATATGTTCTTGCATGAAAGGCCTATCAATACTTGCTCCTTGTATAAAGGCATGATCGGTGTCTCCCTTGGGTGATGATGTTTAAGTATGAAACTACACTAACCTTAGTTTGATAACAAACATAATCTTATCTTCCTTTAAGTGTCGATTATGAAAAGTCAAGCAAAGGCCGACCTAGATAGGGTCATGTCCCTTCAAGGGACATGCCCTTTGGTTACCTTATATTTGTGGGGTTTGGTTGTAGTTAAAGGACACAAAGTACAAGTCTGCTCCTTTAAGCAAGTCTGCCCCTTACAAATTAATGCAAAGATAAAGAAATTCAGAATAATAAATATATTAAAGACATAGAGAAAGGTATGTCTCAGATTTGATCACTTAGAATTTGCAGAAACTTTACATGGTATCAAAGCTCTGGTATTCAAACCTAGGCTCTGCAAATTAAATAATCAGACTTCATCAAACTTGAAATATATCTAGCATCATTCTTCTTTCTTCAATGGCATATACAATCAAACTCAAGGACAAGTTTGATGGGAAAGAACACTTTGATGCTTGGAAATTTAGAATCATGATGATTCTTGAAGAAAATGATGTAAAACAATTTGTTGATTCAGCATCTAGACAACCTGCTACTGAACCTCATAAAACTCTCTAGAGTACAGGACACAGGAAAGCCATACAAATCATATCAGATGGAGTGAAAAATGAAATAGTACACATGATATCGAAACATCAAACAGCATTTGATATGATGAAGGCATTATTAAATGCATATGAGGTTAACAATGCAACTAGAGTTCTTGCACTAAAAAGGCAACTAAATCATATACAAATAAAGAAGGGGGAATCATTGAATTCTTACTTCCCAAGGGTTGCCAGTCTAAGAGATGAACTTGTTATAGATGGATTACCAAATTCATGGGAAATATTCACACAAGGAATAAGTGCCAGACACAATCTTCCTGACTTCAATGGACTTAAAGGAGATTGTCTTCAAGAAGAATCTAGAAAACTTAAGAAAGGGGGAAAGTTGAAAACTAAAGATGAAGAACTCCATGTTCTTAACACAAATTCCTATAAAGGCAAGAAGAAGCACTTTAAGAAGAAAAAGGGTAATCAAAAGAAGGACAAACCTAAAAAAAAATCTATCCAAAATAAAATGATTCAAATGCGAAAAGTTTGGACACTAAAGATCTAATTGCCCTAAGAATTCTAAACAGCAAGTGAACTGTACAAACATTACTAGGGGAGAAGATAACTATGATCCTGAGAATCCTGTATTGTATTCGACACTATCAAATGAAGTCTCAAGTAAGGTATGGGTGATTGATAGTGAATCATCTCGACATATTACAGGATACAAAGAAGCACTAGACTATATATCAGAAAAAATTAATGGCGAAGTCACCATCGGTAATAATTCAACACATTCTGTCAAAGGAATTGGAAATTGCACCTTGAAACGGAAGTCAAGCAGTTCTCTTTGTTACAAGATTCAAGAAGAGTTGGCAGATTAACGGATTTCCGGATGATTCATTGATTAACAGAGGAACAAATGTGTTCCTTATAAAGAATTACAAGGACGTTGTTTCTAAAAGAAACAACATAGACTAAAGACGGAATTAGAAACAAAACTAGATACAGGATAGAAAACATTCCTATCTAGACTGAAGACAGACTACAGCCAAGTAGTTGACTATTATAGAAAGTATAAGATATTATCTTAATACCCTCCCTTAATGGTCAACGTACGGATGACGGAACATTCTGTGATAACTGAGACCCTCCCTGGATCTACAGAATGTTGAAACCAAGAAGCTTTGTCAGAAGAGTGCTATGACTCAAAATAAGTTGCAATTACAAAACTTCATTTTTGTGGAAAAAACGGTAAAACCCAGAATCTCACACAACCTTGCGTATTACAGACAACTTGAAATGATTTTTGAGGAGAAAATCAACAAACCCAGAAAAAAACAGGAACAAATTCAGAAGGCTCGAGTTCAGAATTTCTCTAGGCCGAAAACCCTAAGCGGGTTTTAGAGAAATTCAGCAGAAATAATTTTGAAAAAAATTAAACAAATAATTTCATGAAGAAACTATAAATTTTTTCGAAAAAATTTAAGTAATAGCTCTGATACCATGTTACAAGATTCAAGAAGAGTTGGCAGATTAACGGATTTCCGGATGATTCATTGATTAACAGAGGAACAAATGTGTTCCTTATAAAGAATTACAAGGACGTTGTTTCTTTTAGAAACAACGTACACTGAAGACGGAATTAGAAACAAAACTAGAGACAGGATAGGAAACATTCCTATCTGGACTGAAGACGGACTACAGACAAGTAGTTGACTATTATAGAAAGTATAAGATATTATCTTAATACTCTTCTTCTCAAAGGAGTACTTTATGTACCAAGAATAAAAAGGAATCTAATCTCAATTATAACACTTGAGGATGATGGACATAATGTTGCATTCATGGACGGTAAAGTAATGACCTGGCCTAAGAACTTTTCATTTAAGAAAGCAAAATTGATTGATCAAAGAAAGGGGTACTTGTATGAAATAAATTCAGAACCTAATCGACCCAGTTAAGCCTTAATTCATGAAGTTGCTGATATAAACGAAATATGGCACAAAAGATTAGGACATCTAAATTTCAAAACCTTATCTACCATGGAGAATATGGTTACTGGTTTACCTAAGTTAAATAAAGATCATTCAAGCATATGCAAAGGATGCAATCTAGGTAAGAACACCATAAGTCCATTTCATGATAGAATTAGAAAAGCTAACAATGTTTTGGATTTAATCCACTCGGATATATGTGGACCTATGATTGTTCCTTCTCTTGGAGGATTTTGGTACTATATACTTTTTATAGATGACTTCTCTACGAAAATTTGGATTTACTTCTTAAAATGTAAAGAATCAGAAGAAATCCTTAAAAGATTTCAAGAATTTAAAACCTTAATTGAAAACTTATCAAGACATAAAATTAAAACTCTTGGGACTGATAATGGAGGGGAATATACCTCAGATTTGTTTAAAGAGTTTTGCAAAGAAATAGGAATTAAGAGGGAGTATATTGTTCCTTATAACCCACAACGAAACAGGGTAGCAAAAAGGAAGAATAGGACAATTATAGCAAGACCTTCTCTAAATTAGGACATCTAAATTTCAAAACCTTATCTACTATGGAGAATATGGTTACTGGTTTACCTAAGTTAAATAAAGATCATTCAAGCATATGCAAAGGATGCAATCTCAGTAAAAACACCATAAGTCCATTTCATGATAGCATTAGAAAAGCTAACAATGTTTTGGAATTAATCCACTCAAATTTGTGTGGACCTATGATTGTTCCTTCTCTTGGAGGATTCTGGTACTATATACTTTTTATAGATGACTTCTCTACGAAAACTTGGATTTACTTCTTAAAATGTAAAGAATCATAAGAAATCCTTAAAAAATTTCAAGAATTTAAAACCTTAATTGAAAACTTATCACAACATAAAATTAGAACTCTTGGGACTGATAATGGAGGGGAATATACCTCAGATTTGTTTAAAGAGTTTTGTAAAGAAATAGGAATTAAGAAGGAGTATATTGTTCCTTATAACCCACAACAAAATGAGGTAGTAGAAAGGAAGAATAGGACAATTATAGCAAGCTACAAGAGCTATGATATTTGATCAAAATCTAGAATACTATCTCTGGGTAGATGCCTATTGTATTGTTGTCTATATTCAAAACAGAAGTCCACACTCCTACCTTAGAGATAAAACTCTTGAAGAAGTCTTTACTAAGGTCAAACCTAATATAAGTCATCTTAGGATTTTTGGGTGTCCAATATATATACATGTTCCAAAAGAAAAGAGAACTAAGTTAGAACCCTCCAGGAGGAAAGGTATTTTTGTTGGGTATAGTGAAACATCTAAAGCATATAGGATTTTCATAACTGGTCAGAAAAATATTGAACTTAGTAGGGATGTAATTTTTCAAGATGATTTAGCATTCAAAAGAGCTCTGAGTTCTAAAGAACCCTCTCCCTTACCTAGTTCTGAACGAAATACTGAATCTGAGTCTCAGAGGGAGAACATTGAAGAAATTGAAGATGAATTCAAAACCTCAATCTTGAGGAAACCAAAAATTCTAAAAAAGATCACTTTGGGCCATTAAGACAGTAGAGGAAGCACAAGACTTTGCTGCACCATCTGGAACCTCAAGAGAAAGCAAAAGACCCAAAAGATTTTCTAGTTATGCAACAAACATGAGTGATTTGTCTAAATCAGAACCAACCAATGTTTCAGATGCTATTTAACATACAACTTGGAAGGATGCCATGACAGAAGAATACCAATCCATTATGAAGAATGATGTTTGAGAAATTGTTCCAAGACCTGAAGGAAAATCTGTTGTTTCTTCCATGTGGATATTTAAAATCAAGCATGCTACTGACGGTAGCATTGATAAATATAAAGCCAAATTCGTAGCCAGGGGATTCTCTCAGAAAGAGGGGATTGATTATGAAGAAATCTTGCTCCTGTTGCCAGATACACCTCCGTAAGAGTAGTCCTAGCTATTGTAGCATCTGATGGAAAATACATCAAATGGATGTACAAACAACATTCTAAATGGAAAGATTACAGAAGAGGTATATTTGGAGCACATTGAAAGATTTGAAACTGATAACCCTAAAAAATTTGTTTGCAGGCTCAAGAAAGCTCTTTATGGACTTAAACAAGCTCCAAAGGCATGGTATGAAAGAATTGATAAGTATCTCACCAACTTAGGATTCTCCAAGAATGAAGCTGATCCAAATCTATATTATAAAAGAGATAAAGATGATATGATAATTTTAATATTGTATGTTGATGATTTACTAATAACAAGTGATGATCATCTATAGATCAATGCAAGAAAAATCTAATCAGAGAATTTGAGATGAAAGATTTAGGACTCCTTCATTACTTTCTAGGACTGGAAGTATGGCAAAATTCTGACAGCATCATACTCAATCAAGGAAAGTATACATTAGACATCTTGAAGAGATTTGGAATTTGGAACTCCAGGCCTATGTCTTCTCCCATGGAGACTAATTTACATAAACTCAAGGAAGCAGTAGCAAAATCACCTTCGATAGATTCTACTCTTTTCAAAGAGATGATTGGGTCCCTTCTATACTTGGTAAATAAAAGACCTGACATTTGCTATGTTGTTAATGCATTAAGTCAATTTACGTGTGAGCCAGGGAGATTCACCTAGTTGCAGTCAAACACATCATGAGATACTTACAAGGCGCTCTTAACCTTGGGCTCAAAGTATGAGAAAGTTTAATTAGACCTACATGGATACACAGACTCAGATTGGACCATAAGTGTTACTGACAGGAAAAGCACTTCAGGATGTTGTTTCAATTTAGGCTCGGCAATGATATCATAGATATGCAGAAAGCAATCTTCAATAGCACAAAGTTCCACAGAAGCTAAATACATTGCAGCAATGATGGCCTCTCGGGAAGCAGTTTGGCTTGGAAAATTACTTGTGGGATTATTTGGTCAAGCCATGAATTCTACAATTATTCGTTGTGATAATCAGGGTTCAATCAAGCTTTTTGTGGATCCAATTTTTCATGACAGGTCTAAACATATCAAAATTCCCTAACATTAAGTAAGAGATATGGTAGATAGGAATACTATAAAATTAGAATAAATTTGCACTACAAATCAGACAACAAATATTTTCACCAAACCTCTCTCTCGAGTGAATATTGATCACTTCAGAAAAATATTTGGTATGGTTGAATTGTAATTCATTTGTATTCTTTAAATTATTAATAAAATAAATTTATTTTCCGGCTATTGATTGTTATGGGTACAACCATTTGTATTCATTATTTTAGAGGTCACGATCTCTAAGATAATGAACACTTGTATGAAAGACATTATGAGAGATGACGATCTCTTAGATAATGTGCTAGAAAGTAGAGATCTACTGTTAGATCTAGATGAGTTCAAGATCGCATTGTGATGCCTATGAGTCACAATTTGGATAAAGGAAGAATTTTATTATTCTCTGGAGTTTATCCTGTGTTCTGGTAGATCCTAACTCAAGAGCATGTTGTGACATAGAACTACCAGTACCTATGAGTCACAACTTGGATAAATGAAGAATTTAATTATTCTCCGGATGTTATCCTGTATATTGTATTCTTTTCAATACCGTTATCACTAGTATCAGTGATATGTCATATCACAGGTATAGTAATATGACATAGTATCGTGTGTTTGATGATACCATATGCTAAGAAGATTCAAATAGATATAGAGTACCATTCTATGCTTATTCATCATAATTGATGATGCTAGATATGTTATCTCTCAGTATTATTATCAAGTTAAGAGGGAGTGTTAAATCTGTAACTTCGATATTATATTGATCTAATTGGACAAGATCATTCAAATATGTTCAGGCCTATTAATACTTGCTCCTTGAATAAAGGCATGATCGACATTTCCCTTGGGTGATGATGTTTAAGTATGAAAATAAACTAACCTTAGTTAATTTGATAAAAGTGTCAATTTATTGCTAAGTTTTTCACTGAGTTTTTGGCAATTCCAAGATTTTGAATATTTTTGGGTTGGCCAAGATATTGCCGAGACCCAAATTTTCAACTATGATATAAGGTAAGGTAAGGTAAGGTGGTTTTTATAGTCCACGACACTATGCCATAGTTTTTGGGTTTACATATGGTGACAGTGATATGGGACTACCTCATACTCTTTTTCGAGAGGCGCTTGGCGCTACAAACGAGGCGTACATACCCTACCCCCCAGTGGGATTTGAACTTGTGACCTCTCTTTCAAGAGTACAAGTTCTCCACCACTAGGCCAACTCAGGCTGTCTTTATAGATATATAGACGTATATCTACTTAATAATTTATTATCAATAATAATAATGCTCCATGATAATAATGGGGAAGGATAGATATCAAATATTTAAGGCCAATAGGCCATTTAGACATTTGATTTCATCAATTGGAACCATCATAGCAAAGCTACAATCATTAACACTCCCTCTTAGCTAGGGAGGATGATTTCTATCCAAATAAACAACACAATGTACTATTGTTACCTCACAATAATATCAACAATATGGTATGCCCAAGAATATCAACCATATTATACTCACCATACTCATATCTTTTCTTGGTATGTGCGCTAACATCACATCTCATGATGTCTACTGGAGAAGATATTTGCTCATGGTGTCTTCGTTGGTACTACGTCTCATAGTATCCGCCATGCCACATCTCAGTAATATAACTCATAGTAGTGTGAACACTACTTAGTTACATTAGAGATATGCACTATCATGATCTCGATAGACATCATCCATATGACATGCATCATGATAGCAGGTTCAACTATTGTTAAGATTGTCACCCTACAATAGTAACCAAAAGTAAACTTCACTGAAAGATTGTCACCTCTCAAGAAGTTTTCACAAGATCGTGTAATAACTCACATGACATCCACCATGAATATTCCCAAAGAGTGGAATAAGGATTTTCACCTCACACTTCACTCTCGTAGAGAAGGATGAAGGATATTAAGGCGCATCTCAGCAAATCATTAATGTTGAGTCTCCCTCTTAGCAAGGGCTCCAATCTATAACTCCAAGCTTATCGTCAATAATGTACAAACTTCACTTTAGTTGAAAGCTTTGGAAAAAGTATCGATTGTCAGATCTTCAATTATAATGTACTCTGAATGAATATCATTCCAAGAATTCATCTATGGTTTAGGCATTTGCATGAAGGCCTTTCAATCTACACATAAGGAACTTCATCTCATGAATCATAGTCCACTGATTGCTATAGCTTCTTGATCACTATAGAATCCATCTCGACATGGTCTACTCCCTCTGAATAGAAATGATCAATATCTCAAAGGTCAACTAAAGCATATCCTCTATCTACTCCCTTTGTGACGAAAGCATACCTTGATTCATAGTAACATGAGTGAATGTACTAATCTGTGGATTTATCCTCAGGCTTGGCAACACCAAACATTTAAGATAATGTGGTTCCTTTCTAAAGCTTTAAGTACATGCATCAACCTCCTTACTTCTTTGTCCAAGGTTTCCTCTAATGAAATGTCAAGCTCCCTCTTAATATCCTAATCATCAGAGATATCTTGCTTCAAGAGTCTCTTATTATCTAACATGATTCATATATGGTTGATGGTGCTAAATGCAAGACAATTTTGCTACTATCATAAGATCAATTGTAGACTAAATAGTTATAAGACCATCTTGATTTGAACAAAATCCCATCGTAGTTTGCTCCCTCTCATTAGAAGAGCCCCTTGTCTTAACTTAGTTTCATAACCCCAAATGTTATCACCCGGAAAAATGCCTCAACAGCATTCCTAATGCACCATTTCTTCTCTTCTTGCAAGAACATCCTCAAGGAACAAAGAAAAGAACCAGGTAAATTGCTCTTATAGTACATAGAGAAATACAAATAAGAGGTTGACCACAAAAAACAAATAAGGATAATACTGAAGATATAATAGTCAAAAAATACTTCTCATTATTCAGGAGCAAACGCTTATCAACATCAATCTTGATATAAGTTGCTCCAATGAGGGTTATGTTACCTTGGCAACTTTAAGACCAATCCGAAATCACTTTCATTTTTCCATAGTGGATGAATCCAATCCTTGTCAAGCCTTTGCCAATTACTTGTAACACCTATGGGAAATCTCCTCTCACCTAATGCTCACAATGACTTATAGGTTGTAGGGAGGTTGGCCATATTTTGTGTCTTTCATTGGCTAAATCCCAATATATGATATCTCTATCTGTATAGGGTACTCCCAATTTTGCGTTTTGGTGTGGAAGAGATGTTGCCAGCTGGGCAATTTGTTTGTAATGGTGTTGGTTACATAAAGGTGGGATGGTCCTAGGTAGACCCCTACTATCATCAGAAGGAAACTAATTTAACTAACTATTGATTAATATATTGGGTGTTGCCCCCTTGGCAACTATTTACCTACCAAAATATATATATATATATATAACTTTTCAAATTGATCTTCTTCGATGTCCTCTAAAATGAATCCTTCTCCCCTTTTTATCTTCCAACGTGCGAGAGAGTCACACCTCTTCATTATACGCTCTTTGCATGGTCACAACCCTTCAAAATGACCACTCTTTAGAGTAAGGACCCTTCATCATTGTTGTACTTTGAGAGCCACAACCTTACATGATTATCACTCTTTGAAAGAGTCACAACCCTTTGCCATTGTCGTCCTTTGAGAGCATTGCAACCTTTCATAACTACCACCCTTTCAAAGTTTTGCACTTTGAAAAAGTCTCAACCTTCCATTATTAGTTTTGCACTTTGAAAAAGTCTCAACCTTCCATTATTGAAACCCTTTTGAAGAGTAACATCATTTCTGCAATTTGAAAGAGTCATAATCTTTAATAATTACCAAGCTTTGGAATAATCATAGCCCTTCATAAATTCTGTTTTTGAAGGAGTCGGTTTCTTATTTTGTTCTCATTCCTCTCTTCTCTTCCATTCCTCCTTCATTCCTCCATATCCCCTTGCAAATGAACTCTTCTCCCTTTTATATCTTATGTTTGAAGGAGTCACGACTCTAAGTTGCATGCTTCTCAGCCATTCATTAAACTTAATAAACTTTTAATCATATTTTTTTTATTGTTATTTATTATTAAATCCTAGAATAAAAGGGGGCTTTACAAAAAAAAATTCAAAGCATCTAGTAGATTGCTTCAACATAGTACCAAGTTCATCTAGTAGAATCATTGAGCAGCCAAGGTTTACAATGTGCACTACACTCAGTTTATGTGTTGTTATATGCTGGTACTAATTTCTAACAAATCAGCATGATAAAAGTAGCCTCTCTCAGCTTGTTCCATGAAACAGTTCAATAAACTCCATATTTACAACAGCAACCATGTACTTATCCATGAAATGTTTTTTAAAATGCTACTTTTATCATGATGACCATTCAAAACTCTGAAGCTGTTGATTACCACTAATATCTCTCTTTAGGATATGCTAATACAAAGAAAGGATAGAGCTACCACTTGTATCTCAAACATGTGTTCAAAAAACAATAACTTAGATTATGAGCATAAGATAATCATTTCTAGAAAGAACATAAGCCACCTAAACCATTCAAAAAAATATTCAAGTAACAATAATTATTCCCTAGGATGTAAGCAATTTGTCTTTAATGCAATTAGAAGTAAGGCAACTTTAAGATGCTATATCATCAAAATAATTACCAATACAATTACCAAAACATTTATCCTTACAGAGGCAATTACACCAGCAGGTTGAGTTTGATGATGACTCTTCAACACTATGTTCACTGGCGGAACAGGTGGCAGGACCTGCATGCAAACATTTGCGTCAATTTTGTAATGTAAAATAAGGTCCTATCCAAACTAAAATATCAGCATGACATACCGAGAAAAGTTGCTAGATGCTGACAAAACCAGTACTCTGAACAGCGGCAACTTAAATAGGTTGGTACTTTACCAAATCAATGATTTTATTACAGGCATATCTAATAAACAAGTTTTAATGTCCAAATATATCTTCAGGCAAAGGTGAGAAATTTTCCCAATTACTGCTTGCATTCTAACAGCAAGTGTTATTACATATAGTAGATATCTCACTCGAGCTTGCCATATGTACAATGTTACATCCCAAAATTTTGACCTAATTTGTAAACTTGCTGATAACCGTTGGATTTAACAGATTCTTCTTTCATGATCATGTGAAGTAAGTAGTTATTTATATACATTGTATTAACTGTTAATGAAGATGGCCGTTAACCATTAACTATTATTCGATGTTAGCAATTGCTTGATTTTGAAATTATGATTAGTAATTTAAAGTCTTTTTTAAAAAATTATATGAAATTATTTTAGAATTGTTATTATGGCAGAAGTGTTTTCATAAGTGATTGCAGGAGAAGATGAAGGGGGGGGGGGGGGGGGGGCATTGCTAAACGAGATCATCGGAATGGGATGCTCGCTTAATTCAGTCATTAAGATTGGCAAGTATGACCTTAAACTTCTTTGATAAGGACCCGACGACTTGAACACAAGATACATTTGTGGGACCAGCATGAGCTATTAAGAAAATAATCTAAGAAAACATAAAATAAGATATTTAAAATATAAAACGTACCTCAAGGGATTTTATTTGATCTTTCATCATATTATATGGTATACACACACACATACATATAAATATAAATATAAAAATGAAATGGCACCATTATATTATAATAACTTAATAAAATGATGTCACCCCATTGATATATTTACATGAATGTACGTAAATATATATTATAAAAATAAACTGAATTATAATTTTTCCAACTCTTTCTTCCAACCTTGTATTTTTCCTTTCTTTTCAACCGATTTCACACTGGGCAATTTGAATTGACAAATAATCTTTTATGTTACGGAAGCCAAGAAGTCCCGATCACTCTCCATATATGGAAGCTGTGAAAGAGACGGATAACACATATTCCATAAACCCGATGTTCATTCTGCTGTTATGTTTTTCAGAAATCTCTTTGCCTCCATAACACCCGACTTCTACATATTTACCAATAATTACTTCCGCCGATTCACTGCAATATCGATTGTTAAGCCTTATTCAGCAGTACATTTTCTACTCCTTGTCTTGCAAGTATTGAGGCCAAGAATCAAAGATTTTATGCATTGAAGTGATGTCTCAAGCAACTAGACGGAACTGAACAATTTAAAAGTTCTTCAAACAATACCGAATTCTTATCAGGTCATGAGTTACCATTCCATTGTTTTAAATACAAGTTCTACAACAATCAGCTAGGCACTGGAACTTCTTTTTTTTATATCTATGATCATGTTATTTAGCTTGCTGAATAATCCTCATCATTTATAATAAATTTTCTTCTTACTTTCATAGCTTACATAATCATCATAAAAAGGGTTGAATAGTATCTCTTAAGGAAGAGTTTACAAGTGTAATAAGAACCTAGATGAGTGATTCTGATCTCAAGAACATGTTTTATTTTGTCACAATTCATGATAAAAGATATAAACAATGATCAAGAGTAGAAAGCTCATAACTTTCCAAACACTTGGGATTCACCGGTAGTGTAGCCATGAGTTGGTGAAGAGGTGCAAAGAGTAGAATGCTCATAATCTTCCAAAACACCTAAGATTCACCAGATGCAGTGTAGTCGTGAGTTGGTGAAGAGGTGCAAAGAGTAGAATGCTCATAATCTTCCAAAACACCTAGGATTCACCAGATGTGTAGCCATGAATGGTGAAGAGGTGGAATAAATCTGCAAGAAAGTAGAAGAGAAATCAGACATGAACAACTTAAATGAAATATACTTAATAGCCCATGCTCATCCCTATAATGAAACCTGTTGTCAGTCGAGCAATGGTGATCAGGTCAATGAACCATCTGAAATCCTTGGCCAAGGTAGTTTAAGGCATGGTTGCCATCTAATGATCAGTTGATGTCAGTGGCGCCAGTTATGCAAGCATGTCTATTTCATAACTGTGCGGACATTCTAAACACCAGGTTGCTCAGGTCGCTAAACTAAGAACATCCCAAGCTCGATCCCGAGGTAAAGAGGGCCATTCTAATTTAATAAAATGTGTGGGGATAAGTATGATCCGAGGTTGAAAGGTTAAGCCTATGTCAATGCTTCTCCTCTCACCAAAGCCGAGGCTTGCACAACCAGCTAAAGATCCTCCGGATGAATCTTGTATGTTCTTTCCTTATTTCCTTGTTAAGCATCTACTTGTATGATAGTTGATCTTATTATTTTAGTTGATCATAAACACAATTATTTTCAGCTCATCGTTAAATTAGTTATTTCAGTTGATCATAAATACACTTATTATCAAGTGATCGTTAAATTAGTTATATGAGTTGATCATGAATATAGTTATGTTTAGTTAATCGTTAATCTAGTTTTTTTTCAGATGATTATGGATACAGTTATCTTCAGTTAATCATTAAACTAGTTATTTTCAGTTGAACATTGATATGGTTATAGTTATTTCAGTTAATTATTAAAAAACAGTCAATGTCATATGAAAAGGATTTCAGTTGTCTATTTATGAATGTTGGAAATTCTTTGTTTAAACCGTCTTTATTTTCGATATGAAAAACTGTTTGTTACATACAAAGCAAAGGAAATAAATATAAATAAATTTCAGTCCCTCATATTTAATGAATAAGGCTAAAAACATAAGGTATTTTCTAGCTGTATATTTATCCATGCACTCATCTCCATATGGTTTCATTTTGATCGTCAGTATTCCCCATGAACAAGAAAGATTTTGATCCAACAAATATTAGTATGTCAGCATGTCATAACTTTCTTCTGGTAATTCCAACTCTCCCTTATTGTGAGTTTGCATAGTAACAGTTTTAATGTGTTATACAATGTTTTCATGGAATCTGTTTGGATTTTTCTCAAAGTCTGAAAGCAATCTTAGGTACTCAGAGGGATCTCCAACTGAAGGCAAAGAGGGGAATTCCCAGAACGACACCAAAATGACCAAAACATCCCAGGTGGGTAGAGCAACCTCCCATAGTTGGTGATGGCAAGGAAACATTTTGTATCTGCGCCTAATTAACCAAATTTGAAAATGGGTACTCAAAATCACATGGCTCATTGATACAAATCATCCATAGGTCTTGTACTAGCCTATCGATTAATAGATTAGGGAGAACTTCATTGCATTGTTATAGCAGTAGATACAAGAAACATGGAATTTTAAGTAGTCAACACCTACAGGTATTCTCTAAGACCTATATCTCGTCTTCTGATCAGCACAGATTATATTGAAGACATTGAAAGAAGACCTTGGGTATAGTAAAATACCAATTACCATGGAACGTTTCGTAGAATTTCCTCTACAACTTAGCCCTTTGACCCTGTTCAAATAAAGCTACCCGATCAACTCATGCATTATTGGAGAGAGGAAGCAGAAAAGACCACAAAAATGCTACTGCAACATTAATTGCACTAAAAGAGAAAACTGAGTAAAGACTCATTTCACTTATGCATGTTGATGTGCAATGAATAAGCCTTATGGTACATCATGTGCTTCAATTAATCACCATGTGTGGCTACATGTTCGCAGGGATTTTTGTTCATCAAACAGGGTACTAACATGAAATAAGTAGTAAATATATTGTAACTAAATCCAGTAAAATCTGGTTCAAATCCAACTGAATCAGATTTTTTGTGCCAGCCAAATTTGTCCAGTTTAGTCTACACTTTTCAATTCCAACAAAAATTTTACCTATTATTCTAAATTCTGAATTTCTATAATTTTTGGTGTCCAAATGGATTGATTTTCTAGTCCACGACTCAAGAGAAGTCATTTCAAAAACTCACCACAACAGAAAAAACCAAAGAGAAACCTAATTTAATAAATTTTACTAGGTCTTAGTCTGAATAGTATTCTAATAAATTTTACTTACAACCATTCAGTAGGAAAAAGTAAGAGAAACCTAATCCGTGAATTAGAGAGATACATGCAGGGAAGATGAACATATCATTTAGAAGGCAATCCCCACCCTGAGCTCCCCTATATAAAATAAGGCTCCCATATTACTAGGGAAAAAATTTCACTTTAGGTCAGCTCCAATCTCAAAGCTACTACTTGTTGATGTGAGTGTTGTTACCAACTCAACATCCTGGATAAAACACTAAGTATTCCAAGATGAAACACCAAATATCTAATCCTCTCTTGAACAAGGAAGCTTTACAAGTTAAACAAAGTAAATCATTGTGCGATCAGGTAAAGCAACTCCAAGGTTTACATTGCATACAAACAATTTTCCATTGGACAAACTTAATTTCTTTGATTTGGTTTGTTAGTATCCAGGTGAATACTTACACTATTCACTCAATAGAATATCAATTTTTCTATTCAGAAGATTTGGCAATGCAAGTACTTGAATCTAACTCTAACAAGGCTTTGAAATAAAGTGCAAAAAGAGCAAGGGTTTAGAGATCCTATTCTAATCATAGAATAGTCTACTAGACTTAGCCTTGTCATCTTCTAAGGTAAAAATAGATGTTCAAATCAGTACCAACAACACCAACACCATCATAGGATGCATATCAATGAGCAGGTAACAATCGAAGTAAAGCTTATATTAAATTTCCAATTGACAACACAAAGCAATTTACAATCAGCAAATTACAAGCAGTATGGATAGGCAAGTTTCACAAAGGTTCATTCAAGATTTTTTTCATCCAACTAAAATACTTCAAAAAAACTATGTTTGTGAAATCAAAGAACCACATAAATACTCCAAAATCTAAACAAAATCACCCAACTAAAATGATTTATTTCAATTTTGGCAGCATCAAAGCGATAATTCTCCAAACTCACTTTATAAATGAGGGGAGCAAGGTTTATGTAAGTCTTTCATACAATGAATGACCTAGATTGATTTGAAAACAATGGCCAAGACTATCACATAAAACCCTAATGCAACTACTGTCTACAAGCAATAAAATGTCAACCAATGACAGAAAGGCACCAATCTATGTGCCAATGAGAAAATTACATTACTTTGAAAGACATGTCCACTTGAGGATGCATTCAACATGTCCACTTGTGGATGAATTTGATTGAATAAACCTGCACATGTTGAGTTGGAATCGTTTTATTGGTTGAAGATGATGCACACCACCCAAGCATGCTTATCCTTACCCTCAATTCACAAATAAGAGATACCTCTCTATCTTTAATGAACTCTTCTAAAACTGTCTCCCTCACAAAAGACTATGATGGCTTATGCTTCCAAAAGGCTTCATCTCCATGAATGTTTTCCATTCTTCTTGGAATTATTTTTCTTAAATGTCTTCACTTTGTAGCAGTTGAATCCTTTGAATTTCCACCTTCATTATTTGGTATTCCTTGCCATGTTCATCTTCAAGGCAATCTTCTACATCTTTGACTACGATGGGTTATGCTTTCAAATTGCTTCATCTCTGGAAAATTAGGGACAATCAATTCTTGCACTTCTATACTTAGTGGAAATCCAATTGGAATAGGGGTAAATTAGTCCCTATGAAATTCCACTTTTTCTTACCAATAGGGTGGAGGGTGCAAAATCGACCCTCACAAGGATGGACTCCTCATCTTTCGCACATTACGATCACCAAGAGGAAATTTGATGTTCATAGGGAGTAGTGGGGATTTGGAACTAATAGGAAGGGGAAAATCAACCCCTATAGGGACAAGTAGAAAATCCCTATACATTGAGGCAAACTCAGTCCTTAGCATGTTACTCACAAAGTGGGGAATTAGCCTTCATAGGGACAAAGTGTGGAATGTCCACATTTTTCCCAGCATTGGAGTTTCAGGGATTAGCCTATTATTGTGATCCTCGTAGGCTAATTATTGTGGATAGAGGGTCTTCTGTGGCAGTGGCTTGGCTTGGGAGGGTCTTATCTTCTCCACATTTCAGTAAGCTATGGGTTGGTCTTTGTTTGGCTCAGATTGGACTTCGTTTGGGCTTAGTTTTATGTACTTACTATTTGCGGTAAGTTAAAGTTGATCAAGATGGACCTTACTATTTTTGGAAAGTGCATTTGGTCACATAGAGAAATAATAGGTATGACTCCTATTTCAGAAGGCATATTTAAATCATGAGTATTTTGAGAGTTATTATATTTTTAGTGGCCAGATTATTATTAATTATTAAATGGCTTAATATAAAGTCATAATTTCACTTTATAATTTCACTTAAGTTGAAAATTGAGTTATCATTGGAAAGTGTCATTTTTTTATTAGTTAAGCCAAGTCAAGTGAGAGAATCTAAAAGAAGCTTCTAATTAATGTTGTGTGGTGAAGTTTCTTTAGTAAAGTTACATTTTGGCAACAAAAGGGAATTTGGAGGTTATAAATACAAGCCCATTTGTTGAGAAAAGCATGCTAGGATATTTTATTTGCTTTTGATGCTTGTGGCTTTTCTGAGTTCTGATTTTTTTGTGCCCTTGCTGAAGTATAAGGGTTTGTAGCTGATTGTTCACTCCACTGCTGAAGGTATAGTGGTCTGATCTGAGGGTCAGTATTTCATCTGCAACTGAGGTATTGCAGTTGTTCTTTTCCCTTTTGTTTTTACTGTGGCTGGGAGTTTTAAGTGGTTTGTGAGTTTCTCTCTCCTTTTGTATCTATTGTGACTAAGGAGGAGTCATTTGCTGAAGTTTGTATTGGATTTGTTGTGAGAAGTTCTGATTTCATTTGATAAATCTGACGCTAGAATTTGGTGGAATTAAATGCTCAAATCCCACTCTTGACATGCGATCTGGAAGAATAATTGGTGTTGTTCATTTAAGGCAGCGTTGGCCATTGATAGAGGCCAGCGATCACTCCAAATAGGCCTGCACCATTTCTTTTTGGTCTGCAAACCACATTCAAGCTTGCATGTGAATGACACCAGCCCTGCGTTTGGAATTTGGAGGTGGGCAGCTGAACCTGGATATCAGCGTCTGAAGTTTTGGGAGGAGCTGTCTTAAATATGAGATTGCCAAGTGTATATCTCCAGCTATCATTCTACAAACATTGGCCAACGTGGATGTTGAAGGACTGTGATCAGACTGAAGAGAGGTTGCTGATCAATTCAAGGTGGAATTCACAACACTAAGTCAAGTTATTCAATTGCTTAAATCAGTTCCAACTGTTATTCCGGTGTTGATACTTGTGCTTCAGATAAAGCATTAAATTTTGTGAATGTAATAAGTGCTGAAGGTTTTGAGAACTAAGTGAAGTTGTTGAAATTTAAAATACATTGAGCTGGTTTTTCATTAGACATTTAGTTGGTTCTTCCTTTTGAAAATTATTTACAATTAAGAAACTGTTTCAGTTGGCAACTGCAAAGCTTGAAATTGCAACCGTTTATTGTCTTGTTGGAGAGCTGGCTTGCAAACTGTTTGACAAAATGTCAAACCTCTGATTAGCTTAGGAAATTGTGTGCTTAAGATATATGTTTGAAGCTATATTCAGGTTGGGGTTTTTACAAAGTGGAAAATTGATCTCCATGAGGACAAAGTGGAAATTCCACATGCATAGGGACTTTTAATTCCCAACTTATTTCCCAATATTTTCTAGGCATTTTGAAGGGGGGAAATTGACCTCCATTGGGACTCTTGTGGATTTTGATTTTATTATCCTTTCCATGAGTGGAAAATTGGTCCCAATGGGGACTACTTGTTTAAACATCATAAAATCCACTTCAACACGCATTATTTCATGATATTTGCCCAAATTTAAAGTTAAGATCAAGATATAGTGCTCATGAGCTTACCACCAAGGCACCATGATACTTAGGAGAAATTCCTTGAATTCAAGAATCTTTGCATCATGACATTACTGACTTCAAACCCTTATGACTTCTCTATGTTTGTAACTTGGAGACTTTGAAGCCTAACCATTCCTCAAACTTTCGAAGCTCAAAACTAACACTCTTCTGCCAAAGCCCTACAATTAACATGCGAAGAGAGAGGGTCCCCATTTGCAATGGGTCAATAGTGTGAAAAGGTCACAATGCTACTCAAGACACAATAACATTTGTGTACTCTTATCATAAACTTGAAGATGCAAATGCCTATTTTCCAAAGATGGCATCAATTTTCTTTACCAAAAATATATAAATTCCTACTAATTCTATAGAGGTCCAGCCCTTGCCCAAACTGCACTATGGAAAACCAGTCTTCAAAGAACAAGAAGACTAAGATGTTGAAATCAAGTAGAACAACTAAAATTCCCAATTTATGAACTTCCCCCATTGACCATATATATTCTCCTAATGCTTAAGCAGTTGTATGGATTTACCCTCAACTTTCAAGCTACATTTGCTCAATAACTTACGAATGTCCATTCTGAGTTGATTATTCAGAATAAACTAACTTTTACTCTTGTCATAAAGGTTATTTATATAAATAAATTTAATTTAATTTATTCAATATAATACAAGGCTTTGGCCATTTACTGATCAAAAAAAAAGAGATTATTTATATTAAAAAATTGAAAACGTAAACACGTGCTTTTCATCATCACAAATATTAACTTCAAATTTATTTCCTCAAATGTTAACAGTAAAAAATGTTTTTATTTATTTATTTTTTGTAAAACCTTTTTACTTCAACAAAATCATAAAATTATAACAGGACAAATGGTTTGCCTGAATCCGAAAGCACTGAATTATGCAGGAAGTAAACAAATTCACAAGAAGAGTGAGAAAACAGTTAAAAGTTTAATCAGACATTTACTAATAATCTTTTAAAAACTTTTATGTTCTCTGTATAATACAGTACTCTTTAAGAGTTCCTGGATCAGCATGAGGTGGATAACTAATGCACCAATTTCTTGTGTAAATCCTGCATCATATTAAATTTGTAAAAAGATTTCTGCATGCAAAGTCAATAACTACAGTACATTGTGTAACTAAAGATATCCCTGATAAAAGAAGTGTGTTATGGTCAGATAGGCATCACAAAGGTAACTCTAACATGGTAAGCACATTCCCAGACAGCAGGGATTTGCACTGTGGTGAAAAAAGGCAAGGAAGCAGTTTTGAAAGCTAATGCAATCAATGGCAAAATACATTTAGTAACTCGTGTATTTATATCAGCAACTGCGCTCAGAGGAACCTTCTAGCGCAATATGGCATCAACATGATTTTGAGTAATCTAACAAAATAATTACCAGATATAAACAATTAGAAAATTAATGTTTGCAAACTATTGAAAGCCTTGTCTTTAAATAGCGCAGAAAACATTCACATCATCCCAGTGGAAAAAAAGACAGAACCCAGTATACAAGACCAAAATTTGCATATTAAAATTTTCAGAAACATACGAAATCCCTACTTAGCTTTTAGAGAAAAGATTTACTAAACAGGAAAAAGAATGATTGATTTCTTTGCAGGACATGAAAGTCCAGAAAATATAATCAAAGCAACTAAAAGAAATGATTAATTTTTGCGAGAAGATTTAGCAAACAGGAAAGGAATGATTAATTTTTTGAGAAAAGATTTAGCACACAGAAAAGGAACGATTAATTTTTTGAGAGAAGATTTAGCAAACAGGAAAAAAATGATTGCTTTCTTTGCAGGACATGAATGTCCAGAAAATATCATCAAAGCAGATAAAACAAAATTACCTCAAGCTCGTGCTTTGACCGTATAGGTCCCTTGGGAACCTCCTCGTCACTGCTGCCAAAATCATAATCCAAGTTTCCTGCATGTAATTTTTTTCTTCCTTTGTCAAGTTTAGTTTTTCCTCCTCCTTCCCCTTCCATATACTCATCTTCTTCACTGTAGTCGCTATCAGTAGTACTCAACAAAGAATCGGAGCAATAGTCACTATCTGGTTCCACCATACCAGCAGAACCTTCACCTTCTGGTTCTACCATATCTATACAGTGCTCCCTCTCTGCTTCGACCATATCAATGCAGTCATCACAGTCTGGTTTCACTAGACCGGTACATTCTTCCCCATCATCTTCACTCACTATCTCCCCACTCTCAACATCACTGTAGTCTATTCTTGACACTTTTGTATTTTTAAACTCTTTGACCTCATTTTTAGTGATGTGCCCAATTCCCGGAACCATGTTGGCATGGTCTTCATTATGTCCACTAACTGAAAGCCCAGGCACACCGCTACCACTGATTGCCAAAGTTTTCGATGTCTCCATTAAAGCTTCCTCACTTTCACCACTTGGGCACTGGGCATTTCCTCCACAACTTTCAAAATCTCCATGCTCATCCAGGCCAAACCGGCCGTTTTTCAAAACATTCCTTGCAGGGATGTCGCCTCCTCTGCCACGAATCGGACTGGCATTGTCAGCATTTTCTTCATTAAACCTAAGCGCCCCATCAGGAGTCAAAATCTCAGATAGACCATTGCCTTTGTTTTCCACATTATATGATTTTCCTATTGGAAGTTCCTCACGTTTCACAAAATTATCTACCCGGTGTTCGAACTCTCTAAAAGAATCGAAACTAGCCTCACTTTTTTCGTAAACACTCATTTCTATATTATTCCATGTTCTTTTAACTGAGCTGACATTTTGTACAAATTCTTCCTTAGCCCTGACTCTAAGAAGCAGATCAGTTCCTGAAAACCCAGAACTAGTCACATCTTTTGACAGTCCCGCTAAGATTCCTCCATCTTTTTCAGATAGACTACTTGATCCATCGGGGTACCCAATTTTTCCATCTTCGCACCCTCTTTTCTTTGTTTGAACAACACTTATTCCATCTGGGAGTTCATTTTGAGCTATTGAATGCTCAAAATATGTGTTCTCTGAAAAAATACCTCTATCCACACGGGGGCACTCGATTTCTCCATCTCCAAACCCGCTTGTACCAGCTTTACCATCTGGGCACTCATTTCGGACTACAGTGTGTTCACATGTATGCTCGGAGAGAATATCTCTATCCCCATCCAAGCAAACCTCTCCAATCATGACACCAACATTGTCTACGTCACTGGGTGAGGAACCTTCGGCCTCTATTACAGAAGAAATTGAGATACACTCTTCACGTGCCTTCTTTCTCTCACTGATTTCTTTTGGTGATGCTACATCTTTATCAAAACTTGCCTGTTTATCAGCCATTTCAAAGGAATCGGGCTCGCATATCCAATCGTCTATTAAATCCAAGTCTTCAAAATCTTGCAATGATGAACTAAGCGTGTCAGGTTTATCCGTAAATTGGTCGTCTGAAAGAAATGAATCGAGCTCAGCAACTTCCGAAGTTACGGACTTCCTGTCACGCCTTTGCTCTCTGATTGCTGAATGCAAACCGACCATTTTTCTTCCGTAAATTCAATCCGCTTGATGATTTGAAGAACGGAGTCATTATGGCAGAAGGGTATAAATCCTTGAGATGAAAACCAATAAATTTTAGATCAGAGGGAGCAAAAAGCTTGTAACGATGCTTTCGGGATTAAACCCTAACTAGGGTTTAAACGGCATAGAACACCCCCAGGTGACAAATGGGTTTCAAAATTATGTATGGGTTTATTTGTTGTTGCTTTGTTTACATGTGAAATGGAATGCATATGCATTCGCGCACACTATTCTTTTAGCCCGTTTGTTTCACGGAGTTAGCCTGGAATTGGGATACGTGAAACCTAGTTTTGACAAAGTTGGTGTTTGGGGCGAAATTTTGAAAACGGAATTAGAATTCCAGTATTCTAATTTTTGGTCAAAACAAGATTTCTAGTCTTCCATCTCAATAGCTGGAATTGAGAATTCAATTCTAAGTTTCATTTTTTGGAGATTAGATGAAAATTAGAATGAATGTTTTTTTGAAGTCTCGTGACCTGCTGCAAGGTTTTCACTTTTCACCATATCAATTGGACTATGTTTTGTCCATTCTCTGTGGCACAAGCTATTGTTTTGGTAAGTTATTTCCCATTTCTTCCACTATTATGCAGGTGTTTGGGTTTTTATTCATGGCATCTTCTCTCCCGTGCAAGTGTTTGAAATTTCTCCTCAACAATGGCTTAACAAAGTGTTTTTTTGGCTCCATTATCCAACTCTGGTTAGGGTTTCAACATTCTCTGGTTCTTTCATTTTGTTCCATGCTTTTATGTAATCCGAGATCATATATTTTTGCAAGTATTTGGTGGCCATTATTGATTTTTGCAGGTATTTGCTTAGATTTGTCGATTTTTAAGGGTATTTGAAAGGCAATACTGATTTTTGCAGGTATTGTAGAGGCGGATTAAAGAAGCCCAAAAGTATTTGCATTAAAGAGGCAGATTAAATAAGCCTAGAACCATTTGGTATTTCATCCGCCATTCTCTGAAATATCTGCAGTCTTCTTCTTGAAATTCATCTGCCATTCTCTAGAGCATTACAGGTACAATTTGTTTCTTAGCATCTTTAGATCTTTATTTTCAGTTAAATGGAGGTTTTTCCACTTTTTTGTTAACAATGGTGGAGGTTTTTTCGCATTTTTATCACATTTTTCCCGTTTTCCCGCTTTTATCACATTTCTGTGGAAAGACTGATACACTTGTTTGTGGATCTGTGTCTACACCTAGATTTTTTTGTTATGATTTCTCTATTATGACTACAGGCTGCATTAAATATAAAACCCCTCTTTGTAACCTTTGAAGTCCACTAAGAGTACAGAGGAATAGACAGAAGGTAAGGGAGGGAGTCGTGCAGCAAACTTTTGACTCCAGGCTTAAAATATATCATATTGAAATAGAAAAACCTTAATAGAAACATGACAGAGGGAGAGAGGGAGAGAGACTGACACTCTCTATATTTATTCCCTGACCGATTTGGTTGTAAATTCTGATGAGAAACAATATCGCACACAAATTAGAAAAGAAAATAGAGAGC
Organism: Cupressus sempervirens; assembly: GCA_028749045.1. Classification (NCBI taxonomy): domain Eukaryota; kingdom Viridiplantae; phylum Streptophyta; class Pinopsida; order Cupressales; family Cupressaceae; genus Cupressus; species Cupressus sempervirens. The sequence goes on along the minus strand of CM053785.1, from coordinate 24,850,114 downwards.
ACTCAAAGACTTAGTCGCAATGAAAAATGCTCTCTCTCTTGTGGTATATAAAATCTCACAATACAAAAATTTAGAATAGATAAATCACCTCACAAATAGTAGCTTGAGGGAAACCCATTGATGTTGTTTCCAGATCATTGTGCCTCTGGAGTCCTCCATCAGACCACTCTTTTCACATGTTATGCCTCAAATGTATGAACAAGTCCCTCATGAGACAACTTTATTCTCATGCTATCTCCTATCATATTTTATGGCATCTCCAATGAAGCAAGAGGAGTGTGCAAATTTTTGCTTGCAAGAGAATCTCGTGTTGAGGAAGTGCCTATGCAAAATTGAAATTGAGCATGTGGAATAGAAACATCTACCTATTGAAGATTTCAAGGATTTCAGGGAGCTTATTGGAGTTAGTAGGATACTCATTATAGAACTTGAGTTCTATAGGATTATATTTAGTCTTCAGAGCATGCGTTTAGGGAGAAAATTAATTAATAGTTCAAAGGAAATGAAAAAAAAAATGATTGATTTCAATCTCAACATCTCCTCTATGTAGCTCATGTACACAAAAAAGAAACATATTTAAATTGATTCCAACTGTAACGAGATTAATTTAACAAAAAAGAAACATATTTTAATTGATTCCAACTGTAACGAGATTAATTTACACTAGTTTTGTAATTGATATCAACTAGTAGAAACACTTCTTTGAGTCCAAGCCTATTTGAGCTTTTATGTTGTCTAATTTTTAAAGTCCAATAGGACTGATTCCTTTACTACAGTACCATTTGAACCCTTCTGTTATCAATTCTAGAATTTTAATCTGCTCAATAAGGTGGCTTCAGTAAATAGGCAGAGATCAAAACATGTGCTTGAAAAATTAGGCATATAGAAATAACTTGTTCATTATTTCATTTTTTAGGTCAATCCCATGTCACAAAATCAGGCCTTGTTCATTATTAATAACATAATAAGAAAACATCATCGTGCTTCAAGAGGTTAGTGTCCTGGCATTTGAAAACTGACTTTTTTCTTCGGATCAAGAGAGATGCAGCTAAAATAACTTCTACTTCTACATTGAAAACTCATTCTAAAAGCAATAATCAGAGAATTTTAGCACATATGTCAAATTTTTGAGTCCTCTGAGAGAACAACAATCACAATTGAAGGTGTATTGTGCAAGCACACTTTATAAAGTAACATAACATAAACATGCAATCTTTAGATTCACCCACTAAAATGAGATCAAACACAGATTCTACTAGTACAACTACCAAGGTCAGCTTCAAATTGCGTACCATATGCAAATCAAGGACATCTTGGTTGTGATTGAAACTAGCAAAAGCTTATCAGCTAAGGACAAGTGGTGATAAGCACATCAAATTTCATCACAGCCCATTTTCAAACTTTATATCTTGCCACTACAAATATTGTTAGAGTAAGTTATTTATTACTCTAGTTTCTTTAGCTCTCTTAGGTGCATATAATTAATATTTTATATTAATTATAATGTGCAAACCTAGTTTTATTTCCTTTAGGGTTTCGTTCACCTTAAAAGGTTGAACTTTTGTATTTTTTTGTTTCATAACTTAGAATACATTTTCACTCTCGCATTCTTGAGAACTTCTAAGCTCTATTTTTTTCGTTTTTTGGCTTCTCTTCATTGCAGGATATTTGCATGCAGGTGTTCTCGAGGATCTGTGAAGTTGGTTTTCTCAACTTCTACATGGTATCAAAGCGAACCTGCTACTTCCTTATCTAAAGATTCTTGAAGCCTTGATCCAGAGTCAAAAACCCCAGCTTTTTGGAGTGTTTTTCTTCAAAAAGGTGAAAGATGAATTTTCGGGGCACTTTGGGCTCAAATGAACACCGCCATTGGATCCATAAGGTCGTTTGTAGTCAAAATACATTAAAAAACTTGCTATTTTTGGCCTCTGAGAATTTTTTTTAGCCCATTGGGAGATCATACAGACACATTTTTCGAGGAAAAAATTGGGGGGGTTAAAAATGGCCATAGCCGGGCGACCACCGCGCGATCACCGCCGCGCCGCTCGCCGACCGCGCTGCCAAAACTCAACCTGGGCTTGGCCACCCGACCACCACCCCCACCAGCGGCACAATCAGAACCTGCCTCCTCCGCCAACTAAGCGCTTATTTCCTCCACTTTGGCACGGGTGATAGATATTTCAAGCTAACGTCATTTTCTAATTCACTGACGTCATTTACTGACAGTCGTACAACTTTCCTGGTCAATGACATCACTTTTCGGCCAAATGACATCACTTCTCAGTCACTGATGTCATTTTTTCAACCATTGAAAAAAATTCCAACGACAGCCTAGTGACGGTTGTAAGGGCGTCAAATTTAGGACTGTCTGTAATTTTCCAGTGAGCTCCTTTTTTGGACCTGTAGTCAGTTTTTTGTTCATAACTTGAGCATACAGATGTATTTTTGCGATCCGAAAGAAGTGCCAGAAAGATGCCTTAAAGATAGAGACAATGGTGGTGGTTTCATTTGATTCTGAATTTTTTTGAGCTTCCAAATTTGGCATTGAAGTAGAGGCTTTTTTTTCCTCTTCTCTACATCCGAATTCCAGGTTCTTTTCTTAGTTTTTGTGTTTTTCCATAGTTGTTGCTTTGGTTTTGGGGGATGTTTTTATTTGTTGTGGGGGGGAGCATTTTCTATTATGTAATTTGTTTCAGAATCAAACCCTTCTACTTTTGTCTTTTCTTTCTCTCAATGTCGGATCCTTCTATGATCCGACTCACATCACACAACTATCACACCTGGAAGACACAGATGACTAGGCTTCTCATGTCAAGAGGCTTATGGTCCTGCCTAGATGCGAACCAACCTGTTATGCAGCACCCTTTTGAGGTCCTTCAACACACAAAAAAAAATGGATGCCTTGGGTAAAAAACATCAAATGCCTTCTTTTGAAATATTTTGTGACAGGTTAGCTAGTGAGTAGTCCAAGCTCACTCAGATGGATTCTCTTACAGGTTCACCATCACAAGCATTACTTAACAAGGATACACATGAGAAGAAGCTGAAGTAGATATCTGATTCCTCTTCTCAGCACTGTACTAGTCCATATTCTTCTTCTAAGAAGAAGGAGAAAAAGAAAACTAAGACTCCTTCCTGTTCCTATTGTCAGAAAGGAGCTCATGATGAGGCACATTATTTTCAGAAGAGATTTGATGGCTACAAGAAACATATTGCAAATTTTCAAGCCCTTCTTCAAAAGAGCTCTATTTCATCCCCATCCTCTTCTACCTCACCAGGGTCTTCTTTTCAGTCTTCTTCCACCTCTTCGACATCTTCACTGAATTTTAGACAGGGTCATACATTACGGGCTTCCATTGCATTCCCTTCCCAAGTCCCTTGGATACTGGATTCAAGTGCTTCTCACCATATGGCATCTTCTCAAGGGGTCCTCTCCTCTATTGAGGCTTCTCCGATTCCTCATATTCTCATGGGGAATAACACTGCTTTAATAGTCTGTGGGAAAGGTTTAGTTTGCATTCAAGATGGCACATTCAATGATGTATTGTATGTTCCATCTCTCTCTGTCAACCTTCTCTCAATGTATCGAATTACACATAGTGGATTAGGGAAGATAGTTGAGTTCATTACAGATTCAGTCTACATTCGGAATAATGCAAAAGGAGGCCTTATTGCTTCAGAGACAGTTGATCATACCACCTGTCTCTACACCTTCTCACACTTTGGTCCACCATCTCCATCATCGGAGCATACTTCTTCTCTTTCGTGAGAGCATCATGTGGTGCAATCAAGACACGTGAACCTTTGTATTGTTCCTGAGATCACCACACCTCATTCCATTGAAGTCTTTTCTTCCTCAGCTCAGTCAGACCCTCCAACTCCACTCATCAAGCCTTTAGGAGCACTTGTTGGGGATTCTATAGAGGATGTTCATCTCCTCTTTCATGACAATGTCAGCACACCTGCATTGGGGATTCCTTTTCAGGATCCTCATGTCTACTCCTTTGAGCGTCAGTTAGGCCTTCCCGTGATTCAGTGGTTTCCTTGTTTTGTGCCCTTGTTTCTTCTGAATTGGAGTTTCATTGGTTCGTTCATTTCTACAGGGACTTCATCATTCTGGGGGGGCTTTAATGTCTCATCTCTCTCTCATGGGGGGGTTTTTTATGGTTTTGAGAGAGTCTCTTGAGCCATTTTATTTCTATTGTTTTTTCATCTCTTTTTGGAGAGGGGTTTTTCCCACTGGGTTTTCTCCTTTGTCTCTAGTTTATAGAGATTTCCTTGTATTGGGTACCTGATTAGGCCTTGTTGCCGAGACCCATTTTTCTACTTTCATAGCTTTGCTAGGTTAGCTTCTTCCTAAGCTTCGCTTAAGGGGGGGTGTTAGAGTAATTTATTTATTACTCTAGTTGCTTTAGCTCTCTTAGGTGCATATAATTAATATTTTATATTAATTACAATGCGCAAACCTAGTTTTATTTCCTTTAGGGTTTCATTCACCTTAAAAGGTTGAACTTTTGTATTTTTTTGTTTCATAACTTATAATACATTTTCGTTGTCACATTCTTGAGAACTTCTAAGCTCTACTTTTTCCATTTTTTGGCTTCTCTTCATTGCAAGATATTTGCATGTAGGTGTTCTTGAGGATTTGTGAAGTTGGTTTTCTCAACTTCTACAAATATCAGGTCCTCTTATTTTGCACTTAGCACCTTGTTGCCAAACTAGTCCTAGTCCTAGACAACACTAATAAAAACGTATCTGATTGGTGGAAAATTTTGACAAATCTATTGAGGACATCCCTATCTTTGAATTTGGTTGTTTGCTTGTTATGCATGTCAGCTTCATTGTGCATGATTACTCTTGATGCCTGCAGAACCTAATAAATGTTTTTTCCCTTATAGTTTTGTACTAACTATTACTTTTATTTTATTTATATAGTATATACATATGTAATAGCTCTTATCTTATCTCGACTCTATATATTTCTCCATTCTCATTGATGTTTCATTGACATCAACTTTAAATCAATAAACTGAATACAAAATCAACCACTCTTCATTTGAACATAAACTGAGAGACAATTATGTGAATGAGAAACAAATAAGTGAATATTGCTCAACCATTCATATTGATGTCCTAGAAAAAAGGAAGCTCTCAAGTGTGATTCTAAACACATTATACACAAACAAGAAGAGGAAAAATACCTATATGTAACTATCCTCAATCAAGAAAGGATGCACCCTACCTGATATAGAAGAGTGCCATTGCTAATTGCAACTTTATTGGGATATGTTTATTTGGCACTTGACTCTCTTAATAATCATAAGAAAACTAACTACACTTGCATATAGAAACTACAAATCAGTGAGTGGACTCTGTTGAAGAATGGAGGGGAAACAGGGGTAGCAACTCTGGTTGCCTCTTCACACTCATTGTTGAAACCTCAAAAGAAAACTTTTGTTCTTCCTTTTTCGAATGTGAGGATTGATTGCTAGATGATGGAGTACAACCATAATAATAGTAACTTGATGGAGAATCAAATGGATCAAAAGGCCCAAGTGGAGTGATTGGGCTACAAATCAATGGAGGAAGAGTCACACATCGAATACCATAACTATTGCCTCCTACTCTTTCTCCATAACAATGGTCATTCATACCCAAATTCTTCCTACTTTTGTATGGATGTGGATTATTTTCCTACAAATCTCATCTACAGTTTCTAGGATCTTTCTAGTTTATTAGAAATAATGTACTACCATATATTTTAGTATTTTACCTTTCTATCTACCTTCACCTCTTTTCTTTAGAACAACCTGTTGTTTTCAAGTTATTGAATAGGACAATGAAAATTCCCCCTTCTCAATTTTTAGATTTGGGGTTGGGACCACCCTCACCTATGTCTTTTGGCTTGGCCAACAACACAAGCCTCCTTAAATGAGTATGAATCCATTTAGCATATTTAATCTAGATGTCATAATTTAGAACAGTTTTGGTCATTGGGACAACTTTGTTTAGAACTAACCTGTACATGCTTGCCATTGTGGCCTTATCTCTGCCTGGAAATTTACCATTCAATAGTCATTTTCTCTCAGCAATGAAAAAGGGTAATAACTGCATCTTGATTAAATTTTTAAAATTCTTTTGCATACAAATTTAATTTAAACATAATTCTCAAACCAATTTTATATGCATGACTAGCCTTTCCTAATCTTGCATAAGAAATTATATTTTTCAATTATATAAATTGAAGTTTATGTGATGCTAAGCCAACCTACTTTGTGAAATTTCTTCATTATTTTCATCAACTTCATATCCGACGTTTTTTTAATCTTGGCTGCTACTTTGAATGGAGTTGAAATTAGAGTTGTTTGGTTGGTGTGGGACTACTCTTTCAAATGGGCTTGTGGTCAATTTTTTGTCAGCTCTTCAGCTGAACTCCTATATTGCTCATTTGGAATTGTGTTATCTTTTCTTTCCAATACAGCTTCCCAACAGATGGTCAAATGCTTGCTACACGATCTTCCAAAGAGATGAAGTTGGTTTCATCATCTTGAGGCATTCTCATCTTTGATTGGGATGCTTTTCTCATCTATATTCCCTTTCTTAGTGCAAATTTCTATATGTAGGTTAAGAAAATCACTTTCATCTCATGAAGTGGTTGTTCAAGTAACAAGCACCAACCATAAAACTGGTCGCCTAACTAAAAAATACCTTAGATGATAGATCTGATATTGATTTTCTTCATAATTAGAGATACTCTATTACTAATTTACTGAAAATGATTTTTTGAAAAATGAATTGATCAACTTGTTTGCTGCTCTTTCAATGCTTTATTATGAAATTAGTCATTGTGTACTTAGAATTGAGATGCTTAGGTACTGGTGTAAATGTAGATGGTTCTATGCATTTGAATATCTGGTTTAGTATTGTTTGTTTTTTAATGAAGCACTTCAGCTATGCAATGAAAATATTTTACCTCCATGAGATATTGACCTATATATAGGTTGTTTTTTATCATCCATGTTTGGTTAAATATTTCACATAAATACTTCTTTTAGCTATCAGTGTGTTGTGATGATTATGATACTCAAATTGTTGAATCAGATGAAGATAACAAAATAACCTAACGAGTTTTCCTATATAACCCTAAAACAATTTTGTTTCTCTTTAAGAACTGCTAATATTCTTTTATCAGAAAATGAACTCCATTATTTTAAATCTATATAGCTGAACTTAGTAGTATTGATTGTACGGTTAACTTAACTAATGACACTTCATTTATGACATCTATTCATCATAGTTTTATTTTACGGTTAACTTTAGTAATGACACTTCATTTATGACATCTATTCAGTTTCTTTTCATAGTCCTAATAGTCCTTAAGATTCAAGATTGGATTTTTTTGCTGTTGTTGTCTTCTTTTTTTCTTATGCTCATTTATGTATAACCTCTTCTCCATCAAGTGACCCTCGGGATCAAGATTAGATGTATCCTCGGAGGGCGATATATAAGGAATCTTTTCCCATTCATCCATCTGAGAAATAACCTTCTTCATTCTTCAAAGAAGCAACAAGTCAATGTGTCACCTTCATTTTGATATCATTTGTTACTTATTTTCAGGTTATTAATGGGTCCTATTAAAGATATAAGAATCTAGGCAGTCGTTGTTAAGAAGACTAGGCTTATTCGTGTTCTTGCTGCTATTCTTGCCTACCTTGCAGTAGTCATAGCAAAATCTGCACAAGAAGGTAGAAGAGAGAGGCGTAAGTGCCAAAGAGATGAAATTCCTTTTTATAAGAGAATTTTCCACTCCAATGAGACAAATTGCCATGATCAAATTCATACGAGCAGGGGAGCTTTCTTTAAACTAGCCAATATTCTAAGGCAAAAAGGAAGCATTGAAGATACACTAAACATTACAGTAGAGGAACAACTAGTGATGTTACTCCATACCCTTGGCCATAATTTGAGGAATCATAAGATAGCTAACAACTTTGGTCACTCAGGAGAGATGATTAGTCGATATTTACATAGAGTGTTGAAGGGTATCTTAAGTCGCCATGTTGATTATCTAGTACCCCCAAGTCCTAACAGTCCTGTAGAGATTGTTGGGAAGGATCATTTTGATCTGTACTTCAAGGTAAATTGCCTAGTGCCACATATTTGTTAGCTTTGCATTTAATCATATTATTGCACATTTGAACATCCTAGTGGTTATTATAGGATTGTATTCGAGCACTTGATGGATCCCACACACTAGTTACTGTCAATGTGGATATACAAGCTAAATATCATGATAGAAAAGGTCACTTGTCACAAAATGTGTTGTATGCATGTTCATTTGATTATAAGTTTCAATACATTCTTGCTGGTTGGGAGGGTCTGCTATAGATAGTCGTGTTCTTACTTCAGCTCTCTCGAGATCAGATCCGCTAGTAGTTCCCCCCAGTATGTCAAATCATCTTGTAAATGGTTAGAAAGTCATTTTTATGATAAATGAGGTAATGATTATAAAAGTAACCCAACTTGTGCATTTTTGTAGCAAATTTTTATTTAGTGGATGCTGGATATCCAAATGTACCAGGATTTCTTGCCCCTTTTTGGTCTACACGTTATCACCTGAAGGAGTTTTCAAGAGTGAACCCAATAAACACTCCACAGGAGTTATATAACCACCGACACTCCTCACTTAGGAATATAATTGAGCGTACATTTGGAATTTTGAAGTAGTGTTTTCCTATCTAGAGGCATGCAACATCTTATCAAATCATGACACAAACTAGGATTGTTTTATCATGTTGCATTCTACACAACTAAATTACAATAGAGGACGGTGTTCCACTTGAAATTGAAATTGATGAGGATGATGATCGCAATGCGATAAATGTACCAATACTTGAGACGTATGGAATGACTGAGCAAGATAGGGATGATTGGGGAAAATTTCGAGATGAGATAGCATGAAGAATGTGGGAAGACTACAAATCTCGTGCATAGTTTTCTCAAAGAAAACATGAACATTGCACTTTGTCAGTGAATGTTTTAGATCAAACATTGCTACATGAACTGGGTGGCCATTTATTGTCTTGTCAATTGTGATATGACTTTGTGGTCTTCTTGGCTTGATATGTTTTAAATATAACTTGTATAATGCAGTGATGTTTTAAAGGTAACTTCTATAATATTGTTTTAATTCTTCTGTCCTATTGTTTTTGTCCTAATGATAATAGTATTTTTTTTCAAAAGCTATTCACATGTAAGTGATTTGTGTCTTGATGTATTTGTCCTGTTGTGTACATGTACTTAGTCAGTAATCTCAAGTTTTTCACATGAATTTGTCCTGTTGTTCACATATATTTTTCTTGTTGTTCACATGTAAGTGATTTGTGTCATGTTCTATTTGTCCTGTTGTTCTACTATGTAAAAACATAATATCTCCTACCATACTCATCTTCCAAACAGATGAAAGAACATAATATTTTAATAGAGAAATAACAACTTAAAGTTACCAAAACCAAGGTAATGTTTGCATTGAATGGACTTCCTCCATTACAATAACAACCTACTATAAAAAATTTACCTGAATATATTCCTATTGACATCCAAATGCTCACAAAAATATTTGATATAAATCCTCTTTATGCCAGCCATGAAGCTGTGGATAAAATGTTGAATGTGATGAGGTATGTTGGCACCAAATCCATTGTTATAGCTACTCTATGTCTTGCAATCTGTTTGCATGTTGTAACCATTGTAAGATTCTTACAAGTTGAACAATAGCTTGATTCTTGGCTTTAGGAATTTGTGTTCTAGGAAAGCGTAGAGCAACTACATGTATATTGCCAAGAATTTGGCAAATGAACCTAACTTGTTGGATTTTCTTATCGTTAAAGTAGTAAGGAAGGGCAACTTTCCTCTTGTATATTATCGATTTGGGATACTAATCACATATATATTACAAATCATTTGCTTTATGGAAATAAACTAGCACTTATTTTTCTTCTGGTTTCCAATGTTAATACTATTTAATCTAGTCTTACGTACATTATTTTTTGACCTTTTGAGTTCCATCCTTCCCAAGTTGGGGTTCTTACACCATAGCAAGACTATATTACAAGTTGAAATAAATGATGATAAAAGTGATTGCCATTCTAAGATCTTGGTTTTTTTGGTTTGCAACAATCCATATGTACACGAGGGAAGTAATGATTTGCATTTTCTATGAGAGGGTTTCTGCTCTATTCTAGACTTGCCTCTTATTCTTTTTGGGTTATTAAGTACCAGATTCTTTTTGTGTTATTAAGTACCAGCCTATTTTGTTTGGTTCATCATAGATTATGGCAATGGATTAACATTTACACAAGTTATAGAAATAATTTTGGGAAGGTATGGAGCATTTTATTCCTAGCAACTTTGCTTCAAGAAGATAATATATTTTCTGGCATCATGTTTTTCAAAAGTCTTCTGTGTTATTTGTTCTTTCAGAGCCCTTACAGCTTACAGCTATGTGACTGTATAATCTGATTATTTAATTAGAACATAAACTAGATCTAAACTGTAACATAGAGTGTAAGTATAAAATATTTTCCAGCTTCTTTGAAGTCTTCCAAAATGCTTTTTAAGTGTTTGTTTCACCTCTTTGTCATCCTCTTCCTATTTCATACACTGTTGATTGAGTATAACAACACTATGCAGTTTATCACTAATTGAGTAAAATATGAATGAGATTGCAATTTTTTTAATGCAATTTTGACTCATTATTCCAAGTTGTAATTTTGGTCAATAGCATGGATGGAGAAATTCATTCAACCCATGTACCTTCTTGTTCAAGGAAGGTATTGTGGACACAGGAAATGGAACACAAATATCTAGAATTGTTGCAAGAGCAAGTCCACCTTGGTAGAACGGGAGAGAGTAGATTTAGAAAAGATGTGTGGATTGCTATTGAAAGGAAGTTCAATGCGGAATTGAACCTTCATTTATCAAAAGATAATTTCAAAAATAAGCTAAAAACATGGAAGCTTGCCTATAGAGTTATGAAAGAATTAAAAAATACAAGTGGCTTCACATGGAACGAGGCCACTCAATGTATGGATGCTGATGAAAGTGTTTAGGATGAGCTTCTCAAGGTAATATGTTATTTAAAATTCTTATGATTTAAAGTATAAGCTATCTTATTTAGTATTTAGTCCAAAACTAATTCATTGATTATGCCAACATGCAGCGAAAAGATTTCAAAAATGTGAAAGTTTATAAAAGGCAGTCATTTCAGTATTTCAATGAGTTAGCCTACATTGTGGGCAATGACATAGCTAAAGGGACAACAACTGCAACAACGCATGACAATGAAGAAGGGAACCTTATGGATGAGGCGGTTGATCTAGATGATGATGGGGAGTTTAATACAACAATGGATAACGCTACTAATTTGGATAGTGACATGAATTCTTCTAATCAATCTAGTGCAACCAAAAAACAATTTGTTCCATGGACTTTAATACATCAAGGAAGGCAAAGAGAAAGAAGGCCAACATGGCTGGTTCCATGGATGTTATATCTGATGCTATCAATTGTTTAAATGTTGGTCTGAAGGAAACTCAAAATATTAGAATGGATAAAGGACACTTAGATTCACTTTATGATAAAGTGTATGATGCCCTCAAAGTTATACTCAATCTCAGTGAAGATAACATGCTACAGGCTTTTGATAGCTTTTTGCTTGAAAGCGCAAGAGCCAAAGGATTCCTAAGAATGACTGAAGGGGAGAGAGCAAGATATGTACAACTGAAGTTTGGGGGACTATAGATTGAGCATGGATTAAAACTCTTGAGACTATTCTAACATTTCATGTGATTATTTTTGACATGACAACGCTACATTCACTATCACAAAAAACCTTTTTTGATGTTTTGACAATCATATTGCATTAAAGTGATGATTTATAATTATCATATTCATATTTTATGTGTTGTTACCTTTAACAATATCAATTTCTTACATAGTTATTTATTTTGTCTATGAATGTGCTTTTCATTTTATAGTTGGTTGGATTGTACTTGAGTTTCATTTCCTATGATAGTATATCCATTTTGGTTGGTATTTCATGTGCTTTTATTTTGTCTCTGAATGTGCACAATCTATGTCCTTTTTAATCATCTCTTTCATTTGGCCTTTTTTTTTAATTGTTGTGTTAACATGATGAACATATGTACAATGTTTTATGTTGCATGTTATTTTTCATTATTAGTATAGTTCATTGTTTTTGGATATATCTCTATCTAGTTGCATATGTTTTCAATAGTTTCTTGTACGAGATTTATATACATGAATATGATGCACTACTAAAGTTTCACATCCCCATATCTTATGCTATTTGAAATAGCTCAGTTGGGTTATAAGTTAGTCTGTAATATAATCTGCCAAATGTTAAATCTTTATTATGTGTATGTGTATTATATTGATGCTTCCCTCATAATATTCATCTATATAATGTAATATTTGAAATTGCAATAATTATAATAGGTTGATGGCTATGCTGATTATGCCAAAGTGACACTGTGGTGTCTCGTGCTTATTAAAGACATCAAACACCCCAACTAATCCCGAATGTCAATTTTGGTGCTGTTCAAATAGAAAAAAGGTGGTTAATATATTTTTGTTTAAAAATATTGTATCAAATTTAATATTATTGTAAGAACTAACGCAGATTTGGTATTGTAGGGGAATAATGGATGCAGATACTTTGACCAGGTCAAGGATGCACCAGTCAAGGATGAACTAGCTACAACTATACAACATACCGAGGAATTTGAGTGCAAGTTATGTAAGGCTCGAGAGGTGGATAGGGCCATGGTTGCTTCTATGATGAAGGCAGAAATTATCTTTCTACGATGCTTTCTTTGTATTACGTTTGGACTTATTTACTGGGATCATATGCGAAAATGCGCATAAACTTATGATCTTGTGTAGAGATTGACTTCTTCATTTGAACCATAATTGGATCGTATGTGGATAACTGTTAAAATATGACTTCTATTGAAACTTGTTTATGGGTTCCGTCACATTGGGCAAATGTTTTGTATGGTAAATATTAAAGATAAAATTAATATGCTATTTCATTTATAACTTGTTTTTGTATGATCAATATAGCATTTTTTAGTTTTTTGGAGTTTTTGTATGATAAAATGTCAAAGAATAAAATTTAGCTTTTATTTATAACTTGGAAAAATTAACCTTATTCATAAATTAAATAAAAAATTAATAAATAGAAAAAAAATTAAAAATTAAAAAATATTCAAATTTAATAAGTAGGGTGGGGGCCCTAGCTCGATTGGCTAAATCTTCCTTGTTGCAGGGGGTTGGTCACGGGTTCTAGTCTCCCCCGTCCTCGTGGTACTGGTGGGCGTGTTGTGCCAGCGCTACCGATCACGTTAAAAATTTTATCCAGTGCACTGCAGTTTATAGGGAGGGGGGGCGTGCTGCACCCGATTCCTGCAGTTTAAGAAAAAAAAAAAAGTAAAAAAATTAAAATTTATGAAAAAATGGAAAAATAAATAAATTCCAATTCCAATTTTACAAACCAAACGTGGAAGATGTATCTTCCCACTCATCTTCCAGGTTAACCAAATAGGACAAATCTTTTTTTCAAAACCTGGTTTTGACAAAACTAGGTTTTGAATCAAAACCCAGTTTTGCTAATTCTGCGAAACAAACAGGCCCTTAGTCTCAATACTAATTATTACGAGTTGGAATTGGACAACTAATCAGATTAATTAATGGACGTGGCTATCCTCCATCAAAATTGTACACTTCACCAATTTTCAAAGGACCAAAAACATCATGGATTTTGTTACAAAATTTCAACTTTTGATCTTCATGATCTGTGTAGTTTGTAGTCAAAAACAATGAAAAAATTGGAAAAAAATCACTACATTTTTGTGAATCTGGAGAAAAGAAAAATTTGACTTTGTTTTGTCTTTGGTACTTTTTTGATGGAGATTAGCCAATTTCTTAATTAATCGAAGGCAGCAAATGGATGAGCATTAACCATGATTTTGTGTGCTTTAACTTTTTTCTTTAATTCCTTTAAAGCTTTATTTTAAGTTAAATTGTACTCATTAAAATTATAGGCTTGTTAATGGGCTTAGTAGGTTTAATCCTAATCTGAAAAGGGATAAGGTATTTTGGACACCACCAGAGGATGGATGGGTTAAAATAAACTTTGACAGGGCTAGCCACCAGGGGAAATCCGGAGGTCTCTGGGTGTGGTTGTGTATCATAAGGGCAACACTCTTACTTTTGTGGCCAAAAAATTGAGCGATAGCATGAATAATGTGGCAGAATGTGTTGTGGCAAAAGAGGCTCTAGTATTAGGGGCTAAACTGAGTATCCAAAGAGTCCATCTTGAAGGGGTCTCGGAGATAATCATTAATGGAATAAAGAAAGAGAAGCTAGAAGCATGGCAACTTGACAAATACATTCAACATATCAGATGCATGTTAATGGAGTTTGAAGATTTTAAGGCATCCCATGTTTACCGAGAAGCAAATAGGGTGGCAAATAAGCTGGCCATTATGGATGCAAATGCAGCTCTAGAAATCCAGAATGAAATATATGAAGACCTTAGACTTTCAAATTAGATTAAAGAGAGGAAGTTACAATGAAGAGGCCAAAAAAGCATTCTTGTTGATCATTTAGGGAGTACAACTTTCATCGTGATTCCATTCCCCCGATGGCATTCGTGAAATTACAACATTCATGAGATCACAATCTCCAATGGGTGTCAGAAGTATGAAATAATTTATTGGCACCCCAGCGTGTGCTTACTTCTAGATTGTTTGAAGCAAGTGAATTTAAGGAGGAAAGATAGGGCAATCCGCAAATTTTGCGTTGGGATCAAAGAACCATATGCAAACTTGTAAAGGAAAAATAATAGTCCAGCATTTGAAGAATATTTTTATGTTCGATGATCCAAAAATTTTGGAGGGCATATAGTAGATGCACGATGTAGAGTACCTGGACTCTTTCTGGAAGCAATGCTTGAATTTGGATGTGGCTTCAATTTTTGTGGCATTGGCACTAATGGTGGGTGAATTCGAGGAGGAAATATGTAGGGTGGTGGTAGCCTATGTCAACCCATAGTGGCTGTAGGGGTTGGAAGAGATTATGGAATGTGATGTGTTCAGTGTGGGCTTAGAGATGGGACAAGAGTTGTGGAGATTAATTGGAGTTGGGGAGACTTTTGTACAACCCCTGGTTGTCTAGTCTTCGGAAAGCCCAAAAGGTGTGCACGTCCCACACGTAGAGAAAGGATGGAGGAAGATAGTGGACTTCCTGCAGGTGAGGATTTGGATGTCAACTAAGGATAAGCATGGATTCAAGAAAGCAACATCGTGCAAAAGTGTGTTAGCTCCAAGACAACCCCTACGACATCGGATTGTGAGGAAGAATCAAAAGGAAAGGGGAGAATCCATGGTAAAAGGCATGTGGGTGGGTGTTTCCTTGATAGAAGAAGCAGGAGCAAGTAGTAGCAAGTGTCGCCGAGATGCCATTCTGCATGGGATGTCAAGGCTGAGGTCTGCGTCAGATGATCGATCCACTCCAACCTTCACGCGGGAGAAAGGTGGCTCATTGGTTCAAAGATTAGCCACAGGTGGCTAGTGGAGGTGGATAGTGTTAGCCCATTGGGCACCTGAATGTTTACCTTTTTGTGGTTATGTGGGTTTGGGTGGTTAGTGTTTATGGCAAGGTGTTAATGCCCGATTTTTGTATATGTATGGCCTTGGGGTTAGGTAGATATAAGTTTGTGAGGACTTTGGCCAAACTTTGCATATGGCAAAATTTGTAATTCCTCTTTTTTATATTAATAGAAAATTAAAATGTTACCCATCAAAAAAAGAATTATAATTATTAATTTCAAATTTCAGACTTTAAATAACTTCGATTGAAAAAGAAAAATAAGAGAAAGAAAAAAAAAAATTTATTTATATTTTTTAAAAATCAGATTCTAAATTATTAGATATTAAACATAAGAATATAATATTAAAAGAATATAATACTTTAAAATTTAAAAATCAAAGGAATTTTAAATTTTTTGATGCAAAATAACTTTGTTCTAATCAATGTATCATTTTTTTATTCACTATTATTATTTAATAAAATGTTATTCCTTTTATTTTATATTCTATAAACAATTTGATCGATAAATAAATATAAAAGAAAATTAAAAATCTTACTTTCAATTTAAAAAATACAATGTATACTAAGTTTGAATTATTTTATTCAATATTATTTTATTTATATTACAATTTAAAAAGTAATTCCATTAAAATGGTTTAAATAAATCTTAACACTAAATTCACTTAAACATTATTCATAAAACTAAAGCAAATTATACCCTAAATCTAGCACTTGAAATCATATTGAATCCTAACCCTAAATAGCCTTAATTCTTAATCCTAAACCCAAATTCAATCATAGCCCTTGATCTAATTGAACATTGTAAGAATTTGCCTCAAGGTAAAATTCACCCAAGATCAAAGAACTCAAGCACAAGCACAACAATACACCAAAAAGAGTATGATTTGAATATCGATATGTATTCAATTCAATGTGTAAGTACACTAGGAGTGTCTGTATATAAAGGCCTCTAGAATGCATAGGAATCAGCAACATGATAAGTCATGCAATTAGGCACATGTCCACTAGGTGTGGGTTATCCTCCATTAAGCACAGGAGTAAGTGCGATGATGAGAGGATAAGCCTACAAAGGTGTAGCACACAAAATAATGTTCTAGACACCATGTGCTAAAATAGGAGTGCAAATAATTGTGTTGTCTACATGACAACTCAGTTAATTATGCAAACTCCAGTGTTGTAGACACTGTGTGCTGAATTAGAGTTGCTTACTTCTGTGTTGTCAACATGACAACTCGTAAAAGTACACAAACTCCCAAGTGTCTCACCTAAGAAATAATAAAATAATGCAATATAATACAATAATGCATTAACCTAAGTAAACTTAAGTAAAGTGTAATAAGCAAATACTTATTTATACCAACATTAACCAACTTTGAATGTTAATCATAACCATTGTTTTATGTATATTCCTAAACCTGGTACAAAACTAAATTGAACATTGACCCTCGATTTAATTAAATTATAACCTTAAATATAAACTACAACCCAAAGTTTAGCTTTAGTCATAAAGTTGATTCTATAGGACACTAAATTAATTATTGAGATTCTAGACAAAATTGAACCCTGACTCTAATGTTAATACACATTGAGCCTTGGCTCTAATACTAAACAAAGATAAACCCTAATACTAAAGCTAATTATGTGTTGTACTAAATTGAACCTTAATAATAAAACCAAAATACCATAGCAGTCATAACAAGGGTTGAACAACAACTCTTGACTTTTGCTTGACTAGAGATATTGTTTAGGTTTTGGAGAAAGTGTTGAACCATAAACATAGCATGGTATATGAGGGCATAGGCCTTTGCAACTACACAGACAGGCCCATAACTAATTCACTTAGAGCTACTAACATTCTAATTTATTTATTTTTTCAAATCAAAATGGTGGAGGTTGAATTTTCTTAAATAACGAAGAGCATTAAGTTCACCAAGTTTAGGTAGTAAAAGCAGAAGTTGGGCAAGGAAAAGCAACTTGCTAGGAGACTAACTAGTTGTAGACCAGTAAGAGTGTGTGTGTGTGTGTCTATATATATATATATATATATATATATATATATATATATATATATATATATATATATATATATATATATATATATATATATATATATATATATATATATATGTATATATGTATATATGTATATATGTATATATGTATATACATATATATGTATATACACATATGTATATATATATACATATGTATGTATATATATATATACATATATATGTATATATATATATATATACATATGTGTATATACATATATATGTATATACACATGTGTATATATACATATGTATATATATGTATGTATATACATACATATATATACATACATACATATACATACATATACATACATATACATATATATACATATATATACATACATATATATATATATATGTATGTATATATATGTATATATATGTATATGTATATATATGTATATGTATGTATATGTATGTATATGTATGTATGTATATATATGTATGTATGTACATATATGTATGTATGTACATATATACATATATGTATATATTGAAGACAATATATAGATAAAGTTCATGTGAAGCGCTTTCTAGTAATTGGATTATATCTCCTAATAGAGATAGAATCTGGTTAAGTGCAATTTTATAGAGGTAGAAGACATCCTGAAGATGGCATGGTGGATCATGCTAAATCAAATGTTGCACATGTGAAGATTTGTGAAGACTATGAGGTGACAATATTATGTAACTGTGAAAAGATGTAATGTAATGTGTATTGAATTAACTCAATGTGGTCCTATATTGCAATTGTAATCGGTAAAGGTTCAAGGCTAACTCAATAATTAGTGTTTGGACTTGGTACAAAGGAAATAAGTCCTCTATGATTATAAGTGTGATATTATGAAGTGTGAATATGCAAATTAAATATAGCGAGTAAGCAATCTAAGGGATTATATGTAATGTGAGTGAGAAAAATTGGATAGGAGATCCTGTAAACCTAATATTGAGTTCAAAGAAGTGTTTGGTGCAACAAAGGCACAATAAGTGAGTGAAAGGATTGGATCAATCAGAGAGTGCTAGAAGATAGTTGATTATCTTGCATTATTCTAAAAGGAATTCTACTAAGGCTAGTTGGATAGTAAGTTTGGTGGTCTTACCCCTGAAACTATTTGGATAGTGGGTCCTTCTACCTTCCATAACTCCTAACAGGGTTGGAATCTCCTCATAGGGATTCAAAGTCTCTTAACAAGGACTGATATGTACTTAATGTAATTCATTGACTCCTAACAGGGTCCATCCTCTTACAAGGAACACATATATTAGTACATCATTTTGTGGGTACCATCCCCCTAGGGGTCTCCTCTCTAATCAAGGGTTTCCCTAGCTAACAAATCTAGTGCTATTGTGTATGGTTATCTTCTCGTGGTTATTGTATATGTTGATTACATGTTTCATATTGAATAAGGATAATCAAATTTATTTTAGTTGGATAACTTATTCACCCCTCCTCCACCCTCTCAATTATCTTCGTGGACTTTACTTTCTAACAATTGGTACCAAAGCCTTAGATCCTTGGAGGAAAAGCTTAATAACTAAGGGATATCTCTAGCTAGTCATTTCTAAAAGGATAGTCTAAATTTTAATGGAACCAACTATAATAGTTGGAAAAATAAGATGAAGACATGTTTGCTATGCAAGGGTCTAGGATATTGGCTTATCACTAAAAGTAACAAATAAGTGATTGAAGAAGAAAAGCTTAAAGATTGTACTGAAAGACAAAGAGAATTATTAATCTATAACATACTTGCTAGGGAAACACTTTTTAGAGCTCTTCCTGATAATGAGTACAGTCAAGTAAAATCTTTAAGATTATCATATGAAATTTGGAAAGCTTTGGAGTCTACTTACGAAGGTGATAAGCATGCTAAAAAGGAACTTAGATTGCAGAATTGGATATGTTTATTTTGAGAAGCTAAAATGATGGAAGATGAATCTGTAATAAGTTATTTTGGTAGAATATTAGAATTTTTTGTAGGAATTAAGCTTCGTGATGGAAAGAAGGATAAAGATGAAATTGTATGGAAGATCTTGAAAGCTTTGACACTTGCATATAAATAGATTGTAATGGTTAAACAAGTTATACCTTGCAGAAAAAAAATTCACAAGAGAGATTCTTCTTAGAAGATTGGAAACAACAAAGATAAGCTTGAGACAAAGTGGAGATTTGCCCAGGATTGAGGTTGCATTCAATGCATTGAGTGTTAGACCTACACTATCAAAGAGTGAAAGCACTAGTGAAGATTTGACACAATACAAAGTAGGAGAATACCTGAAGGATGTCCTAGCCCCTATCAGTTAACCATACAACAGAAACACAACACAAGATACAAGATCTAATACCAAACTCAAACTCTTTAT